>SJYA01002794.1:865781-1011119 GCA_006410615.1 Neotragus moschatus | reverse complement strand
TTTTTCATGTGGATGGTCTTGATCCCTGTCTCCTGTACAATGTCACGAACCTCTGTCCACAGTTCATCAGGCACTCTATCTTTCCTGTCTCTTATACACATCTCGCCGGGCCGAGCTGCCTGTGCTGTAGAGCAGCTTCCCACTGCCTGCTGAGCACACGATGGTGACTGCAGGTCGGTGCTGACCTCACAGCTCGTCTTCCCTTCCTGCTCCCCCTGTGTCCAACGCCAGTCCTCTATCCCTGCCCTGCAGACATGCTCATCTGTACCAGCTTGCTAGATTCCATCCATGTGCATTAATATACGGTATTTGTTTTCCCTCTCTTACTTTCTTTACTCCGTATGACAGACTCTCAGTCCATCCACATCTCTATGAATGACCCAATTTCATTTTGTTCATATTGAGTAATATTCTTCAGTTCAGTCTAGTCACTCATTCGTATCTGACTCTTTACAAACCCATGAATCACAGCATGCCAGGCTTCATCACTAACTCCTGGAGTTCACCCAAACTCATGTCCATCCAGTCGCTGATGCCATCCAGCCATCTCATCCTCTGTCGTCCCCTTTTTCTCCTGCCCCTAGTCCCTCCCAGCCTCAAAGTCTTTTCCAATGAGTCAACTCTTCAGAGGAGGTAGCCAAAGTACTGGAGTTTCAGCCTCAGCATCAGTCTTTCCAAAGAACACCCAGGATTGATCTCCTTCAGAATGGACTGTTTGGATCTCCTTTAAGTCCAAGGGACTCTCAAGAGTCTTCTCCAACACCACAGTTCAAAAGCATCAGTTCTTNTAATATCATCCATAGGTTTTGCGGTATTTAATCCTAACATGAAACCTGTACGCTTAGTCAGTCATCAAACCTCTTTTTAAGTCATCATCATTGAAATGAACCTAATAACATCATATCATTTGTTCATATTTAGAAACTGGGATCTAGAAAATATTAAGTGATTTGCCTCCGATTTTAACACAAGGTGAGGCAGAGCTTGAACTGGAACTTAGATGTTCTAATCATATCTGTGTTACTCCATCATGTGTTTGCTCTGATTATAAGATTTTGAAATTCAAAATCATACTCTGGGGAATTCACGGAAAGGAGGATCATTCAGCAAGAATATTATGAACAACGATCAAAGCACTGTTGTTGGCGGGGCTCTGTCCTCGTTACCACCAAAGCCTTCAACCATTTCCTAAAAGCTTCTCCCTAAATCACTGCTTTCAGGTTGTACTCAGTCCATCAGCCAAGCCAGTGCTTTGCCCAGCTTTGGGCAACCTTCCTTTCCTCCTTAATTTGCTGGTGTTTTCCTGACCAAATACACAGTCTGTGAGCATTAGTACTTTGTGTTTACTATATGTGCACACTGTAATTTTATGGCCAGGTAAGTGGGAAACTATTAGTCTAAATAAATGTACTTTTCAACAGAGCAGCTGTGTTAAGTGAATTGAATAGTCTGTGTAGGTCAGAAACAGTAGCTCTATTTTTTTTTTTTTTCCCCTTCCTCCTTTGGAGTGTTACTGAACTTGAATCGTCGTGTTTCACTGCAGGCAGAAATAAATGAAGAGTGGATAGTGTCAGAGTGAAGTCAGGAATAGAGCAGGATCATAGCCTGTGTGATGCTGTGCTCTCTGTCGCTAGGGGCTGATGGATTCATTCCTTTGGAGCACGTTGCTGATAACGCAGATTTTTTGAGTTTGGTCCCCCAAATGAATCCATTAGCTTCACCTTCCCCCTCTGCAGTAGTGATGGGGATTTTGATTTTGTTCTGTTATTTTTCAATTTTTCCCTTTCCTTTCCCTCATTTTAAGGAACCCCTCCTCCCCCCGCAACACAGAGAAACTATTATTTAGAGCCAGCAAGTATTTTAAACCATTGCGATAGAGCAAACTACCTTCCTTGGCCCCAAACCAATCCAAGCCCCCTCTCTAGAGAAAGCCGCTGTTACTAGTTGGTGTTACTTTCCAGAGCCTTTTCTTTCCTTCCTTTTGTATATCTGTGCAGATGCTTTTTTGTTATTGTTCAGTTGCTAAGTTGTGTCAGACTCTTTGTGACCCCATGGACTATAGCACGCCGGGGTTCCCTCGCCTTCACCATCTCCCAGAGCTTGCTCAAACTCATGTCCATTGGGTCAGTGATGCCATCCAACCATCTCATCTTCTGTTGTCCCCTTCTCCTCCTGCCTTCAATCTTTCCCAGCATCAGGGTCTTTTCCTGTGGGTCAGCTCCTCGCATCAGGTATCCAAAGTATTGCAGCTTCAGCATCAGTCCTTCCAGTGAACATTCAGGATTGATTGCCTTTAGGATTCACTGATGCAGATAGATACACAACAAATATTTTGTTGTGGGGCCTTTTAAAAATCAAATGTGTATATACCTTGCATCTTGACTTTCTTCATTGCTAATACATCTTCAAGACGTTGAAATGTCAGTGCCTACTTGGGAATTTCTTTTCTCCACCCCATTGTTAATCAGTTCTTCTATATATAATACATGTGAATTTTTTTCCTGATATATATGGGACAGATGCATGTACTTGTCTGTCTGTCTTTGTATTTGCTACATTTCTGGCAAATCTGAAATTTTCTTAGTCGAGAGCCTCCTTAAATCATAAAAAAGGAAAATCATTAGAAAAAAATGAATTAAGATTCTCATTTTTACTGATTATCAGGAAAATTAAAAAAATGAAAACAGAAATGTTCACCCAATGTGTAAAAAATAAGGATCCGCCAATCCAGTGTTAACAGTGGTGTAGGGAGATGGTATTATTTTCCATTACTGCTAGAATATAAAAGGTGTGTACCCTTTTCAGGGAAAATTTGAACCACTTCTAGGGGTTTTATAGAAAAGAGTTTGTGCTCATAGGAGCATATTTACGTATTTTTTTATCAGTGATTCTTACCCTTTCTGGCTTGTAGGACCTATGAAGATACTGATGAAAGCCATTGACCGCATGGCAAGCAGGACTGAAAATGTGGTAATAGGTATAACCATAAGAGTTTATCTGGTGAAAAGAGGTAAACAGTGCCTGGTGCACACACATACAACCCTTGGCAGTATTCCAAGGGATGTGCAGAACCCCAGTTTATAGCTCCATAAATTGGTCCCCCCCCGCCACCAGTTAACCTACCCAAAGCTGTTGTCTATAAAGGAGACTTAAAAATCAGAAAGAGTTTGAATAGATCAAGGCAGTGCATTTCCTCCTGTGCAAGAAATAACCTCCTTCCATTTATGTATCCCACAGTCATTAAATGAGTAACTGCTGTGTGCTTGGTCCTGGGGCCAGTACTGCCAATGGGACAGGTCCCAGCACATCAGACCTGGGAGAGTCCATTGTAAGGACTCTTACAGGTGTCCATGCACACCTCATGTCCTGTGCTCAGGTCTGACTCTTGTGACCCCGTGGACTGTAGCCCACCAGGCTCCTCTTGTCCACGGGACCCTCCAGGCAAGAATACTGGAGTGGGTTACCATCCCCTCCTCCAGGGGACCTTCCCAACCCAGTGATCAAACTCGGGACTCAAGTCTCCTGCATTGGCAGGTGGATCCTTTACCACTAGTGCCACCCTTCACTAAAATTAAACAGAAGATCTGAGTAGCAGAGAGCTGTTTTAAGGAGCAGATGTTCTAGTTCGATTGACCCAGCTAATCTAAAAACTGCCTCCTGTGGAGATTACCCTTAGAACATAAGAGGGTGAGGTTTTGATTTATAGAAGTCTAAAAAGCTTTGGAAAGCATCCATATTGTCTCGCATGTCTGTCCTCAGACATGTTTTGCATAAACCTATTTCTTAGGGAGAGCTTAATTTGGCAACATTTAGCTGCAAAGGGCAAAATGCAGTTTTCTGGGTAAAAGTGCACAGCTTCTCTTTATGTAGAAGCTTTCTGGCAGACTTTTCGCTGGGAGAAAGGGAGGAATACAGCTAACTCTATACCTGTGTTAATTTTATTGAGCTTGATTGCAGATTCATGGCATCATCATTTCCCCAGAACCTATTGGGGGGTAGAAAGTACAGTATCAGAAATGAGGACAGAACCGTAATGGGAATTTTGGGTGAGTCAGTAACAAATAAACTGTATTTCAGGTTTCTTGTATTTCAAAATGGGAGACATATTGCTGATTCCTCGTTGGGTTTGAATGATTTATCACCTTTTATTTGTGGTTGAGCGTCGCAGTCTATGTTGTCATGGAAATTCTATTGAATTTATAGGTCCATTTATCCAAAATGATTTTCCAGACTTCATTTCATGGTGAATCATGTGGCTGTTATTCCCAAGTACAAAGCAATTTCTAAAAAGTTTCACATTACAAAGAGCACAAACACTGAGGTGGTTATTTTCCTGTTTTTGAAATACAAATGAGTTCCAGATGCACCTAGGGCTCCCCACTCCCTCCACTGTGTCCAGGGCATTAAGCTCCAGTGCATTTCAGAACCAGGCTTAGGTAGAAAAGAGCAAGCAAGGATAGGTTGTTTTAATAGTAAAGAAGGTTATTACAGTCACTGCAGTAGGTGAAAGAGGTCTTAAGTTACTGGTTTGCGGGTAAGGGCAAGACCCTGCAATCTTTGAGCCCCATCACATCAGACTTGTTCCTCCTCCCTATAAGGTCAGTCGTAGGAAAGAGAAAGAAAATCAAAGAGCTGTCCCATAGTCGTTGACTAGACTTCCTGTGGCAGTGGGTGTAGACATGATTTGTGCACCTCAACACCGTTGACATTTTAGGCTAGATAATTAGTTGCTTTGGCGAGGAGTATCCTATGCATTGTAGGGTGTTTAGAAACTTCGCTGGCCTCTACCCAGTGTATGCCAGCAGTAGCATCTGACCCCAAGTGATACCAATCACTGATGTCTTCAGACATCGACAGATGTCTCCAGGGGTCCAGAAATCAGCCTGTTTGAGAATACTACCCTAGAAGCTTTGTACCAAGATCCTAGCAATAGCTAATAGGTCGTGCTCGTGGCTTATGGAAATTCTGTCAGGATGATCTACCAAGAGGATTTTTAAAGTTTGGGCTCTGGGTTTGAATCTTGGCTTTATTTCTTCACAGAGAAGACATAGTATCTCAGCCTGAATTTCCTTTTGTTAAAAATGGGAAGAATAATACTACTTTCCCTGGTGGCTCAGCTGGTAAAGAATCCACCTGCAGTGTTGGAGACATGGGTTCAATCCCTGGGTTGGAAAGATCCCCTGGAGAAAGGAAAGTCTACCCACTCCAGTATCCTGGCCTGGAGAATCCCATGGACTGTATGTATATAGTCCATGGAGTTGCAAAGAATCAGACACGACTGAGCAACTTTCACTCACTCACTCACCCTCCATATATGCCAAAGATTGAAGGGATGAATTCATGTAAAGTATTGTAAAAAGTTGGATACGATAAGTTTAAGCAGCCCTGTGCTGCTGCCTCTTGGCTTCCTTCTGCAGCGTCTGCCTCAAGGGGAAGGGTGGAAAGAAGCAGAGCTGGGCCCATGTCACTGTTATTTGGTCCTAGGCAGGTGTGATTCTGCACACACTTCCTGTCATCCACCCTAATTTGCTCTTTGAAGCAAATCAGTTCTCTGTGGCCATACCCCCCTGTTGAAATCAGCCTCTGTTTTATGAAATGGGTACAGAACAGGGAGACAACATCACCTGCTCCTTTATTACAGGAGAAGACTCTATTTTGTTTATCCTAGTTTGAAAATTACAGCTATGTTACTAATTTTATGTTTTTCTTTCTTTAATGTGGGCCACCTTTTTTTGAAATCCTTATTGAATTCATTACAATATTACTTCTGTTTTATGTTTTGGTTTTTTGGACTCAAGGTTTGTGGGATCTTAGCTTCCCAACCAGGGATCAATCCTGTACCCCCTGCATTGGCAGATGACGTCTTAACCACTGGAACCCCCAGGGAGGTCCCTAATTTTATTTCTTTATTATTGAAATATATATATAGAGAGAGAGAAATTCACAGATGATCAGTGTGCAGCTGAATGAATTTTCACGCTCTTGGAACCAGGCCTCAGATCGAGAAAAAGCACTTTCTCACCAGCTTCTCCCCAGGACCCCTCTTCCAGTTACCACCCACCAGGTGTTGGCTTGTAACTGCAAGAGTTTTTCCTGANATATAGAGAGAGAAATTCACAGATGATCAGTGTGCAGCTGAATGAATTTTCACGCTCTTGGAACCAGGCCTCAGATCGAGAAAAAGCACTTTCTCACCAGCTTCTCCCCAGGACCCCTCTTCCAGTTACCACCCACCAGGTGTTGGCTTGTAACTGCAAGAGTTTTTCCTGATTTTGTACTTCATTGTAGCAGGATCACAGAGTATATCCTTTCTGTTAAAAGAAAAAAAATCGAGTTTATTTGTCTCAGCATGGTTTGCGTTGGTGAGGTATGTTCATACTCCTACGTGCCATTGTTGTGTGTTCTGTTGGATAGTCCATTATTGGCTGGCATCTGGGCAATGCCCAATTTGGGGTTACTGAAAACAACCCATGCACTAATGTATTGGGGTTTTTTCCTTTCCTTCCCGTGCCGCCCCATTAACTAATTTTTAAAGACAAACAATTCATTAGGGGGCCTATTATATGTCAGCTATTGTAGAAAGCACTTTACTTACTTTATTTAATCCTCAGTGTAGCCCAATGACTTGTTTCTGATCCTCAGTTTCCTGCTAAGCTGCTAAGACTCAGAGAGGGTGACTAACTTAATCTGGGTCACACAGCTATAAAATGGGAGAGCTACAACTTTCTGGTAGTCCATGATAAGAGACCAGCTGTAGCCAGATGCTTAACTTACCTCATTTGTGTCCAAACTTAACGCTGAACTTTTAAGAAATAGCTCACGAATCACATAGTAAATCCTTCGCTGATGGAAGCAAGAGCCTGAATTTTTCCCCTACCAGGAAAACAGCTGAAAAAGTTAAATGTTTACTTGACTAATCAGATGCAGAAATTAAAAAACAAAAAACTAATAAAGAGACAATGGCATAAACAAGTTATACACAAGAGACTTTTGAAAGGGATTCCTTGGTACCCAGTTGTATAGGAGTCATGGCGCTACGGTACACGTGGGGTTCTTCTCCAAAGATTTGGATTCCTGCTGTTCATAGTTGAAGATGATTCCATATTACAGGGCAGGGGAAAAACGGGAAATAATTAAGGATTGGTGCACTCCATGGTTACTGACATTTTATAAAGCAGATGCTTCAGAATGTCTGTTGAAATGCTGCCTTGCCAGTAAAGATGTTGAATGCCACCTTCTCTTTGAGTCAAGTTTCTTCTGAAACTATTCTCCGAATGAAGGCTGTGTGAAGCCCCCACACAGGTTTCCTTGCTACACCTTGTGGCATGACTCATTGGGATTGCTGGCTGGTCCGTGGAAACAATTTATTTTCACCTGAATTTGCATCTCTCTCCTGGTCTAAAGAAAAGTAATAAAGATACGTAGTAATAAAAACTGAGGGCTGTGGAGTTTCTTCTTACTTTTCCCAAGTGTGCGAGTAGTGTTTCTTTATGACAACCATCCCATGAGGTAAGTATTACCTCTGTGTGACAGAAGGGGACACTGAGCCTGAGAGACCTCAGGCGTCTTCTGTATACAAATCAGGTCTGATTCTGTGGCCCATGTCGTCTGGTCTTCATTTTATATCACCCAGTTGTGTTGTCTGTCAGTTTCATGGATGTTTTTCTGTAGGTCGCAGGAGTGTGAACTGGGTTGTAACAGGGCCTACATTCTCCAGGGGAGAACCTTGTTAGAAAGAGACGAATGAAGAGGATAAAGCTCAGAGCTCAGAGAAACTCAAAAAGGAATGAAGTTACAGAGCAGTTTTATAAGGTGAAGACGTATAGGTATATCCGGATACATTTTGCTTAAGATTAGTAGTGACATTTAGGGGTGTATTAGTGAGCATTCGCCAAGGAAGTGAGACCAATATGAGAGAGGCAGACTGAGCTTTTAAGGAAGTGCTTGTGCCTCAGTTGTGGAGTTGGGCAAGTATGAAATACGCAGAGCAGGCTGGAAATGTCAGCCTTGATGAAGAGGTGATGTTGCCGGCTGAAGACTGAAGGCTGGAAACTCAGGCAGAATTTCTCTGTGGCATTCTGGAGGCAGAATTCCTACTTCTTCCTCCAGGTTTCAAATGATTGGCTGTGGCTCCCACAGTATGGAGAGTCTAGTGATATAAACAGTAATCACATGTAAAACAATACCTTCATAGCAACACGTGGAATACTGTTGGACCAGACAAGTGGGCAGCATAGCCAGGGTAAAGTCGACACTTTAAAATTAACCCTCAAAAAAAAAAATAAATTAACCCTCACAGGGGATAAAAATATGACGCTTCAAGAAAAAGTAACTGGGAGTAAAGACTGTTGATTGATACAAAAGAAAATGCCTATATCATAGTTCTGAACTCAGAGTATTCCTTATATAGTATACATAGTGGGTATTTATAATTTTTCTCCACACTTTAGGTGACTAGATTTTCTTTTGTTGGATCATTAAAATTTCAGGCTAGAGTTGCTTGGGTAGAAAACAGTTTGAAATGCCTTGTATATTAAAGTGAAAGGAATGTTGCCGGAGTTTAGCAGAACCATACCTGGTTCCACTTAGCCATTTCATAATGATTTGGGGTTATATTTGTGCCTTCTTGAACATTTTCTCCAGCAGTTTTAAGTCCATTCATTCTCTTAATATCCTTATCTCTCTTTGCTACTCATCTCACTGTATAATTTATTCTTGGAAATAATAAGAACCTCAGTGTAATGATTGTGACTTTATCATTTGACTGGCCTTGTTTCCAGTCGTCCAGAGCCCCCACTCATTTTATTCATTCCACGAATTAGTTAATGGTATTCACAAGAAGAGCTCTGTTCAGGACAAAGTCTTTTACTAAGCAGGTAGCCTTCCTGCCCTCATCAGTCTTCCTGTCTGACGGCAGCGGCAGAATGAAGGAATTGTTGAATGCATGTCATCTGGCTCTTCAGTTGTTAAGGTGCAGCGTAATCTGAAAATAAAGTTAGAGTAAGAACTTGTTATCCGAAACTTTGTGGCATCATCATTTGCAAATCATCCAACAAGTAGAACCAGCAGGTCATTAACTGTGTTTGGATTTTTTCTTTGTCTTTACTACACACTTTTATCCTTGGGTGACTTTTTTGTCCACTGCTGTGTTCTCAACTGGCTGGCTACATGGTCGCCCCAAACACAATCAGAAAAATACATTTCACCTCTTCAGTCCTGTTATGTACTGCCTCCTCAGTGACTTCTAATTCTGCTGTTGCCCTTTTCATCGCCATCTTTATCTCATCGTGCTTACTTACGTCTGATTTGTTCTTTTCCTTTAGCTGTTCCTATGTGTTCTTCTGTTCTGTTAAAGATGAACAACAGTATCCTGGAAGTGCCCAATGAATCTACCAGTATATTGCCTGTCCTCTGGGCTGTCTGCATGCCATTTCCTTAGTTCATCATGAATTTTCCTTGGTTCATGTATGTGGGAGGGGTGCACATTGGAGAAATATGTGTTCTGAGAGGAAATTAAAATGTAGAGCTTTCTGAATCACCAAGGAAAGTTCTATTGGGGTTCCCACTCTTGCACTGGAATCATTTCCTCTTGCTGCCCTTACAACAGGGATATGAGAGCTGATTTAAACAAACAGCTACCACATTAGAAAATAAGTCCAACTTCAGCAAAATCTGCCCCTGCCCGGTCCATTCCCTGTATTATTCTATATTCATTTAATATATGCCTTCCATGACCCTGAACTATTTACTACCTTACGCTTTATTGTGGTACATTTACATATGACTCAACTTGAATCTAATCAAGAGAAACTATGAAACTGACCCCATTTCTACTTAATAACTGGCCTGCATCCTTCAAACTACCAGAAAAAGAAAAAGGCTGAGTAACTGTCCCAAATGAAAGTTGGAGGTCGGAGGGGTCAATACAAAGAGACCTGGCAACTGAATGCAGTTTGGTCCTCTATTAGATTCCTGGACCAAGATATAAATAATGATCTGTAATGGACTTTATTTGGGCACTTGCCAAATGTTGAAAATGGACTGTGAATACGATTAATAGTATTATATCAAAGTAAAACTTGCTAATTTTAATAATTTTACTATGGATGTATAAAAGAATATTCTTCTTAGAAACAGTACACTTAAGTATGTATTGGTAAAGGGGCATATTTTCTCCCACTTATTATTGAATGATTCGGGGAAAATGTTTGTAGAGAGAGAGGAAACATGCAAATAAGGTAAAATATAAATAATTGGTGGTTCGGGCCAAGGCTATAGGGAACACTTAATAGATTTCTTTATTGCTCAGTTTCTCAGATCTTTTCTTCAGCTTCTGTTCACCGTATTTCTTCAGAAGGAGGATTTCTATGCAGTCAGCATCACTTCGGTTCACATGATTAGAAAGAACACACTTTGGGGAAGGCTGAAGGAATGGTCCAAACACGGCACTTGCAAACAGATGTAGAAAATGGATGGGCTACTCAAAATGCTCAGTAGCTACCATGACCGTTCCCCAAATGTTTTTGTAAAATAAGTTTCCAGGCTATGCCTGGATTTGTCTCATCAACGGTAACAACAAAATAATTTAAAGTCTAATCTCTCAGCAAAACTCCATCTATTTACTTTCACAGTTAAGATATCTTTAAAAGTTAACAAAATTCAGTAGACTACAACTTGAGAAAGATACTGATGGCAAGGGAAATTGATATTTCAGACCTATGGCTGCTGTTCTCTTTATGAGCCATTTTATTATCCTGATGGGTGGAGCCATGATTCAAAGACATTTTCTAAAAATGAATTTCCTTACCCAGTTGTAAATGAAAATGCCCTTGAAGATGTTTGTAAGTATTTTGTATCACACACTATTCAGGTGATGCATTAAACAATGCCGCTCTGGACTGAAGAATAAGAAAACCTTGTGTGAACTTACTTCATCTGAGGGCCTGGGTTTTAAAAGGAAAGTGAAGTGTAATTTTCTGAATATACTTGTGCAGAGTTTCTTTCTTGGGTTAATCTCATTGTCCCCAGAGCAATTCACCCAGTATTCAACTATTTTAATCTGCACCTCATTGAATGCATTTTTCTCAGAGTAAATTCATGATGTCTGTAGCTGTCCAGACATAAAGGTAACACATTTGTAAGTGGGTGGTGCTAGCGTCAATGGAAATTCACAGTCTAAGGAGAACAATTCTGCATAAGAAAGAATAATCTCCAAAAAATCTGCCGTCCTCCAGTTTACTTGGGTGTCTGACTTTTCCTAGAAAGTGTCCTGATTTGGGCTCCCTGATCACACCCTTCAGGGGAAAAAAAATGTCAGCTTGTTCATAACATGTGGGTGAATTCGGTCCGCANAGAAAGAATAATCTCCAAAAAATCTGCCGTCCTCCAGTTTACTTGGGTGTCTGACTTTTCCTAGAAAGTGTCCTGATTTGGGCTCCCTGATCACACCCTTCAGGGGAAAAAAAATGTCAGCTTGTTCATAACATGTGGGTGAATTTGGTCCGCAGGACTCTTCGCGTTTGACCTGTATTTCAGCTAGTCTGTCTGACTTCCCTTTTCCCACTGGGTAGTTACCATTTAACATCAAGTCTCCATATTCCATCTGGGGTGTAGTGGTTCAGAAAATAGCATCATGTCATTTGGGAAAGTGGAAAAATAAAGGCCATAGACAAGAACCAGTGATAGCAGAAGTCTTGATTTTCTGTGAGGAGGAGGAGTGAGTCAAGAAGACTCAGTGGAATTATACTACTGTTAGAAAACTGAAGATGCCTGCTAGGTGTTACTGTGATGGTGATGGGCTTTGTGGACCTGTATGATCCAGGTATAGTGCACACACTGGGTACTACACTGACGTGTTTAATCCCCACACTCGTCTTACCAAGGGTAAGAATCTGATTCTATACATAAGGAATGAAGCTTAGAAATTAGCTTACTTGCCTGAGATCTCACATGCAAGTAAATGAGGAAGCTGGAGTTAGGGGCCCAGATCTTTTATTCTTATCTCATATATAGTCTCTCAGGAACACTCTGTGATCTGTTTTTTTTTTTCTCTGAATTGTATTAGATATCAAGGAATGTTGAGGCATTCAAATTGTATAATGATTTTAAGTTGATTTACCTTAAAGGATGAGAAGCCCTTGCCAAACATCAGAGAAGGTATTCAAGGTTGGGATGAGAGTACCTGGATTTTGCACTCATCAGTGTTTTTGTCTTAAACAAGTGAGCATCAAGTTTATGAAGCAGTTTCTTCATGTGTAACTGAGTCTAGTCATTTCTGCCCAGCCTTCATAGGGATTGTTAGATGGATTAAGTGAGATCCGGAATGGGATGGCTTTTTGCAAACTGTAAAATCCAGAGCATTATTATCATCATTACCATTAAATTTTTGTGGATTGACTAAAATAGCCCATATTGGCTATTTCTTAAAGCTGAGAGCCCCCATCAAATTCTTATCATTAAAACGAAAAAAAATGAAAAAAAAAAGAAAAAAAAAATTAAAATTAAAAATTAAAAAAAAAGTGATACTTGTCTATAAAGACGTGTCCATTTAAGCCTTTAAATTTTTAATGTGGACTGAATCTCACATCCTTGGTTTTCTACCTTAGCATGTTTTAACTCCATTAAAATCTGGCTTCCTAGTAGGGACCATTCATCATGGCATGAGTATTAGGTAATAAGATGCTGGGTGTTATTTTTTGTGTGTGACCTAAAGTCATTGTAGTTATATGGAAAGACATGTGTTTTATTGATACCTACTGAAGAAAGGGTAGAATGATAAAATGTCTAGGGTTTGCTGTCAAATACTTTAGCAAAGAGAAATATGGATAGATGAATACATTGGTCAAAATCTTATGATGTTGGGGAATCTGAGTACAATGTACTATTCTCTCTACTTCTGCATAGGTTTTCCTGGTATATTCTCCTAATATGTTTTTTATTGTTCTTTTTACAGATGCAGATTTTCTTTTACAATCCAGATGATTTTGACAGCTTTCAAACCGCCATTTCTGAAAACAGAATAATCGGAGCTATGGCTATATTTTTTCAAGTAAGTTAACAATGGCTCAAGTACTTCAACCAGAGTTCTTTGAGTATTTTTTTTTTTAATTCACCAAATTGTTCCATGTTTAATGAATGCATCTGTTTTCTAGTTCACACCTGTCTAAATGAAAGATATTTCATATTGTCTAATGTGTGATTTAAAATGTAAATAAGTATGTTTAGAAACATAATGAAAAATTTTGCATGAATTATTCTGATTTTATTGCTACTTGACTGGTGCACAGATTGAAGAACACATTTATCATCTAAGTTACTTCACTCCTGAAGCGTTTTGAACAGGTTCCTTCAGCATATTAAGAAGCTGATGTTAAAAAAAAAGGTGGTTTTCTTTGGAGCAACTTTAAGATTTGACATTACTTGCAAGTAGATTAATAAATCGCATCAGTCATTTCTCTAAAGAGACTTCATTTCTCCCCCCTCATTCCCCTCCAGAAATCCCCATGGTAACTAAAATTTTCATTGAGACTGTTTCCAAGTTAGTGTGTTTATGATCTCCCAGACTCATTTTCTCTTTTTCGCTGTATTTGTATTAAGGAATTTTCCTGGCTCGCGTGTTGGTTCCATACCTAGAAGTGAAACATTACATCCTTCCATAGATAATGCGGTCCAGGCTGCTTAGTGTTGATCAGTGGGTGTCTTAACCAAGTAGCCTAGAGGAGACCTCGTGCTTTTTTTGTGTGGGAAGATAATCTGAGTAGAAGGTGTATGGCTTGTCTTTCGGTCTTGCAATTTGCGTAAAGATCACTTAACAAGTGTTCTTTTACCAATGAGTCATCATGGGGAAATTATGTCTTTCTGACAACTCAGAGGAACATTGAAGACATCAGAACCTTCTTCAATATGTGTCTTTAACCTCTGCCTTTTGAGGCAAGCTTCTTTGTCACTGAGATGGAGCCACTCTTGTGTGGAGTGTGTTAATTTCACTTCCCTTTGTAGTGAGTGACACAGTATGGACAATTCTCTGTTCTGTTTGTCTCTCTCTCTTAACAGCCCTCTCCCTTTCTTTTCTTGGATAAAGGCTCAAAGGGGATATGATTTTTGAAAAATTGAAAAGCCTAATATCCTATCCAAACTTCGAAACAATAAGAGTGGCATTCCATAGCATTGGTTATGATGCTAATTTTCATACTGAGGTTTCTGCCCTAGTAGTACGCCATGAAATCATTTCAGTGAGTATTGACCAGCATTTTTAAAACAAATAGAATAATACAGAACAGAAGGTATTCAAGTGTACCACACATGGTAAGGGTAAATAGTTTCTTTGAACTTGGTTTTTCATTGCTCATACACAGACATGCAAGCAATTGGGTCATTATATGAAATGTGTTTCTCATTGTGGGTGATACTGAAATATTTTGAAATATTTTGTTTACACTGTGTATTATGATAATCTCCACATTGTTCCTACTGTTTTCCCAGGCATTTCTTCCCCTGATTATTTCATGAATCACAGTAGAGCGTATTGTTTTAAAAGCTTATTCAGTGGAGTCAAAAATACGTGCATTTGAATCTCATCTTTTCCACTTAACTGCATAATGGTGACGTAGTTGTTTAAACTTTTTGTTTTATTTTTTGACCACACCGTGTGGCTTACAGCATCTTAGTTCTCTGACCAGGGATCAAACCTATGCATTAGGCATTGAAAGCACTGAGGCCTACCCCTGGACCACTAGGGAATTTCTAAACTTTTCAACCACAGCATTGTGATCTGTGAAATGAAGATGGCAACTTGTACATCATCAAGTCTGTAGTCGTTAAATGAAGTCCCTAGTGTGGGTTTTGGCACATAGTAGAAATTTAGTAAATGCCAAACAAAATATGTACCCATATCTAGTCACTTCTGTTTCATGAAATGGAGACCCCATGGTATATGTGTCTTCTCTGCATAAACAGAAGTCTCTTCTGGGCACAGCCCTGCTAGCAACTGAGTTGGGTTCTGTCATAACCCCTTCTGCATCTAAACTGTGATAGATTTGTGGTTGGCATTACTGAGGTTGCTTGAACTTCTCAGACTGTTTGTGTGTGTGAGCATGCTCTCAGTCATGTTCAACTCTTTGCAGCCCCTTGAATTGTGGCCCATCAGACTTCTCCGTCCATGGAATTTTCCAAGCTAGAAAACTGGGGTGGGTTGCTGTTTTCTCCTTGGGGATCTTCCTGACCCAGGGGTCAAACCTGTGTCTCTTGCACCTCTTGCATTGGCAGGCAGATTCTTTACCACTGTGCCACCTGGGAAGCCCTTGCACTTACATAGTTATCCCTTCCTTTTTATCACTCTCCTCTTAGCACACTGTTTTTCATATTGCTGGATCTCTACCCTGGCAGCCCTGCCTTCATACCTACCCTTTCCTCCTTTTCTGTCATGCTCACCCATGCCTCACCCAATACGGTTCTATTAATACTTTATAGGTCACCTTTTTTTTTTGTAGGAAAATAAAATTTTAAAATGTTATTTATGAGTGCTGGAAAGTCTATTTCACCGCATGCTCTACCCAAAAGGCTTCTGTTTTTCCAGCTCTAGAAAGTCTTCTTAAATATAAGACTGATTAGAGTATGGGCAGGAGAGGCACATAGGTTTAAAAACCAGCAAAAGACCTCAGTGTGAAATCTAGGCTTTGGATTTTTAAAGTATTTCCAGGACACAAGNTGAGTGCTGGAAAGTCTATTTCACCGCATGCTCTACCCAAAAGGCTTCTGTTTTTCCAGCTCTAGAAAGTCTTCTTAAATATAAGACTGATTAGAGTATGGGCAGGAGAGGCACATAGGTTTAAAAACCAGCAAAAGACCTCAGTGTGAAATCTAGGCTTTGGATTTTTAAAGTATTTCCAGGACACAAGCGCTCATTCACATACAAAGAAACATAATGTGTATTTCATCTGGTTAGTCCTCTAAGTTTTGGCTTGCTATTCTGTAGAGACAATATAGAGGACAGATAATAAAAAATAGAATAGTTTTTTTTTTTTTTTTTTTTTTTTAGATAGCAGCTGCGTGGAGCTGCTTTCTTTGTTTTCCTTGTAAGTCCACATGTACATTTATACATTTGAGTTCACACNTTTGGCTTGCTATTCTGTAGACACAATATAGAGGACAGATAATAAAAAATAGAATAGTTTTTTTTTTTTTAGATAGCAGCTGCGTGGAGTTGCTTTCTTTGTTTTCCTTGTAAGTCCACATGTACATTTATACATTTGAGTTCACATTATGTCATTGCAGTGGAAAGACGATGATATTATTGCTATTTTAATTTGGCAGTCCTTTTAGAACCTGTATTTTGAGATCTTTGTGTTTTGAATCTTTCTAATAAGAATGCTTGATTTGGGACTTTGGAATTTTTCCCCCAGGCAAGGAAATCTTGATGTACATTTCCAAATTCAAACCTAGTACCTTCCATTTTGGTCTTAAAGAAGTATTTCTCATTCTTTTTCAGGAATGATTCGATGACATGTATGGTATCACTACGTTAAATAGATGTGATAAGTGTAGTCAACCTCTGCCCACTAGAAGTGGGTCATAGTCCCATGTGATAATGGCTCGAAAGAGGTGAGAGGAGAAGGTCTCCTCATGAATTGGCTGTAGTCTGCTCTGGTGCCATAAATGCAGAGATTCATTGTTGAGAATCACAGGATATGAATGACCTACAAGTGCATGTGTAGGCAAGGCTAAGTTCTGTGTAGATGCTGTGGCTTTGATGCCAGCTTACTCCACACACTAGAATAATTTTCCCAGCAATTTCAATTTTTCATTATCTGTGTTTCTTTTTTTTCCCCCTGACCCTCTGCCTGTTACTCCAAGGAGTTTTGGCTCTCTTACTGCCTTTGCTGTGGTTAGGTATGATGAGGTTCTTACATTTGCAAAACACCAAAGCACACACGTAGCAGACACATGTTCGACCAGGGAACATATTGGCTAAGTGTAGATGGTCCTGTTGTAGCTCATGAACATAATGATGGATGCTCCATTGTGCTTACAGTTATTTTCTTCAGTTAAACATGGAATATTTCACATAAGATTTCCTGATGATGATGTAGCAATCGAGATCTGAGTAGTGACTGTCTCCTTTGGAGGGGGTGTGAATTTCCATGGTAATAACCCATTCTCTAGGCAGTTTCCATGGCTTCACTGTCAGCATGACCTTGATTTCATGACCCCCACCTGGGCCCCGGTAACTTTGAATAGTACCTGGTAACTTTGAATAGCGCCTGACATCCTGTGGTTGCGGACAGAACTGAAGGTCAGTCTCAATGTTGAAATGTAGTGAGGCAGGTTTCCCCTGAGTGCTTTGTGTGAACACCAGTAAAGGAAGGATCACTTCCAGGGACAGAGCAGAGCAAATTGTGGCAGCCCTACAAGGTTTTATGCTTTGGGGCCCACAGAGTGCTAAAAGGTGCATTCATTTCATAGACAACTACTGCTGAGTGGAATGGTACAGTTTTCCAACACATGTTACTAAATGCATCTGGAGAAAAAACACACTTTTTCCAGTTCACACACCTTTGAGCTAGTGGCCCTCTGGAAGATAAAGGAGAAAGGAAGGGTCAAGTTTGATTTTAAAGGATTTTTTCAGTAAAATAGGGTAAAATAAGAAATAGGTGAGCCATGAAGATACTTGTTAAATGACTAAGAGAATAAATAGATGCCTGTTTAGCTAATTTATTAGTACAAAAAATAAGTATTTTGTGTTTAATCTTCTCTATTAGCCTGTTTTGAAGTCCTGTAGAAGTGTAAAAAGCCAAAAGTCATCAAAATGCTCCTTTAATGCGTTCTCGTGTTTGGATAACACACCGATTGGGTTATCTCTTTAAAGAAGAAGGATGAAAGCCTGTGTTTATAGAACAGTTGAAATGACAGTGGACTGATTAGGCAATTTGTTGATGATACTTTGTTTTGAAAATAACTCAAAAAGGTTTAATTAATTTTGACATAAAGTTACAAATCTTCCTTGACAAGTTGAGGTTTCCTCCTGGTAAACATTGTAAATTTAAAACGTAGCAAGTTGATAATGCATTTAATACACCTAACTTACTGAACGTGGAACCATCGTAGCTTGGCTCAGCCTACCTTAAACGTGCTTAGAATACTTACGGTAGCCAATGGTTGAACCCGTTTATCTAACACAAAGCCTGTTATTGTTAACAGAAAGTATAGCACAGCATGAAGTTTTCATTGTCTGGTGGAATTTCCTGAATACTGAAAGGGAGAAAAGGAAGGGTCATCTGATACAGAAAGGTTGTATATGTATTGGTTATTTACCCTGTGATCACGTGACTGACAGGAAGCTGTGGTTNACACAAAGCCTGTTATTGTTAACAGAAAGTATAGCACAGCATGAAGTTTTCATTGTCTGGTGGAATTTCCTGAATACTGAAAGGGAGAAAAGGAAGGGTCATCTGATACAGAAAGGTTGTATATGTATTGGTTATTTACCCTGTGATCACGTGACTGACAGGAAGCTGTGGTTCACTGCCTTGCCTGTCATCAGAAGACAGTTTATCTTACCATCTCACTAGCCTGGGAAAAGACCAAAATTCGAAATGATGTGTATCACTTCCACAGCATCATCAAATCAAAATTATAAGTTAGGGACTGTCTGTATGGAACAGAGACTACTCAGTTCTCAGAGTGACCTTATGTTTAACTTGACCTGTATTTCTTTTTAGATCAAGAGTCTTCTATCATTGCCCTTGAGATTGGGTTCTGGTTTGATTTTTCTTTCTTGCAATCTGTTTCTTCATCATTTCTCTTTGAACTGTTTCCTCCATTTTCCCCATGAGCATCAAAATGCCTTTGAACCATGCAACCATCTTAATGACTTTCCATCTGTTGCTTTTAGAAGTTTGGGATTCCCAACCTTGTAAAATTTTGATTTTATAGGTTTGATTTTTGTGGGTTTTTTTTTCCCCCCCCATTTGAGGAAGCCCCTGATTATCTTTGAATATGTGATGGCGAAGGAGTCTCGTTTGTATTGCTCCCCAGTTGCCATTGTTATTTAAATGCCAGAAATTTTATGTGTATTTCCTGATTCTATTGAACTTCAGAATTATAAATGCATGATTCTTTAAAAGCATCTATATTTAGAAACTTTTCTCAGGTGGTTTTCTTTTCAACTTCTTTGTTAGACCTTGTTGGGTATAATCACTTCTGAATCTTTGCATCCGACACAAAGAAGATTTTTATCGTGTCTGCATCCAGGGGCCCAATCAATAGCATGTTTCTTATACATTTAAGAAATAAGTTGATGTATTTATAGGTTGTCTTATAGTACTTTTTCATAGCCTGTCTTCAGCAACCCCATTGAAGCTTTTTTCATTTAATACTAGCTCATTTAATACTTCTTCAGGGAGCATTGAGCCCCTTTGCACAAGTTTTTTTTTTTTTTTTTTTTCCTATTCAGATTTCTATCCATAAACTGACTGCTGTCATTGGATTTTCGCTAAGTTCTATTGCTCATGCATTTGGGCCTTCCTCACTCTGTCCTAGGAGAAGGCAATGGCAACCCACTCCAGTACTCTTGCCTGGAAAATCCCATGGACGGAGAAGCCTGGTAGGCTGCAGTCCATGGGGTCACGAAGAGTCGGACGTGACTGAGTGACTTCACTTTCACTTTTCAGTTTCATGCATTGGAGAAGGACATGGCAACCCACTCCAGTGTTCTTGCCTGGAGAATCCCAGGGACGAGGGAGCCTGGCGGGCTGCCGTCTATGGGGTCGCACAGAGTCGGACACGACTGAAGCGACTTAGCAGCAGCAGCAGCTCTCTGTCCTTCCTCCATAGTTGAAAGCAAACTTCAAAACTCAAATGCTTCCAGAGTTGCTAACCCATTCTTTATATCACTCAGTGGTGCAGACTGCTTAATTATTTTTCTCCAGCTGGAGAGGCTTAGTAATTAAATGAAATGGCAGCACCTGGGATTATTTATAGACGTGGAGAAGGCAGGAGGAGCTCTTGATGACTCATCCAGAGCTGGCAAGGAAGGCTTTTTCTCCACTTCCCTGGGTCTCCCCCCACCAAAGGAGCTGTGATTTGTCCTTCCTCTAAGGCACTGCCTCTCTTACCACTCCATCTCCCAGTCACGCTCTGATATCAGTCGGCTTCTTCTGACTTTGTGCTGTGAGTTCGTGGAGGACTGGGAGCCTCTGCTTACTCATCAAGTGCATCTCTTGTGGGTGACTCCCATTGTGGATTGGTGGTGCAAGTAAGTACTTAAGTGAATTCAGTGCAAACATATTCAGGCTGTCTTGAGTCTTGACTAGAAAGGCGCATGCGATAGCCTGGGAGCAAATAAGTGATTAGAAACAGGCATTAGGGAGTGTAGTTGTTTGGTCACTTAGTTGTGCCCGACTCTTTTTGCAACCCCAGGGACTGTAGCCCACCAGGCTCCTCTGTCCATGGAATTTTCTGGGCAAGAATATTGGAGTGGGTTGCCTTTTCCTTCTCAAGGGAATCTTTCCTTCTCAGGGATCAAACCCACATCTCCTTCTTGGCAAGTGGATTCTTTACTACTGAGTCACCTGAGAAGCCCATGAGGGAGTGTAAGACCTGAGAATACTGGACTACAGTCTTGGAGGTGGAGGTCCATGTCTGGTTCTTCTGCTTCCTGTCCCACCATTCGCCTTTCTCTAGCCCTCACATCAGTGTTTTGACCTCACTTGTTGCTCAGGATATTTGTAGTGGATAGGACTAAGTTACAGGAAGCCTTTTAGGATCCTACCACAAGACTGATAATTTGGGTTTTAGAAAAGCATGTGCCTAGGTAACTGCATAAGCTTTCAGCTGAAAAAGGTGATGGTTTTACAGAAGTGTAAGGCTTTTGAAATGGTGAAGGACGCTGACCATGAGGATTCTCAGACTGCTGATCCATTGAGGAGGCAGTTCTAATCTGGGACTCCATTGGGTCTAGCATTGCTCTCAAGTGTATCTCTGCTTATATCTGTAGTTGGGAAAAGCATCAGGGCTTGAAACTTCCCTGGTAGTGCAGAGATTAAAGCTTCTGCCTGCAATGTGGGAGACCTGAGTTTGATCCCTGGATCGGGAAGATCCACTGGAGAAGGAAATGGCAACCCACTCCAGTATTCTGCCCTGGAGAATCCCATGGACGGAGGAGCTTGGTGGGCTACAGTCCACAGGTCGCAAAGAGTCGGATACGACTGAGCGACTTCACTTTCTTTCACTTTGAAACTTCTTAAAAGGTACAGTGCATTCAAAAGCCTTAAAGGAGTGTGTTAATGCCAGGAATATCTGGGTATATCTGTGTCTGAAATTGTTCTTATAAAGTTTCCCACAGGAAATTCCCTGGCAATTCAGTAGTTAGGACTCTACTTCCATAGTAGGCCAGTGGGTAGGTGTTCTATCCCTGGTCAGGGAACTAAGACCCCACAGGCAGTGTCATGGCCAATTAAAAAAAATAATGAGTTTCCCGCTGAAATGATTTTATCTCAGCAGATGATGGGTGGAGAGAGAGGCTTTTTTGGGTTGTTCAGCTCTTTTGCGTTCTACCATGACTCTCTTTTTTGTGCATTTCCTTCCTAGGCTTAGTTTCTTTGTATTTCAGTTCATCTGTATGTATGTTTTTTTTCTTCCTCTTGCTGTGTCTCTGCTTGTGTTTTACTCATCCTGCAGTATGTTAAGCTCCTTCTTTCTGCCTTTCTTCATTAATGTGGCAAATGTATCCTCAGAACTGTAGCTTGCCCGCAAAGTAGTTAGGTAACTGTAAGCTTTGAAAAGAGGTGGCCTTTGAATTCTTGCTCTACTAGTAGCATCGTTTTTTCGTTGGGAGGTAGGGAAAGACAGATCAAATTAAGTAGATGAAGTATCGAGAAAAGAGTACAAGAATTATGTCTTTATATATCTGTATAATTTCAGAATGATAAATATTTAATTATAAGAGTATGGATTTTCTATTTGTGAGTTTTAGAACTGGAGTTTCCTCCATTTTTCATTTTCCTCCCATTTTTCTACAAAGCACAACACCAGTTTAAACCACCCTTTTTTATTTATGGTGACCTAAGTGCGAGTTGGACTGTGAAGAAGGCTGAGCGCCAAAGAATCGATGCTTTTGAACTATGGTGTGGGAGAAGACTCTTGAGAGTCCCTTGGACTGCAAGGAGATCCAACCAGTCCATTCAGAAGGAGATCAGCCCTGGGATTTCTTTGGAAGGAATGATGCTAAAGCTGAAACTCCAGTACTTTGGCCACCTCATGGGAAGAGTTGACTCATTGGAAAAGACTGATGCTGGGAGGGATTGGGGGCAGGAGGAGAAGGGGATGACCGAGGATGAGATGGCTGGATGGCATCACTGACTCGATGGGCATGAGTCTGAGTGAACTCCGGGAGTTGGTGATGGACAGGGAGGCCTGGCATGCTGCGATTCATGGGGTCGCAAAGAGTCGGACACGACTGAGCGACTGAACTAACTAACTAAAGTCACCTTTTCAGTTTATTTGTTTTTTTAAACCATCTTGAGAAATGGTTTTTCTTTTTTAATGAACAGCACATTTTCTATCATGGCTATAGATAATTTTTTTTTTTCCTTAACTTATGACTGGACCTGTGGGCAAGGTGAAATGAACGCCTCTATCCCACAGAATGAAGGGAGAAGGAAGGGAGCAGAGAAAGGAGAAGGAAGGGAGCAGAGAAAGGAGGAGGAAAGGAAGGAAAAAAATATTAAACCCTCTGCCAAACAAGAAAAAAAAAAAAAATCCGAGAACTATTTTTGAGTCAGAGAGTGAGTAAATTTGTGTCAGGGACTCGTGATAGATTTTTACAACTTCTTCCTTAGACTGCTTTTGGGAATAATTGAAGGAAACTAATATGATTGTTAATTGATCCCTTTCCAGTTGCTGGTGTTTGAATACCATCCTTCTCACATTTTCCACATCCTTGGTTTTATCCAGTTATAAGTTCAGTTCTTTCACTACATTGCCTAGAATTGTAATTTTGGAACGTTTTGGGCTAATTAAGGGACCCTTTTTTTTTTATATACACACGCAAGAATTAAAATACATATGTTCCAATTAAACTATTTTAACAGCTAATTGATTTCACAAGACCTACCATTAAGTGAAGGCCAGAGTCATCGTTAATGTTCAGGTGCAGTCGTGGAATAGATGTGTGGATGTACAGCATTGCATTTATGCCCTGTGAGGTGTTCTCAGTACATCTCCTGTCTGCAAATGGCCTGTAATTCAAATTCCCTCTTAGTGGACATTATGGAGGACTATAATTGGTGAAGCATTATATAATTAAGAAACTTTGAAAAAGACCATGTGAAAATCATCTTTAATTAAATCATTGCACTTCAAGGACAGTCACCAAGTTCTTTGCCTTTGTACATCACTAAATGATAGTTTCGATTCTGCCATTTACTTTATAATTTAGATGTTTTGGCCAGTCACCGAATCTGTCGTAGTCTCAGGTGAAACACTAGGAACTCTATAGTGATCCCATTAAAATGACAGAAGAGAGATTGGCTGTCTGAGAGGGAAGTGGTTGGCCATGGTCCCATAGCTCTTTGAAATCTACTAAGCTAAGAATTCTAGTTTTGTTACTGTGAGTCCAGTTTGATTTTTCTTAAGCTCTGATTTCCCTGAAGTAGATGTACATACCTTATCTATTAATAATTAGATCTCTTGGGACAGCTCTACACACGAAGCGTCTTGCATCCCAAGGTTAGAAGTGAGTGACAACTCTCTTCTTTTCCTTCTCTTTCCTCTAGGTAAACTAGTTGAAAAGATGCTTCTAAACAGAATGCAAGCACTTCTAATAAAAGTGAATGTTTATCACAGACCTAATTTATGTGATCTTTACTGAGACTCCCCTCCAGGTATTATTGTATCCATTTTACTGATACATAAGCTGAGGCATGGAACTTTTTTCAGTATAAATTACTCAACAGTGTATCAGCCAATAAATGTTGGAGCCAGTATTTCAACAGCAGTAGGGTATCTCCAGGGTCTGTGCTCCTTGTGTAAAACTGAATCAGAAAATTTGGCTATTCTGTTGGAAAGGGTAGAGAAAGAAGTGTGTATCATTGGTACCAGCTATTGTATATGTATATGCGCTTCAGAGCCTCTCTTAATTTTTCTGATACCCGAGAGTTATTTTCTCGTAACTTAAAATTTTGTCCTTACTCTTTTTGCCCATAATTAGAAGCTTTGATCTCATTCTAAACTCCCTTAGACTCTGTGCCTGTAATTATTTTATAGATTTGATGACAGCTTTTTTTCTTCTGCCTTTTCCCTTTTGTGAAAAGGCTATAAAGGGAATTGAATGAATGGTATGGTTAGATAAGGATACTGTGAGTGAACAGGGTTAAGATTTGAACAGTCATTTATTAACTTTTTTTAATGGCAGTGGTTCTTTGAGGGAGGGGTGCAGGGGATTTTCCCCCAGAGGACCTGAGCCATGTCTGGCAACCCTTCATTTTTTCACATTGGGGTGGTGGTGCTCCTGGCATCTAGGGGAAAGAAGCCAGGGATGCTGCTCAGAATTCTGCAGTGCACAAGGGAGCCCTTCTCAACACAGTCTGATCTGGCCCAAATGGCAGCGCTCACACTGAGAAACCCAGCTTTGCGTGAGGACACCAGAGGGTTTCGATCTCAGTGGATGTGGCCTCTCCGGGCTGCTTGGGTTATTCTGCTGGCTGATGGCTGTAAGAATAACTAAATCACCCCGTGCCTGAGAAGTCCCCTAGGACTCTGGTCAACCATGGTTTAGTTGACTGGATTCTAAGGTAAGACTTAAAGGCTTAGATGCCTGTTTGCAGGGAAGGAATGAAAACGCAGATATAGACAATGGACTTGTGGTCACAATGGGGGAAGGAAAGAGTGGGATGAACGGAGAAAATAGCATCAACATATATACACTACCATGTGTAAAATGTACAGTGAGAAGTCTCTGTATAACACAGGGAGCCCAGCCTGGTGCTCTGTGGTGACCTCAAGGGGTGGGATGTCGGGAAGGGAGGCTCACAAGGGAGGGGATACATGTACAGTTATGACTGATTGGTGTTGTTGGTGGGGCAAAAACCAACCCAACACTGTAGAGCGATTTAAATCAACCCTGCTTCTAGGTATTCCAACCTCACCTCAGCCCCTAGAAATTAAAGAACCCAGGGGAAATGTGTTCCCAGGCACTGCAGTGATTTAAAACAAGCACCAATTTAATAGTACATTCACTTAGACCTAGAAAAGTAAACAAAGGTTAAGAGCATGTGCAAATGCCTTTGAACTAGACTTCAGTAGGAGCTGGTTTGAAAAACTGAGACATCAAGGAAGCTCCCTTGGTGTAGGCTGTAGGAGACTGTGTCTCCGTGAATCACAGGATGCTCTTGTTCCCACGGTCCCTGCGCTTTCCTAGGGCAGGATTTTTAAGCTGTTAACGCTGGTTTCATTTCAGAGGTCTGTTACAACTTCTCTCAAAAGGTTTTGACTCTGGCCATCTCGGCATTGTCTCAGAGGAGTGAGGAACCGTCTTGAGCTGGATGAATCCGACTGTTACTCACCTGTGGTGCTGCTGCATTGAGTTGCTCAAATGAGAAGCTTGCAATTCTGAGTTCAGGGTTTACATGAAAACTGTTTGTTTTCTTTGTCTGTAGCATCTTAATATATATGATACAAGTGCACTTATCTGAAGCCAAGAGCTTTTGTTTCTCTATGTGCTCTGGATGAGGCTTACCTGTCTTCTGTTAATATTTTTTGTTCGTGGAATGTGCTGAATCTTCATTGCTGCACAGGCTTTCTCTAGTTGCGGAGAGCAGGGGCTCCTCTCTGGTTGAGGTGCGCTGGCTTGTTTGGTGAAGCATGGGCTTTAGGTGCAAGGACTTCCATCTTTGCATGTGGGCTCAGTAGTGCTGCGTGGGCCTAGTCTCCCCCGGCACATGGGATCTTCCAGGACTGGGCATCAAACCGGTGTCCTCTGCATTGCAAGGCAGATACTTAATCACTGGAGCACCAGAGAAGCCCTATCTTTACAAAATTTTTTAGTGTTTATTTGGCTGCACTGGGTCTTATTTGCAGTATATGGGATCTTTAGTTGCAGCATGTCGGATCTAGTTCCTTGACTAGGGTTTGAACCCAGGCCTCCCTGAATCAGGAAAGTGGAGCCTTAGCCACTGGACCACCAGGGAAATTCTAATACCTGCCTTACCTGAGCATACCTTTGACCCATACTCCCAAAGAACTTGCCTGGTACAACATAGGGATTCAATGTAAAGACAAACTGTTTTGCACAGCTCTTCTTAGTTGGTAGAAATCTATTCAACTATTTTTCCATGATGTAACAAATGAAGAAGAAACTTTATTTGTATGAGACTTTTCCTCGTTTCTGTAATATCCACTTCTTCCTCTGTCATCTTGATCTTGGTAATACTGTCTGGCCACCTGTGATATTCTTCAAGAATGTAGTCCTGTGGTTTGTGAGAGAAACTATTTGGAGAACTTCCGTAATACCTTAACCCTCCTATCTTTCACTTGCAACAAGTAAGCACCCAAATGTGATACAGTAAAACACACAGTATTTGGGGTGTCTATTATTTTTATTTGAAGTATAGTTGATTTACAATGTTGTGTTAATTTCTGCTGTACAGCAGAGTGAACCAGTTTTGCATACACATATATCCACTCTTTTTTAGATTCTTTTCCCTCATAGGCCATTACAGAGCATTGAGTACAGTTCCCTCTGCTGTACAATAGGTTCTTGTTAGTTATCTGTTTTATATACAGTAGTGTGTATGTGTCAATCCTAGTGTCCCCCTTACCCACAGGTAACTGTGATTTTGTTTTCTACCTTTGTAACTTTTTTCTATTTTGTAGATCACTTCATTTGTTTTTTTTTTTTTTTAGATTCCACATATAAGCAATATCACATGATATTTGTCTTCGTCTGACTTTCTCACTTAGTGTGACAGTCTCTAGGTCCATCCATGTTGCTGCAAATGGCATTATTTCATTCTTTTTTTTTTTTTTATGGCTGAGTGACATTTCCCTTGTTTCTTTATTAGGACTGCCTAGCTATCTTTTGCGGAGAAGGCAATGGCACCCTACTCCAGTACTCTTCCCTGGGAAATCCCATGGACGCAGGAGCCTGGTAGGCTGCAGTCCATGGGGTCACTAGGAGTCGGACACAACTAAGCAACTTTACTTTCACTTTTCACTTTCATGCATTGGAGAAGGAAATGGCAACCCATTCCAGTGTTCTTGCCTGGAGAATCCCAGGGACAGGGAAGCCTGGTGGGCTGCCATCTGTGGGGTCGCACAGAGTCTGACACGACTGAATCGACTTAGCAGCAGCAGCAGCAGCTGCCTTTTGAGAAAAATATTAGCATTGAATTCCCCTGCTTTGGGTTTTGTGGGAGTCCTAAACATACCTATACATTGACTTGCCTGAACACATGTATATAGCAGATTCTATTTTTCTCAGTCCTTTGAGTTCTCTGAATATGTATTAAGTTATGTGATTTTTATGTTCATGCAAATTCCTAGGTTGCTGCATATAAAATCATAGTTAATTAATTTAGATCTCTCTTATTTGGCATCTGGATTTGTCCAAAGTTGAGGTAAGCTGGAACTTACTTAAGAGAGCATTAATTAGACACATAAATATTATAGGTTGCATTGCAGCGAGAGGAACTGTTCAATCTGTGTGTATCAACTGAATATTATCGACCAATTTTATGTAGTACTCATTTGGTTCTAACGGAGAACTCTTACATATCATATAAATGGATTTGGTGAGGAGCACTCCTAAAATCACATCAGTGTAAGCCACATATAATGAAATAAAAACCTCTCTCTCTAGAGACCTCTTCATGGACCCCAGCCTTATTGTGGCAAAGGGGCTTGAACCATAAAGAAGGCTGATAAAGAAGGTGAGCACCAAAGAATTGAGGCTTTTGAATTATAGTGCTGGAGAAGGCTCTTGAGAGTCCCTTGGGCTGCAAGGAGATCAAACCAGTCAATCCGAAAAGAAATCAACCCTGAATATTCATTGGAAGGACTGATGCTAAAGCTGAAGCTCCAGTGCTTTGGCCACCTTATGCGTAGAGCTGAGTCGTTGGGAAAGACCTTGATGGTGGGAAAGATTGAAGGCAAAAGAAGAAGGGGGCAGCAGAGGATCAGATGGTTAGATAGCATTACCGACTCAATGGACATACATGTGAGCAACTCTGGGAGATAATGGAGGACAAAGGAGCCTAGTGTGTTACAGTCCATGGGGTGGCAAAGAGTCAGACACGACTTAGGGACTGAACAGCAACAATTTCTAAAGTGATACCCAGTTCAGACTCTTACATAATTCCATTCCTGAGTCTTTTTTATCTATATTTGTGAGGTCTTACTTGACTTTCTGCAGGGTTTTCCCAAGCAGCTTGGTGTCCTTGAGCACCCTTCTGATAAGGTTTCAATGAATTATTTCTATTTTTAGGCACCTCTCCAATGGTGGCTGCCAGGCACTAGTTCTTCTTCTTTTTTTTATTTTTTGACTACTGATTATCAGGTTTAGTGCCAGATGTCTCAGAAACGCAAGCAGCTAACTAACACATGGTCAATTACTAGATCATTCAGGACAGGAAACGAATGTCTAGGGCCACATCTGAGCTTGGCAACCTGGCTACCCTCCTGGTTTGTTTTTTTTTTTTAATGGCAGTCAACTAAAGCTTTGGTTCCTCTCTGTTTTATGTTGTACAGGTGAAAGATGTCCTCATCTCACTAAAGTACTTCGGACGGGTAAAATTCCAAGATTTCTAAGAAAAGAGTTACAATTTCCAATTCTCTATGAATATAAACAAACAAAAACTAAACCCAGCAGGTGGCAGTTGTGGATCCTGGTCAGGAGACTGTTCTGCCAAGCATGTACATGCATTATCTCTTGTAATGCTCCTGCCAGTCCTCTGAGAAGGAGCTTCTGATTCCAGAACTTTTCTCCGATGCTTAGATTTCCTTTGGTTGTGAAATCAATGTTTAGGAAAAAATTTTTGGTAAGGGTTGGCATTTTGGAATGATAGTTCTATCCTGAAATTTAGATTTGCTCCCTCACTGGCCTACTCATTTGGATGAAGCTGTTCCTTCTCTTGCTGCCTCAATTTCTTTGTCCGTAAAATGGAGATAGTGCTATCTTGTTGATTTGTCATGAGCTTCAAATAAAATCGTGTCTAGGAAAGTGCTATGGAGCAGAATTTGAACTGCTCTATAAAATGTGTAATATTTCAGTGACTGTAAGTAATCATTTACATGATATTGATAATGTGTAACAACTGGAGTCCAGATGCTAAAGTAAAAGGGAATACTTTGTTCTTTTTTTAAAAAGACTTTATTTTGTATTGGGGTGTAGCCAGTTAACAATGTTGTGGTAGCTTCAGGTGAACAGTGAAGGGACTCAGCTATACATATACATGTGTCCATTCTCAGGCCCCCCTCCAATCCAAGCTGCCAGATAACATTTAGCAGAGTAAGCTGTGCTATACAGTAGGTCCTTTTTGGTTAAGCATTTTAAATATAGCAGAGTGTGCACGTCTGTCCCAAACTCCCTAACTGTCCATTCCCCTCATCCTTCCCTCCCTGCTCCCCAGCAACCATAGATTTGTTTATTCTCTAGTCTGGGTGTCTGTTTCTATTTTATAAAGGGAGTTGGTTTGTATCATTTCTAAAAGGGAGTACTCCGAATGATTGCTTCCCTGTACCCTGAAGCCTGGCCCAGAATAGACACGTTAAAATAATCATCCTGCTTTGGGCGCATCAAGCGTATGCATCTTCCCAGGCTCTTNAGGGAGTTGGTTTGTATCATTTCTAAAAGGGAGTACTCCGAATGATTGCTTCCCTGTACCCTGAAGCCTGGCCCAGAATAGACACGTTAAAATAATCATCCTGCTTTGGGCGCATCAAGCGTATGCATCTTCCCAGGCTCTTTGTGCTTGGTGGAGGGCGCTTGAGCTCTCTGATTACCTTGACTGTGAGACAAGGTTCTGAAGTCTAAGTGTTGTTATTGGCGCTGTAATTTAGGAGGAGGTAACCAGATTCAAATCTCTTCAAGGAGCATCTACACATCTCTCTTACTCCTTTAAAAAGGAGCTAAAGTAATTACTCCTAACACCTGGGATGGTGAAATAAATATTAATTTAATTGGAGCAGCCAGGCAGCTGGGGGAGAAACGAGGAACACATTGATAGGGGCCCAGATGCCTGCACATGGTGAGTGGGGGATGCTCTTTGGAAGTCAGAGGACCCCCATCAGCTCTGCCCCCGAGTGACTGCTGAACTCCTAGTCGTGAATTTCACTCCAGTGTCAAAGATGTAAACCAGGTATCTTGCTGNCCAGAATAGACACGTTAAAATAATCATCCTGCTTTGGGCGCATCAAGCGTATGCATCTTCCCAGGCTCTTGTGCTTGGTGGAGGGTGCTTGAGCTCTCTGACTACTTTGACTGTGAGACAAGGTTCTGAAGTCTAAGTGTTGTTATTGGTGCTGTAATTCAGGAGGAGTTAACCAGATTCGAATTTCTTCAAGGAGCATCTACACATCTCTCTTACTCCTTTAAAGAGGAGCTAAAGTAATTACTCCTAACACCTGGGATGGTGAAATAAATATTAATTTAATTGGAGCAGCCAGGCAGCTGGCGGAGAAACGAGGAACACATTGATAGGGGCCCAGATGCCTGCACATGGTGAGTGCGGGGTGCTCTTTGGAAGTCAGAGGACCCCCATCAGCTCTGCCCCCAAGTGACTGCTGAACTCCTAGTCGTGAATTTCACTCCAGTGTCAAAGATGTAAACCAGGTTATCTTGCTGGTTTGTTAGATACAAACTGGATACATGCTGAAATGTACCCTCTCTTTGGAGATCCTTTATTATTGTCTGCTTGGTTAGAGACAGTGCCAGCAATAGTGAGGTGATTGCTGGAGGCTTCTTAATACTATGGCATGAGAATGATTGTGCTGGCAATCGTTTCATCCATCCCCATGATCACTGTGCTCCATTCATTGGGTTGTTAGTGGGAGGTGCTTGTCATCTGCATTTTGCGGCTCTAATTCTCTGTTCCTCCTTGTCCAAGGGGATATGATCAGCCCATACACATGTCCCTCTCTCCTCTCCTGTGGCTGCCTTTGTTTATTCCCTTTGCAAAGCTGCAGAGTCCACATGGTGTCCCATGTACTGTGGGCAGCATGGTGTCCAGAGAATTGAATAGACTATGGACCCTGTCATATGTTATCAAGGACGTGATGTGCATACACACACACACACACACACACACCTTTCTCTGTTTGCTGTTACAGTCTCACTGCTTACCACAGACATATTGTGCTGTGCTCACAGTCACTCAGCTGTGTCTGAGTCTTTCTGATACCATGGACTATGGCTTGCCAGGCTCCTCTGTTCATGGGTTTCTCAGGCAAGAATACTGGAGGGTGTTGCCATGCCCTTCTCCAGGGTATCTTCCCCACCCAGGGATCGAACCCACATCTCTTGGGTCTCCTGCATTGGCGGGCAGATTCTTTATCACCCGTGCCCCCTGGAAAGCCCTCAGAGGTACTGAACGCAAGCGGANTATGGCTTGCCAGGCTCCTCTGTTCATGGGTTTCTCAGGCAAGAATACTGGAGGGTGTTGCCATGCCCTTCTCCAGGGTATCTTCCCCACCCAGGGATCGAACCCACATCTCTTGGGTCTCCTGCATTGGCGGGCAGATTCTTTATCACCCGTGCCCCCTGGAAAGCCCTCAGAGGTACTGAACGCAAGCGGAAGTCACTACTTGAAAGAGTCTGCTTGATGACGCAAAGAGACTCTGGATCTCGCTGGCTGGATTCAGTCCTAGTTCAGCTCATCAGAAGTTGTAAACTTCAGTCAGTAGTTGTAAACTTCATCTTTCTGCCTCTCCCTTTCCTCATCTGGACAATGGAACAGATAAAAAGAGACCTACCTTTCAGGATTACTGTGAGGACTGTGTTCATGAAAACAGATGGAATGAACATGTGTGCGGTGCGGAGTGGGTTCTCAGTAGATGTGAGCTTCTGTTGTAACCTAGGCAGTAGCAGGTATCATCATTTATGCAGTAACAAGAACCGGTCACCAAGAGCTGCGGTCATGTGGAAGGAAGAGTAAAGAACCCACATTGTGTGAGAGGAAAGGCGTTGTCCCCTGCATTGGGGTCATGACTCCTTATCTGTGGTTTCTTCTTCCTCTTCCTCTCCAAGCTCAGGGACTGGCAGGAGCAAAGAAGCTTGTCCTCGCCAGTGACTGCCCAGTGGGATCACTGAAAGAGCTGTGAGTCTCCTGGTATTTGGGGCCCCCTCCCAGGATTTAGATGTCATTGGTCTGCAGCAGTCTTTCTGCCGGCCCTCGCCCCTGCCCTTGCTCATGTGTAATTCTTAGATGCAGTGCGCAGCCAGTGGCTGGCTCCCAGGACTCCCTTGATGTGTGCTCAGTCTCTTAAGTCATGTCTGACTCTTTGCAACCCTATAGACTGTAGCCCTCCACCCTTCTCTTTCCACGGAACTCTCTAGGCAGAAATACTGGAGTGGGTTGCCGTACCCTCCTCCAGGGGATCTTCCTGATCGAACCCTCATCTCCAGCAGCTTCTGCAGTGCTGGAGAATTCTTTATCACTGAGCCACTGGGGAAGTCTCCGGGACTCCCTTGGGTGCCCTGAATTGTTCTCCCCACCAGCCACCTCCCCCTACTCCCCACATTCCTGCTTAGGCAGCTGATGATTCATTGGGGCCTTACTCGACAGTGTCCTTAACAGAGCATGTTCTCTGTTGATGACACCCCAACGACCCTCCCTCTCTCACATCCCAGGGTAGCACCAGTCCCACTTGCATTGTGTTCTCAGTTTATAATGAACAGTTTCAGGAAGTGGTGTTGTCTGTGGGTGACTCCACCTTATCCTGTTACCCAGGATGGCAATAATCTCCTAGGTGTAGAGGAGACTCGTTGTCTCTCCTACCTCCTAGTTTGTGCCAGAAGAAATGCCAGTGTAAGACTTGTTAGCAATGAGGTTGAATAGAAGACTGCAACCGAGGATCAGATGAGTCTACAAGCTTCTCCCCACCTGGAGAGAATGAGTAGGCAGAGCAAGGCCAAGCTGATGCCTTAACCCAGGCGCAAGGTCCTGGGACTGTTGTCTTGGGCTGGCTGCTCAAAGCTGGAGACCAGAAGCCCAGCCTTCCCCTCTGGCCGGGGTGTGGCTATGGGAACTGGGAAGACAGTGTAGGAAAAACAGTGAGCTTGCTTTTCTTCAAATAGTTGTATTTAGGGGGGTTTCCCTGACTTGGGGAGGCTTCCCTGGTAATTCAGACAACAAAGAATCCACCTGCAATGTGGGAGATCTGGATTAGATCCCTAGGTCAGAACGATCCCACGGAGAAGGAAATGGAAACCCACTCCAGTATTCTAGCCTGGAGTATTCCATGGACAGAGGAGCCTGGCGGGCTACAGTCTTAAAAGATCGCAGAGTCGGACGTGACTGAGTGACTAAGACTTTCGCATCTTTCCCTAACTTAGACAGGGGCTTATAGAGGGGAACTAGAAGCGAGTTCCAAGGAATAGAGAGAGCTGCTCCCCAGGCCCTTCTGGATAAATCCATGTTGGGACAGATCCCCATTTCTGGCGAGCCTGGAGGAAATGGAGAAGAGAATAGAGCTAGGGTGCATTTTGTGTCTTCATCTTCCAGCTTACTGTCTGTTACTGATCATATTAGGGAGGAAAGTCATATGTTTGTCTGGCCAGTCCATACTTGTTATTTTCTTTGATGCTCAGACTTGTGCAGTAAGAGCTTGCATCCCTGACTGACAAATGAGAATAAGGAACAGACAGTTTGTAACTTGCCCCGAGTCACACAAATGTTAATAGAGAACGGTGGGATCAGAACCTATTCTTTCTGCTCTGGAGGCTTTTCCTGTCTTGCCAACCTCACTTGGATCTGTTCCTACCATCCTGGAAACCCTCTCTCCCTGATTTTCCTTCCCAGGAGTGTGGACCTGGGGTGGGGCCAGTTCCTCAAAGTGTTTCTGCTCAGCCCTCGAGGTGGGTTCTGTGGTGATAGCACTCAGGACATCAGCGATGAGAACTTTCAGGAAAAGACTTTATTGGGGAAACTTACATTTTGGAGTCACTGCTGCCAGCAGCTCTCTTAACATTTGGAAGATGCTAAGGCTGGAGAGCTATGTGTTTTCCACTACCTGCCTCCAGAGCACATGATTTTAATTGGCTACCCATGGAACTTCACTGCGAGCCCATCGACACTGGGTTTTTATGCTTATTGCCATGCAGTTTCCTGAGTGTGGTTGCTTCAGTGGAAGATTATGGATATCCCAGGCACTGGCAGCACCTGCTCCAGATCTCGGGAGCCGAGCCAGACCTCCCCCGAGCCCAGTGTCCCCACTGAGGCCGTGTGCAGGGCTGATGCTGAGAAGTCAGCTCAGGCCCTGGGCCAAGAAAGGTGTTTGAGTTGGGAGATTTGGGGAGGCTCCAGGAGTTCTCAGTTGCCTGGCGGACCCCTCAGTGCTGCTGAAACTTTCTGGAAACCCAGAAGCAGTCCCGCTCACATCTAGGCTGTGGTCTGCCAACAGGCTTTTCTTTTTCGACATTTCTGGATCGGAAGGGCTGTGACCTGCTGCAGAGGAGCACTTCCATCTACAGGCTCCCTTAGCCTAGAGGAACGAAAATCCACGTTCGGTGTGTTCATCTGCCAGAACAGCCCCGCCGTAATCATCTTCTCCTCTCCAGCTTTACACACGATGAGGTGCTGCACAGCGTTCCTTGGTCAGGAGAATGTGTAAAACCAGCCCAGATTCCCGGCAAAGTACCATTCCTTCAATTACATCCTTGTTATAAAAGCTTCATTTAAAAATCCTTGGGCCATAAAGCAAAGCGAGAGAGCAGTGTTTACCATCGCAAGTTGCTAAGTAGACAGTCTTGGTGTCAGAGGGGCACTCTGGTAGGCAGCGATGCTATCAGTTCTCGGGCATTTCAGAGCCACAGCCCTGTGTGGCCTCCAGTGAGGCAAAGGAAGGATGCTCTACAAAGAGATTCCCGCAGCTTGTCCCGGATGTCACCTCACTGGCGACTTCCAAAGCTTTTCCGGCTGTAAAAGACAGTATTGGGAGACATCCCTGATGGTTGAGTGGTTAAGAATCTGCCTTCCAATCCAGGGGACTTGGGTTTGACCCCTGGTCTGGGAACTAAGATCCCCCATACCATGGGGCAACTAGGCCCACGAGCCACAACTAGAGAAACCAGCATGCGGCAAGCGCCTGTGTGTTGCAACTAAGACCCAGCAAGGCCAGAAAAATGTTTTTTAAGGCAATATTGGAACATTACACCAGTACAGTGGATCGTGTACTATCCTGAGTTCTCAGTGGAAGAAGCGTGTTAACTGTCTAGACCTTTCCAGCGCATGTATATAGAATAAGCTGGTCTCTTTCAGTGTACACCAACTATCCCTCGTAGCCCAGCAAGGGCCAGGTGCTCTGCTGGACATCAGGCCTGCCTTAGTTGGGACACCCATGTGGCCCTGGTCCTTGTGGACATCACAGTCTGCTGGCAAAATAGATATTAAACACATAAATGTGCTTTGGATGCAAGATTAAACTTGTGTTGAACTCACTGAAGGAAAGAGACATTCAGTGCTTTGAGAGCGTGTCACGGGGTCCAGGCCCCATCTAGGGGTCAGGAGAGGCTTCCTGAAGATGTGATTGCCCAGAATTTCACTAGGTCAAGAAGCTTCAAGGGAATAGTAGTGTGTGCCTTGGCCCCAAGGCAGGAGAACAGAATGCCAGTAGACCTGTAGACCGAGAGGAAACCGCAAGGCGGGGAGCTGGACCCCACGAAGCCCGAAGGCCATCTCCTCTGGGGTTCTATCCAGGGGACCCATTGAGAAACTGGCTGGGTGGGGAGACTAACTTGTTAGCATTGTGGAGCCAATTAGGAAAGCTCTGTTTGGGGGACAAGCTGGAGAGAAACCCAAGGAGGATGTACTGTCATCTGTTTGTCACAAAGAAAAGAGCTGGCAGTGGCTGGGACCTGGGGAAAAATGATCCCTTTCTATTACCAAGATTGTAGGAATTTTATGTTCGTATGTAGGAGGAAGAAAATTAGTTTCAGGCTCTGGGAGAGTGCATTTGAAGCAACTTGGTGACGAATGAAAAACGTACTTTTGGGGTAGGAAAGCAGGTCAGAGGGGTTTTATGAATGCTGCTCACGATCAAGTTTGTAGTAACATCCTCATTGTTGTTTGGAGGCCGGCAATTTATCTACATTCACTTTGCACTGATTGTTGTGTTGGATGTTTTTTTTCCTGTTGTGTGTATTTCTTGTTTTATGTGCGTTGTGCAAGGGTATTGAATGGGCCTTCTGTCTTTGTCAGGTTCCATTTTAATTTTGGAGAGCTGGACAACGGTGTGATTATAATCAGTTCGTGTGTGCATTTCGCCATGCCCTGTCTGCAAATACAAGCTGACTGCTTTCCATTGTGAAAAATGAATTTCGCAGCCATGTTGTTAAACCTGTAAGCCTATAGATCGAACTTCATGGGAATTTCATTAGTGTGTTTCTGCAAATAGTTTTCAGATGTCTAATATATAAAAATTAGGGATGTCATTCAGAATGTCATGTTAGCTCTTCATCCTCTGTTAAATGACAGATGGATGACCGGACTGATGCTTCATTATAGTTATCAGAATAAAAGAACAAGTGACGTGAATGGTCCCAGGCTACGGTGGCCTTTTAATCCCAATCAGACTTTATACTCTGTTACAGGTTACAGTTCCAAAACCTTCCATTTTGGTTTTGTCAATAGCACAGAAGGATTTTTAAACAAACACAGTTTACTAATTCATTTTAAAAACACAAAGCAAAGATCTCTCCATCTTAAAAGTTAAATGATAGAGCTGAGCTTGCTGAAGATGACTCCATTAGTAACCCATTGTCAGAAACAGCAGGAAGCCCCCTAAGGAAATCAACTCTGAATATTCATTGGGAGGACTGATGCTGAAGCTCCGATATTTTGGCTACCTGATGCGAAGAGCCAACTCATTGGGAAAGATACTGGGAAAGATTGAGAGCAGGAGAAGGGGGCGGCAGAGGATAAGATGGTTAGATAGCATCACTGACTCAGTGGACATGAATTTGAGCAGACTCCAGGAGATAGTGAAGGACAGGGGAGCCTGATGTGCTGCAGTCCATGGGATCACAAAGAGTTGGACATGACTCAGTGGCTGAACAACAAGAAGCAGAGGATGAACTCGGATTCTCTTTGAACCTGGTTGCCTTGTTCCATTTAGTCCTGTGAAGGAGATACTGGTTGTAAAACATAATGGTACAGAATTGAGTTACTAAAGGATGGCCTTCCTGGTTCCTTTATAAAGATCTTGCTCATGTCGTCTTCCAGCTGAGAAGTGAGAATATGATTCCTATTAAATGCTGTTCAGGATGTTCTGCCAAAGCGATATTGCTTCAAACCTGGGGCTGGTCCAGCAAATGAAAACCTAAATAAACTCCACAAGAGCACCCAGTGTTCTTTGAAGGACTCCTGGCCTGAGTGTTTCCACATAAATAAACGAACACTGGCTGCGTAACGTTGCATTTTTGACAGGCTCTTATTATTGATCTTTAAGTACAAATTAGAAGGTCATGTTCTTTTAGCGGCAAAAGCGAACCCCCTCCACGTTCCTTTCCCAAGTTAAAGGTACCATAGCAGAGTAGGATCTGTCTTTTATTTTTTTTTTTGAAGTATAATAAATCTATAATGTTTTGCCAGCCTCTCCTATATGGTGGAGTGACTCAGTTATATACATGAAGACATGCTTTTTAAAATATTCTTTTCTGTTGCGCTTTATCCCAGGGTATGGAATATAGTTTCCCGTACTATACAATAGGATGTTGTTGTTTATCCATTCTGTATACAATAGTTTACATCTGCTAAGCTCAGAGTCCCAGTTCTTCCCTTAAAAACAAGTTTTCTAGATGATATCGCTTGTATGAAATAAACTGCACTCTGTTTTTGGTACTGTGGGTATCTAGAGTGCTTGGAAAATAGAATTTTCAAGAAACCTAACAGTCGCGTAATTAACTTCACTATATTTTGGGTATTAAATAATAATGAACATCATCTTATATCTTCAATAAATAATAAATATGGACTAATATGGTCAGAAAATATCTAAAAACTAGAAATTCATTTTCCTAGAGGGTCTTTTCTATGCCATTTCTATTCTGGTATGCACCATTCTAAACCTAAGTTAAACTGCATTTACTCGTTTTTCATACAGAGAAGTGGTGTTGATTTTCCTCTTCAGTCTTCTTTTAATTTTTCTATTATTTTGTTAGGTACAGAAAGTATATTATTTATGTTTACATAAATATTTAAATGCGTAATAGGCATAGCCAAATATTAATCTCATGAAGAACTCTCTAGAAGAGGCATTTGTGATTCTCAAAAGCACTTTTGGTTAAAAAAAGTTTTTTTTTTTCAGTGTACAATATAATGCTAGGAAATTAACTTCAGTCATGAAAATAAGCAGTAAATATCTCAGAACAATAATTATTGTCATCATATCTTTCCAGGTTCAAGTGATCACTATTTGGAGATTTACTAACCCTGATTAGAGATTATCTTCATAAAAGATAATAAGCTTTTGAGAGATTACAGGGCTAATTGATTAAAAAAACCACAACAAATATTTTAGTATCAATTGACCTTTCTACAGAGCATGGCAGTTTATCCCCAGTCTTTACTTATATTGTTTGGTTCTTAAGTTGGTAAATATGGCGTGGTGGATCCCCTCACACCCTTCATTCTGGCCCCAGCCTTTCTTCTGTCATTTTCTTAGCAGGTTTTTGGAAAGAAATACAGGAGGTCAAGTGACTTGCCCAAGGTCACAGAGTTAAAACTAGCACCCAGACCTTGGGCTTTTATGCTGTATCCTTTACTGCCTTCCTGGAAAGCTGATGTTTCTATAACTGTTGGCCTTCTCTTAGGTTCCATGGATGGATAGGTTAAAAGAATATTCTGGAAGCCATGCCAAGTGTCTTTGTATATAGTCTCAGGAAAATAGCAGTCTTTGATAGCTCCTAACCTTCCATGCTTCTATCTTATCCCTAACAAATGGTAGAACTGAATTGGATGCTTCAACTCAAAGGGCTGCAGCCACAGAATATCTTCTGACTTTAGGGATAGCTGAATTAAGATATAAGATGTCTTAGAAACAAATGTGCATATCCCAGTGTCACTGGACAAACAAATCCCAAAATGATGAATTCTGCAAATGTAGACAGGAGGTAGTTCTGATTGCCACCAGCCTACAAATACAGCTGTGTTTTCTGATTTACTCGTAAAATTCCCAGGTAATATTCCTAACACATGATGTTACCAGTGCTGTAAAATGTGTTCACATGTGCGTGGAAAATTTGGAAGGACCAGTGACCCGGTTTCCAGCACTGGTGACCTGTGTGATGGGAGTTGTGAGGTTTAGTCCTGGTCTAGTCTTTTCTGTGGAGAAGGCGACGGCACCTCACTCCAGTACTCTTGCCTGGAAAATCCCATGGACGGAGGAGCCTGGTGGGCTGCAGTCCCTGGGGTTGCTAAGAGTCAGACAGGACTGAGCGACATCACTTTCACTTTTCACTTTCATGCATTGGAGAAGGAAATGGCAACCCACTCCAGTGTTTTTCCTGGAGAATCCTAGGGATGGGGGAGCCTGGTGGGCTGCCATCTATGGGGTCGCACAGAGTTGGATACAACTGAAGCAACTTAGCAGTCTTTTCTGTATCTTATAAAGAACTTGCAATATTTTTGTTCTTAGAACATAATGCAGTTTTAAATTTTTTTACTTATTTACGTATTTTTAGCTGTACTGGCTCTTCGTTGCTTCACTTGGGCTTTCTCTAGCTGCGGGGAGTGAGGCTACTCTCTAGTGATGCACAGGCTTTAGGACGTGTGGGCTCAGTAACTGGGGCACATGGGCTTAGTTGCTCCACCTGGACCAGGACTCTAACCCTTGTGCCCCTGCACTGGCAGGCGGATTCTTAACCTCTGGACCACCAAGTAAGTCTATAATGCAGTGTTACATAAGTGAGTACATAGAAGCCATCTTTCTGTTTCCCAGAGTCTCCTTGCCACTGGGTCAAAAGCCATCCCTATGCTGTCATATCCACGTCTTCGTTTCTGAGCAGTCAAACCACAGTGGTTAGGTTTCCTCTACTGTGACATGGATTACTTCAGTCAGAGAGCGTGTCTGGCCATATACCAAGCAGGTTTGCCTAGACATTTCTCTGGTTTTCAATCATAAGCAAAAATTCAAGGGGCACTTGGGAATGTCTGATCTGAATACTGGATCTCTCGGTTCCCATCTCATAACTTTTTAGGTGATGTGGCTAAACACACGGGCATGTTAGCCATGGGATGAATACTAGTGAAGGCTTCGTGGAATGAATAGTGGGAGGCATTTTTCAGTGGGGCACTGTTTCCATTGAGCGATGGACAGATGGGTTGTTGCTCTTTTAAATACAGCCTTGTTTTTGTTTTTGTTGTTCTTTTGCTGGTGAAAAGTAGAACCAGAGTTCTTTTGTTTCTTTGGTTTTTTTTTTTACTCTCTCTCTCTGCTAAGCCATATTTAAATGTTTTCCTCTGTAAACTAATTTGCAATGATAAAGTAGCACCCCAAATGCTAAAGGAATCTATTAAAAGGGATTTGGAAGAGTCCCGTTCATTTAAGAATACATATGAAAATATTTACCAAGAAAATATGATTGAGGATTTCCTTCAACATATTTGGAAGAAGATAAGGATGTAAATGAAAGGATTGGTCATGAAGCATAGTGATGAGGACGCAGAGGCTCATTAGAGGACTCTTTCTATTTTTATGTTGAAAAATTATCATCATGAAAAAGTGAAGCAGACTTCACTACCATCTTAGCAATTCTACTGCATTGCGGAAAACAGCACATTCAGTTTGAAAGGCAAACGTTCAGGGAAGTCACATAGAACTTTAATCTGTAAGATGCCAAAACAAACCACTGAAATGTGATAAATTCTGACAGTCTATCACACTGTTTGCATACAAGGCTCAACCGTGCCAAAGAATAATTGACTGTTTTTTTTATTTTCCAGTTCAACTAATCTTATGAGAATAGTTTTAATGAATTTTTATATATGCTCAAGTTGTACTTTTGAACTATAAGCCTTTTAGAACCTCTTACTCCTATCTTACCTGTGGACTTTATGAAAGTATCTGAAATGTTCACCTTTTTTAAAGATATTTTTAAAATTCTCTTTTATATTGGGGTGTAGGTGAGTAACAATGTTGTGTTATTTTCAGATGTACAGCAGAGTGATTCAGTTGCATGTACATATACGTGTATCTGTGTTCACTTAGGTTTCAGACTCTCTGCCTCCATGCCCCTCTGTGTGCTTCTTCAAAAGTAGTAGCACTTGTCGTTTGCCACTCTTGTCTAGACCTTGGCAGTGGATCTCTAATTACTTGTGAATAAAATCCAGGTGTTCTAGTCTGGCCCAAGCTTACCCCTGCAAATGGGCTTTTTTTCTCCTACCAGCCATTTCTTACAAGTGGAACCACACAGGCACAAGAAAATAGGCTATTTTAAAACCCCTGAAATTTGTTTCTGAACAATTTCTGAAATATTTGTATGAAATTGTACTCCCACCGAGTACATAGCAGTGCTCATGTCACCATGCTCACGTAAATAGTAAGTATTATTATCTTTCAAAGTACCTTCCTGTAAAATAACTCTTTTTCTTAAAATTGTCACTGAAGATGGACCTTTTTCAGATTTTCATTGAGATTCATTTTTTCAATTTAATGTGTATTTATGTCCCTATCTATTGTATTATTACTATATTCTATAGTAATATTTTACACCAAATAAAGGCTCATTATTTGTTCTCGAAAGTAGATTTTTTGAGAGGTGCTTGTCTGTGACCCATTTCTCATCCTCCATACCTAGTCTTGAGCTCAGTGCCGGGTAAGTACTTGAATATCTGTTTTCCTGGTGGCTCAGACAGTAATGAATCCACTTGCCAATGCAAGAGACCAGAATTTGATCCCTCGGTTGGGAAGATCTTCTGGAGGAAAAGGCTTGGTTACCCACTCCATTATTCTTGCTTGAAGAATCCCATGGGCAGAGGAGCCTGGTGGGCCACAGTCTGTGAGGCTGCAGAGTCAGACGTGACTGAGCGACTGACACTTTCACTGTCACTCTTCACTTGTTAACGTCTTTCTTTTGGAAGTGAGAAAGATAGAATGGGGTTTCTTAGGGGTCTGAATGTCTTTAATACTCCTCGGTAGGAAGTATTTCTTATCACTACTCCTGAGAGGTGGCCAGTGGAGGGGGTCTGAGAGGGCAGCGGCTATAACTCAGGAAGAATTGCCCTTATGATTCTGAGCTTTGCTTCCCATACCAGGAGCCTCGTGTAGGCAGAGGGAGTGTTCCGTGCTGCAACTTGAACGGTGGTCCTTTTACGTGACGCTTACCAGTAACATCTCTCGCGCTCATGCCATCACCTAAATCAAAGACTTAGAATGATTGACAAGTTTTGATGTGACTTCTTTAGCTTGATGCTCTAGATTATTTTAGTGACTTGTGAAAACCCATTTCTCAGTGTTGGTACTAAAAATTAGAAGTCACATCATCGTCTCTCTGTTGTGTCTTATGATCCCATCTTTGCTAGTATTCTACTTCCCCTCTGTCCTCTGTGATTGTTTAGTCCTGTAAACATTTTTTAATAAGCATTTTCTCATAAATTCTGTTTCTCACCACATTTCCTTTATTTTGTAATACTGCTCTGAACACTCAGCCCAAAGACTCTGGTCTTTCTACAGCATGCTTGGACTCTTTTATGACACGGGGAAGCCAGTCTTCTGCATGCTGGCTGTGCTGCATAGATGTCCATTAACTCAAAGTCTTAATGAGACTTTGTAGCCCTCAACTCTCACCAGCTCCCCGCCAGCTACAGTGTTAAGCAGGGTTTGGCTGGTCTCATCCCACACATGTCTACACTGGATTCTTCTAGAGGAATAGAATACGAGTGATACACTTCAAACACCTGAGATCCCAATCTCATTAAAAAAAAAAATCTTTCATGTTCCCATGGTCTGAGATGTTCCTAGTCAGGCTAGCCCTAGAAAGGACTATTTAATTACCCCCTAGTTTTTTCCCTCTCCTCAGTTCCCATGAAGAAATTCAAGCCTATAATGTTTTCTTCTTTTTTCATTTTGATATCATTTTGTGACAGATGGTGAATAAAAGCAGTGAGCCCAGGCCAGGTGGCAGAGGGTCTGTGTCTGCATTTTGATGACACCTGNTTTAATTACCCCCTAGTTTTTTCCCTCTCCTCAGTTCCCATGAAGAAATTCAAGCCTATAATGTTTTCTTCTTTTTTCATTTTGATATCATTTTGTGACAGATGGTGAATAAAAGCAGTGAGCCCAGGCCAGGTGGCAGAGGGTCTGTGTCTGCATTTTGATGACACCTGTCACTGGAGAATCCAGGAACATAGGCAGTTATACTGTCTGGGGACAAAGACAGTTGGAAGTAGGCAGCCTGGGAAGCCCACCAGCCGAAGAGCTGTATTGGGGTCCCAACAGCTTAGGTAATTTTGATCTGATTTTATAGTCAGATCCAAATTTGTAAATAGCCTGCATAATGCAAGAGTTGCTCGTCATTTGAATCATGTTTTCTCTTATGCATTTTCTTACAATCAGGAGTAGTATCCTGTTGGAATAAAGTCATTAATGAAAGAAAAATGCAGTCAGCTTTGCGCCATTGCTTCTAATGAACCAACATTGTTACTAGTTCAGGTTCTCCAGCGTTGGGTATAGTTTTGAGTCTCCAGCCTAGCTTCTCTGAACTGTGCTTTGGCAGAAAGTAAGTTGGAATTTTGCCCCCTAGACATATCTGTTATCAAGTCAGCATGTCATTTTCAAGTCACCTTTTATCCGACCTAAAAGGTTCCTCTTGCAAAGTTCTGTCCCTAACTTCTTGCCGAGCTAATATTCTGGAAGGTAGCATGGAAACGGAAGAGCTGACGACTTTGAACTCTTGCCATTATACCCTTTTCTAACATAAGGAAGGAAAGGAAGAGGATGCTTAAGTTTTCTCTGTAATCAGCTATGTCTTTTTATCAACCTCCAAGTACTCTGTTATTCCCTGTTCCTCTGTCTCTTTATCTCAAATGATTTTTATGTATGTATAATTTTAGCTACTTAACAGTCTCCTGAATGTCACCAGCAGTGCATTCTAAGACTCTCAAGTTATAACAAAGCTTTTCCAACTTGACCTGGTAAAATGGATTCAGCATGGCTCTGTACTCTGACCATAGTAAGGGAAAGAGTAAGCTGTGCCTGATTTTGAATCTGAAGGAAGTGATGCGATTTACTTGTCTCACAAGAGTTATTTGTATGGTTTCCTCTGCTTCAAAGCACACATCACACTGGAGCCTACGCTTTCTTTAAAAAATATTTAAAAAAAAAAAATTCTTGGCTGCCCTGAGTCTTCTTGGCTGTGTGCAGGCTTTTTCTAGTTGTAGCTAGTGGGGGCTACTCTCTAGTGCGGTGCTCTGGTTTCTTATTGTGGACTATAGGCTCCGGGCTTCAGTGGTTGTACTGTGCAGGCTTAGTTGTTCCACTGAAAGTATAATCTTTCTGGACCATGGATCAGACCCATGTTTGCTGCTTTGTAAGGTGGATTCTTAACTGAGGGGCCACCAGGGGAGCCTAGGACTATGGTTTCTGCTACATAGAAGGGAGCCCTATGTGCTTTACTTCCTATTGAATTACAAAGTGCACCTTTTTGGCAACAGTACTTTGGAATATTTTTATTCCAAATAATTTTTTTCATTATTATAAATGGCAGAAGTTCATGGCTGTGGTGCCCCATCACCCAACTCATGGACTCATGGTGAAATGACAGAATGAGAGAGAGCATGGCTTTCCTTTCATCATGTACTACCATGATGTGTACTTACTATCTTCGTTTGCTTTTTTGTCTGAACCAAATATGAGATTGAGACATGAACTCCTACAGTGCTGGAAGTTCCAGAATCACACTCTAATAGCCAGAATTAAAGAAGTAGGTTGCAGCTCTCCATGCTACTGAGAAGTCTGACCTAAAGGTCTTTTGGTCCTTTACCTTGTTTTCTGGAAATGACTTTCCCTGGGTTAATTATCTTGGCTTTAACCAATTGCTGATTCACTCATTCACTTAGTAAATTACATGAAATGGCTAGTATGCACCAGGCACTGTTAAGATTTTTTCATGACAATGTCAGTATTTAGTGGAGAACGGAAGAGTGCTGGTTGNCAGCAGTGCATTCTAAGACTCTCAAGTTATAACAAAGCTTTTCCAACTTGACCTGGTAAAATGGATTCAGCATGGCTCTGTACTCTGACCATAGTAAGGGAAAGAGTAAGCTGTGCCTGATTTTGAATCTGAAGGAAGTGATGCGATTTACTTGTCTCACAAGAGTTATTTGTATGGTTTCCTCTGCTTCAAAGCACACATCACACTGGAGCCTACGCTTTCTTTAAAAAATATTTAAAAAAAAAAAAATTCTTGGCTGCCCTGAGTCTTCTTGGCTGTGTGCAGGCTTTTTCTAGTTGTAGCTAGTGGGGGCTACTCTCTAGTGCGGTGCTCTGGTTTCTTATTGTGGACTATAGGCTCCGGGCTTCAGTGGTTGTACTGTGCAGGCTTAGTTGTTCCACTGAAAGTATAATCTTTCTGGACCATGGATCAGACCCATGTTTGCTGCTTTGTAAGGTGGATTCTTAACTGAGGGGCCACCAGGGGAGCCTAGGACTATGGTTTCTGCTACATAGAAGGGAGCCCTATGTGCTTTACTTCCTATTGAATTACAAAGTGCACCTTTTTGGCAACAGTACTTTGGAATATTTTTATTCCAAATAATTTTTTTCATTATTATAAATGGCAGAAGTTCATGGCTGTGGTGCCCCATCACCCAACTCATGGACTCATGGTGAAATGACAGAATGAGAGAGAGCATGGCTTTCCTTTCATCATGTACTACCATGATGTGTACTTACTATCTTCGTTTGCTTTTTTGTCTGAACCAAATATGAGATTGAGACATGAACTCCTACAGTGCTGGAAGTTCCAGAATCACACTCTAATAGCCAGAATTAAAGAAGTAGGTTGCAGCTCTCCATGCTACTGAGAAGTCTGACCTAAAGGTCTTTTGGTCCTTTACCTTGTTTTCTGGAAATGACTTTCCCTGGGTTAATTATCTTGGCTTTAACCAATTGCTGATTCACTCATTCACTTAGTAAATTACATGAAATGGCTAGTATGCACCAGGCACTGTTAAGATTTTTTCATGACAATGTCAGTATTTAGTGGAGAACGGAAGAGTGCTGGTTGTGTTTATGACATCAAGAACCATTTTTTAAAAATTATTTATTTGTTATGCTTGTCTGCACTGAATCTTCATTGCTGTGCTTGGGCTGTCTCCGGTTGCATCAAGCAGCGGCTATTCTTCATGGAGTTGCTGCAGCTTCTCCTTGTGGTGGCTTGTCTTGTTATAGGAACACAGGGTGTAGACCGTGTAGGCTCAGTAGTTGTCACACACAGGCTTAGTTGCCCAGTGGCAAGTGGGATCTCTTCGGACTAGGGATTGAACCCAGGTTCCTTCATTGGCAGGTGGATTCTTAACCACTGGACCACCAGGGAAGTCCTACAACCATTTATAATGGTGGACGTGAGCACAGTTCTCTGCTTCTTTGTTAGACTTGCTTTTGATGGGGAACAGAATTCACTTCAACACTCCATTGGGAGAAGTCCTTCAAAACAGTTCTTCTGAGAGTGAAATCTAGAACTGTCTGCCATACCACTTGTGACCATGGGTCCAGAATAGTAGAGCATAATTTTTTTTTTTTTTAACCTGGAAAATCTACTGCTAGAAGTTTATCCTAAGGAAATTAACATGGATATGTACCTAGCCATAAAGATGTTCATTCAGACTTTAAAAAATCATAGTAGTGAAAGTTTAAAATAACCCATGTGTCCAGTAGTGGGAGGGGTTACGTGTGTTATGGTCTATCTGTGCAGCCACTAAAAGTGATGCTGAAGAATAGTGAAACTTTTCTTTTTTTTTTTTTTTTGCATATGCTTTTCATACATTTGGGAAGCACAGAGGGGGCATCTGGGAATTCAGCTTCACTGTTGATGGTTTGGTGACTATTGGAAAGTGACTTAATATCTAGTATAAGCCTGAATTCTTCTTATCCTTAAAATGGTAACATTTTATCGAGTAAGTAGTATCATTGTGAAAATTAATGAGATAATTTACCTAAAGTGCTTTTAGCATGGTGCTATGCTATATTCATTTGATTCAGTCGTGTCGGGCTCTTCGTGACGCTGTGGATTGTAGCTCACCAGGTTCCTCAGTCTGTGTGGATTCCCCAGGCAAGAATACTGGAGTATGTTGTCAAACCCTCCTCCAGGTGATCTTCCCAACCCAGTTATCAAACTCTTGTCTCCTGCATTGTAGGCGGATGCTTTACCCACTGAGCCACCTGGGAAGCCCTGTACTTGGCATTTAATACATGTTAAGAAATAATTATTTAACTAGAGTTTTAAGGAAAAACACCTTAATTAAAGAAGTGTGGTCATTTGGGGCTTATGAGTACCTGCATTTTATACCAGAAGATGTGGGAACTTTATTGTTAGTAGAACTGGGAGGCTCCAACAATTTCCCACAGATATTTACGGCTGGAGTTTCACTAAGACAAAAGAACATGATTTAGTTGTCATCAGTGGGAAAATTCATTGTATTTCTAGGGCTTGTGTATTAGCAGCAGTAGCTGAATAGCTATATTAAATGTTCTGGTGTGTGATTTGGGTTAATTACTGTCATAGTTTTATTAGGTTTTGACATGACTTTTTCCCCCCAGCAAATAAAACATGAGGAAATTCAGGATTGGTGTTAACTGTCTTGCTGCAAATGAATTTCTAATATAGACAACTGAAATCAACAGCTATAAAACCACACTGTCCATGAGGAGGTGAAGATTTCCTCATTTAATGTTGAAAGCCTCTCTTTGATTTTCACTTCCCCTTGAATATGTGTTGGGCTTTCCTGGTGGCTCAGATGGTAAAGAATCTGCCTGCCTGCAGGAGACCCGGGTTCGATCCCTGGGTTGGGAAGATGCCCTGGAGAAGGCATCCCACTCCAGTGTTCTTGCCTGGAGAATCCCATGGGCAGAGGAGCCTGGTGGGCTGTGGACCATGGGGTCACAAAGAGTTGGACATGACTGAGAGACTCACACTTGAATATGTGCAGTATATTCTGGAGAGAGATACAGTGCAGTTGCCTCTGAGTGGGTAGGAAAAGAACTAGACTCAGTGCCTTATAATAACCTATAATGGAAAAGAATCTGAAAGATATATAGATATATATATAAATATAAAATCTGAATCATTTTACTGTACATCTCGAACTAACACAGCATTGTACTACAATTTAAAAAATTCTTTAAAGAAAATACCTTAAAGGGGCATAGAATAGAACCTCTGTCTAGGTGGATTCAGTATTTCCGATTTGGACAGCTGGTCCTAAAACCTTTGAAGATGACGTGGAACTCTTGACATGTGTTTCGAATCATCAGGAACTATAGACTTATCTAGTAGCAAGTTGTCTATTGTTCACATGGCAGCTTGGATCGTGGGCTCTTCTCCGTTTTATTTCTCAAAACATTATGTATTGTCGGCTGCACTGGGTCTTTGTTGTTGAGCCCAGGCTTTTCTCTAGTTGCGGTGAACGGGGTTGCTCTGCATTGTGGTGCTCTGGCTTTTATTGCAGGGCACATTTTCTAGGTGCTTGGGCTTCAGTAGTTATGATACTCTGGCTTAGTTGCCTGGTAGCATGCGGGATCCTCCCAGACCTGGAATCAAACCCAGGTTTCCTGCATTGGCAGGCAGATTCTTAACCACTGGACCACCAGGAAAGTCCCTTCAACTTTCTTCATCTGTTAAGTGAAGCCTGTACTATGTGATTAATTAGGATACAGCAGTGAGCATGGCAGATGCAATTCTGGCTTTCATGTGAGAATTTCTAGTACAATTATTTTCTGTAGTAATAGTCACAAATGTCAGGATTATTGCTACCTTTCTTATCAATGTCAAAGTTATATCACAAAGACTGATCTTTATTGTCATATATTTAAAATACAATGCCCAAATTTGTTTTTCAGGGTCACCCAACTGAATCTGAGTATTATATAAAATTGTAAAATTATATTTTGCCCAGGTAAAATGATATCCTCTATTCTAAAACTGAAAAGAAGGTAATGCAGGCAGGTTTTCTACCACTTCCATGGTTTTGCCATCAAGAACACAGTTGGAATCTAGAAAGGGGAAGAGAGGGTATCCCTGACTCACAGTGAGTATTTTTTTCTTTTTTAAAAAGAAAAGCTATACTCGAGCATCAGGGTGAGTTAGCCTGTTGGTGGACTGTCTCAGCAGATACCACACACTAAGCAGGGAAGGACTGAGAAGGCTCACTCAGACAGGAGTCAAATCAGTGTGGGTAGAGCTCCATTAGGGATGCACTGGCTGATTGTTGTCTTTCTTGGGGTCATGATTCTCTTCTGGTCCTGGTCCTGATTTCGTTTGGTCCCCTGTGACTCTGAGAGACCTCACAAATGTCTTTAGTAAAGCTGTGTTTTCCCTAAAAGCAGATCCCTGATCTGTTGCCTGGAACGCAACTCTTTGCAATGTAACCGTTCCATGTTGAAGAAGATCTTTTTGATTTATTTCATAGCACTGAATATTTTTGGGTGTACAGCTTATGCCCACTCTCTTTTCTCAAGGTTCATATGGTTTTATGAGAAGAGTATAAAAACTGATAGTCATGTAAGAACTTTATTGAAAAGAAGAATGGTAGCTGTCTGTTTTCTTGATTGTCTTCACTAGAAATATCAATGTCAGGCTACTCTCAGCATTAAGAACTTGATTTCCTATATCGAACCATGATCTCTCTCACCTGTAAATTAGAGGTGTTCAAGATGTTCCCATTAATATTGAGAGCAGGAGAAATGCGAAAGAGCCAGTTGTAGAAATGGAAATTACAGGCATATGGTTGGTTATATCTCACTGTTCACAATGGACAGGCCTGTGATGGATTATGTCTCAATAAAAATTTTGTCAATAGAATTAGATTATTAGGTGCATCATGGGAGCTTGCTGTTCCAACCGTTTGTATGGTAAATTATTTATACCATGTAGCATACTCCCGTAAAATGATTAATCACCTCCAAATTACAGTCGCAATTTTATGTCCCCCATGTTTTCATAAAAAGGAAACTTCTGGCCCAGAAAAGGTATACTGATATGCCTACAGCATTAAAAATCTATATGAGATACTGATACAATGTATACTGTGATGATAAAGGCAGCTTTTTATAATTCAACCAAAATGTTCTAACTCCCAGGCAGTAACCTAATAACTTGAAGACATGTTTGTTTCAGCTTTAAATAATATTATATAAAATGGATTAAGACGTCTCTGGAGATAATTTTCCGTGTGGATTGAGTTTTGAGTAATATATGATACATATAGTAAGTTTTCCTAGCTTACCCTGTAATGAAGAAAAAATGCAAAATATATTTTCTGTTGTCTGAACACAGATATTTCCTCCAGCAGCTGGTAAACAAACCAGTGTCCTGGTCAAAGATAAAACACTGCAGACCTTTATGTGTTTATTTGTTCATTCATTGATTACAAATTCATGGAGCAGGTACAGGCACTGTACCAAGAGCTTGTGTTGTGCTGAGTCTCTGCCATTGTGTCCAACTCTTTGTGACCCCATGGACTTCTCTGAGACCCACCAGGCTCCTCTGTCCATCAGATGTTCCGGGCAAGAATATAGGAGTGGGCTACCATGCTCTTCTCCGGGGGATCTTCCCAACCCAGGGATCAAATGCGAATCTCAAGTCTTCTGCATTGGCAGTCAGATTCTTTACCACTCGTGCCACGTTACTCTTTCCCAATTCTTTTAAAAAGTCTCTCCCAGAGAGAGACTTTTAAATCAGCATTTTATAAAATTTTTGGCATCTGCTGATGAATCCATGGAAGTTTCTAGCTTCTCGGTCAAAGTAGTTTAACAGTGAGCCGTTTTTCGGCTCTCAGTTACAAACCCACCCTTCTTTGCCTATTGTGACACTTGAGCTAAGCCCTGTAAACGTTTCTCCTTCAGTAGCTAGTGCAGCGGTGGGTTTTGTTGATAGAGCGAGCCAGGGCACACTGCAAAGTGTGAGTTTCCCCTCCTGCTGTTGGAGTGGTGGGCAGCTGGGGAGCAAGAGGGCTGCTCTGTGGCTCTCTTCTTAGCAGCTCCAGCCCACATCTTCCAGTGAATTTCCTCACTACTAGGTGGGCTGCTCCTTAGATCAACCGCAGCGCACTTGATTCCTCAACAGTGTGTCTGTACTACACTGTGCTCTTTGGTTCTGTGTGCGACCATCTAACGAACCATTCATCTGGAGGCTGTCCAGCCAGCTCTTGCTTCTCTGCTAATCAGTGAGCCAGTGTCCTGGACCGTCGTTAGCACGCACTAGCAGGCTACATGCTGTGGGTTCCATACCATGTTCCTATGGCATCCACGCCCTCTCCAGGAAGGTCTCAGTGCCAGCCTTCTGAGTTCTTCATTTCCTCCTTGCCCACTCTCTATCTGTACTAAAGTTAGTGGCTACTTTCTGCATTTGATTCCCCTATTCCCTTTAGAGCCCTTTCTCTTCCCCCCACCCTCCTTCCACCCTCCCCCTTTTTGGGAGTTAACCATCTTTTAGTTGATAGCGATTCTTTATATTAAATTTTCCCTATTCAGATTACCAACGTGATCTCTGTCTCCTGAATGGACCTTGACTGAAAGGAAAGGGACAAGCAAAAAGCCTCCTGCAAAAAGAATTACTTGCTATTAAACTGCCAGCTCGTGACCAGTACTGTAGTTTCTTTGACCTTCTTTGATATTTCTGCTTAATACCTAATTTTATTTTAGTGTGGCTTACATCAGACATTCCAGAATCAGGTGCTGAATATTCCCACCAGTATCACTCCTCTGAGTCCGAAACCGGTAAATACCCTTTTATGCGTTTATAGTATGAAGGCATTTATCCACTCAGCAGAGATTTATTTAGCAGCGCTGGCATACTTGGCACTGGAGTAGGTGCTTTAAAAAGGCATGATACTCAGGCCCTGCCTTGCAAGTTTGTCAGGAAGACAGGACCTGGGTATGTGAAAAGTTAACCAACGAAGCAATAGGGTTTGCATTAGCATTTGTATTGCTTCATATTTCTAGGCTAAGTAATGTTACAGAACACCAGTATTCTGTTCTGTACAATCCATTCGCATTGCTAAGCGCGTGAGCGTTCATTTGTCTTTTCAATTGTTTCCTGTTTTCTCTACATCCATAGTACTTGCTGGGAGGAGTTTTAGGGGCTGCAAATTGGTAGGTCCTCTGTAGCCAATGAAAATAGTTTATGACACTAGGTCTTTGAAACGGTGTCTGAATATGCACACTTTGGGACTTCAGGAAGCATTTCTTTTACTGTATAAATTACTGGAAGCCAGCTGTGCAGGATGAGGCAGGAGTGCTGGGTGGGAACTCATTGGTTTGGGGAGTGTGGGGCTCTGTGTGAAGTGATTCTACTCTTGAAGGCTTTATGCAGACAAGATACACGAAGCCAGATTGGGAGTCTGGTATCCCATCAGAGATGCACACTGCAGAGTAATATTTAAGATGTTCCCTTCCCAGAATTGTTCTAGTGAGTCCCTGGAGTGGAATGGCGTGCTCTTCTCTGTGCAGTGCTTGCAGAGAAGTTAAAGCACACAGGCGATACCTTTGCAGTCTGCAGCTCTGAGCCATTGCTGAAGGTGGTGCTCTGAAATTGACTCAACCAGCCCTTCTTGGCACACACCTGAGAGAGCACTAGTCTTGGAAGATGCTCTGCCTTGATTGAAACCTAGGAAATGTTTTCTAGTCTAGAATATCCTCCTCCTCTCAGAGACAATTCAGAGTGCTTCTTTCACATCAGAAGCATTCTCTGATAAGTCCAGAAATGAAAGGAACCCGTCATTTTCCAACATGGTATTCCTTAAATATTGCTCACCCCCCCCCCGTCCCTTTTTTTTTTTTTTCCCCTATTAAATGTCTGATGTCCCACCAAGGTTTTCTTTTCCCTATGTGAATTTGGGCACTTGGCCATTTTTACATATCATTCTTTAAAGAAGCTTTCACCTAGCTCTGTGTGTGTGTGTGTGTGTACCATATAGCTTTTTAAGAAAATGTTTGCTGATTGATTGATTGATTTTTGTTTGATTTCTTTGTAGCGGCACACAGGGCCTGCAGTCTTCATTGTAGCACACAGAATCTTCAGTTGTGGCATATGGAATCTAGTTACCTGAGCAGGGATTGAACCCAGGCCCCCTGCCTTGAGAGCACAAAATCCTAGCCAGTGGCCACGAGGGAAGTCCCCTCATCTGGCTTTTTTAAAGGATTTTCCATGGTCCCTACCACACTTAAGACTTGGAAAGTGAAGTGAAAGTGAAGTCACTCAGTCATGTCCGACTCTTTGCGACCCCGTGGATGGTAGCCCACCAGGCTCCTCCGTCCATGGGATTCTCCAGGCAAGAGTACTGGAGTGGGGTGCCATTCTTTCTCCAGGGGATCTTCCCGACCCAGGGATTGAACCCAGGTCTCCCGCATTGCAGGCAAGAGGTTTTAACCTCTGAGCCATAAGACTGAAGGGTTGGGTAAATGGCCTTGGGGCTAGAAGGGAAATGTGCATATGAGAAAGAGGAATTACGACAAGGACGGCAATGCCTTAGGATATGCCGGCAAGACCCCTCTACCACCTATTTGTAGGTGTGTGTTGGTAGTTCTGATGTAGTTGCTGAGTTGTGTCCGACACCTGTGACCCTGTGGACTGTGACTTGGCCAAAACCACTTTTTCTCTCCAGGCCTTAGTTTTTGAATCTGTTACCGGAGAGTGATGATTTGTTCTTCATAGGGTTGTTGTGAGCAAAGTGAAATAATGACCACAGAGCACTAGGTGTACTGCGAGATACATTGTAACCTCAGTAGATAACTGTTTTTATGTTGAAAAAGAATAGGTTGTGGCCAGGATTTGGGGGTGGTTCTCTGCAGATCCTTCCTGGGTGTGAGAGAGGCAGTGAGCAAAATCATTTTGAACTAGGTTGGCAGAGGTTCTGGTGGAAAATGGAAGAGACTGTAACTGTCGCCAGGTTAAGCCAGATACGTTACCGTGTCACTGAGATGGGTGTATCTGTGTATGGGGGGTGCTGATGCCTGTGAAAAGGGACCCTTGAGGAACAGGCGAGAAAAACAGCAGCTCCCACTGCAATTGCTCCTCCAGATGGGCATCGCATGTCTACCCCGGTCCCATCTGCTCTGATGGCTCTTCAGCAGTCAGTTTAGGGTGCATTTGTTTAGGTCTTACCTGCTTTTCACCGTAAACCATGTCACTCAAACCCTATCCCAGTACAGAGAACCACATACGTCACGATTCATAAGGGAAAAGTAACGATTTCTCTCCGAGAGCTGATTTCACTCTTGGCCTGTTTGGGGAAACAGCAGCTAATGCTCTATAAATCATTGTCTTGTTTTCCTTGCCCAGGTCAGGGGGAGGCTGGGCTCGGTTTAGTCCATTGATGTGTTCAGGAACGGCATCTTCTGTCCCCAGCCAGGGCCACGTGGGAGGAAAGGGGGATTATAGATGAGTGGTGCAGGGATGTGACCTGTTGTCAGCCACCCAGAAACCATGCTGTGGTTTTACCACCCCTGACCATGTGTCAGAATGACTCCATTTGGGCAGAAAGAACCAAAATGGAACTTTGGTTATATTGGAAATCAAAACAGTACTGCTGCTACCACTTACCCTAGGCTGTCTTTGCCAAAACACTTGCTTGCCATGATATAGGCGTATATGAAGTTTTTCATTTATCATTTATATACTTGATATAAACACACCAAATTTGAAATGTATGCAAATCAGGATCACAAAATGCACATATCAAGTTTGATGAATACACAGATCTATCAGAGTTGGTATCTGCATATATATCAGCATTCAAATACAGTGTTTTTCCAGAATACGAACAGATTTTTTTTTTTCTAGTTCTAAAAAGAATCATGTTGTACAAATTTCAAGCAGCATGAGGTTCCATTAATGAGAAGGGGAAAATGGTATGCCCTTGATCCCAAGCTCCAGAGAGAATTGCTGATGTTTGCTTTATCTGCCATCTGAAGTTTTAAGAACATTTGTAAACAAGCGTCTCCCAAAGAGGATGAAATTCTACTGCAAAGTGGTTTTTACTCTAATAATATGTCATAGCCATGTCTTGATGCTGGAAGACACATGTTTTCCTTATCCTTTTTAAGCTTCATAATGTTACACTGAATGGCAATACCATAATCCATTTAACCAGTTAGCAATTAATGGATTTTTTTAGTTGTTTGCAATATAATGAACAACATCAAAGTATTGTAGTCGTATCTTTCTGCCTTTTCTCCGGGTATTCAGGTTTGTTTCTTTTCCTTAGAAGATTCCCTGGGTCACTGAATGTGCCCAGGATTCATTTTGAAAAGGTGTGACCAGATTATAACACTCAAATAAGCATGCCGTGCTCCTGTTTCTTATCAACATGGGGCATTTTTGTTTTGATTTTCCAAGTATATTGTATATATTATACTATTGTTATACAGAAATAACCAGTGTTGGAGTTACTTACTTAAAGCAAGAATGATTGCATCTGTTTTCATGACAGCAGTAAGAAGTTACAAGGTTGTTGGGCTATTATTAACCTCATTCTTCCCCCTTTGTATTTGTGTAGCCTAGGTACTTCATATGCCTCAACTATTTTAGTTATATAAGAAAGTCAATAGGAAACTTTTGACTAGAAATGAAAGAAATGTTGACCTATAAACATACTAACTTAATGTAAAAAGTAACTTTTTTAAGCCAAAATAAATATGGCAGTTTANTTCCATGGCTGATTCTCCACGCTGTTCTGCCAACAGAATTATCGCATTGCGCCTCGCGTCACAGTGTGGAACTCTGCAGACTTAACGTTCGAAAACAACTCTCACATTTCTCCGTGCACTCTTAGCCTTTGGAATTACTTTAGCAGTGATACCAAGATCTGAGTAACACCACCTGTGAAAACTGTCTCTAGAATTTGGGCGATTTTCATGTGGTGTTTACAGATAGAGTTCATCTACGACATCAGAAAACTGGGGCAGTTTCACGCCATCATTGGAAGCCTCCCTGCTTGGAAGTTAAACCTTTTGTAACAATCATCCATCAGTCAGTCATTTCCTCAAAGACTTTTTAAAGGCTTCCCGATGCAGTGCCTCTTCAAACAAAACAAGTCAAAGTCTTGTCAACATAGTCTAATACTGTAACCGCTAATACTTGTATCTTTTAATTCCCAGGCTGTGAGGACATTACAGATAGATATTTTTCATTCTTTTTTTTTCTTTTTGCTTTTGTTCATCTGATAGAGGTTTCCGCAGTCAAATATATTCTAGTTCAATCATTGACACTTATCAGATGCTTAGTAAATATTTGTTGAATGTGTGAGTTACTCAGTGGCTAATGAGTATAGTTGGTTGAAGGGATGAAGTTTATTGCTTATTTATTTTGCAGAATTTATTTAGTTCATATATACTTGACACTTTGTGAAGTATTTTATGTGGATTATCTCATTTGACTGTCTCAATAGCTCTGTTAAGAAAATACTGTTAGTATCTCCATTTCATAGATCCAGGAAACGGATGCCCAAGGGAAGTTAAATAATTTATTTGTGTAAAGCTGGGCTTCTTTAACTTTCTATAAAGGGCTAGATAGTAAATATTCTTGGCTTTTCAGGTTGTGAGGTATTGTGCCAACTGTTCCTTGCTGTCTTACACTGCAAAAGCAGCCATGGGCAGTATGTAAACCGATGGGCAGGGTTGTGTTGCAATAAAACTTTATTTACAAACATAGATGGTGGGAGTGTCCCAGTGGCTGTATCTTGCTGATCAGTTGGAGTTTGCTGACCCCTGTCGCATCTCATCAGTGATGGCACTTTGATTTGAACCAAAGCAACATGACTCTGAAGACCATGTTTAATTAGGAGTAAACTGCAATCTGTTAAAAAAGTGGGGAATTTGCTTTAGCTGTCCTTTACTAATTCTCCTCTTCCTCCTGTTATCATTGCTATTGACTTTTGTTTTTTGATTTTAGCTTTCAAAACCTCCTTCAAAGAAAATAAAATGAAAACCCATCTCAGTGAACTGTCTGATTAAGTCACTTAACCTCAAGCCACACAGCCAACATACAACCAGGACTTGAGTCAGAAATCCCAGAGTTCTCTCAGCTCTCTAGATACCCTGGCTAAAGTTTCTTTTAAACTCTTTCTCCCTTTTTTCTTTCTCCTTCTAAACTTCTTCAATAGCTAGCTACCTATTTTGCTTTTTGTAAAACAGACATTGTTAGTGCCTGTTCTATGCAGGCACCAAAATGAAGCTGGTAATAGAAAATCAAATTAAAGAATGCATTAACCAGATTTTCAGAAACAGGGACCAGATTGAAGTAGAAAGGCATTTATTTGGGGTTTGCTAGGACTGTAGCCTGAGAGACACAGATTTATGGAACACTTGACTTGTGTTCCATTGGGCTAGAAAATGAGGATTTTAAAGGCAAAAAACATCACAAGGTTATAGTTAGTTACATGAGTTGTTAATTAAGAATTATAACTGGAGCTGGCAAGAAGTAAGAGTGCTTGTTAAGCAAGGGTTGGCTAGGGTCCAGAATGGTTCATAGTTAAGAGGAGAGACCTTGAGACCAGCAGGTTGCAGCAGCCAGGTGTTCTGAATAGGCCTGTTGGTGTCCATTGGTCTGGCACAGTTCAGAGAAAGTTTAAATTCTCAGTAGTACAGTGATGTGTCTGAGACCAGATTCTCAAAGACAGCCCCATTCCACTTTTGCATGCCTGAACTGTGGTTATCCCATTATAATCTCAATTTGTCATTGAAAGTATGAGCCCTGCCTTCAGGGAGACAGTCAGAAGAACAGTTAGAAAATAGGTGTTTAAATAGATCACTAAAGTAAAGTAGAAAGTGCCATCAGAGAGCAGGTGTTATAGGTGATACCTTGGTCACACATGGAGGGGATGAGGACCTCTGACCTGCTTGAATTTCTTGGACCCTTCATCCTAGGTTGGCTCTGATGCACTGACCACCTGGGCTATACCTTGACCTTCAGGTGTTGACAGGCAGAGAGATTGGTCCTTGCGGGGAGCTAAGCAGAGTGATGGTTAACATATAGAGGATGGACCAGTTTGGATGGGTGCTCAGGGAAGGTTTCTTGATAAAATCAGACTTAACCAAGGTCTAAAAAGTGAAAACTGTCCTGCATAGAGCCGAATGAGGAACATTCTCAGCCAAGGATCAGTAGGGCAAAGGCCTGGAGGCAGTGAAATATTCAGGGTATTTGAAGAAGAGGAGGGAGGCCAATGAGGCTGGACTGTAGTGCACCATGGGAATAAGAATTAAGACTTCAGTAAGAATCTATAGGTGGCCTTGACCCAGATCCTGGTGAACTTCCAAGCAGGGCTGTGTTGTCATTGGACTTACTTTTTAAAAGATAATTCAGGGAAATTCCCTGGCAGTCCAGTGGTTAGGACTCCATGCTTCCACTGCAGAGGGCACAGGGTCAGTGTCTGTTGGGAGAACTCAGATTGTACAAGACAAACTAAAAATAATAATAAGTAATAGATAATTCTAACTTAGTGACTCTCAGAACCACCTAGAGAGCTTTTAAATACCCAGAAGCCCAGACCATAGCTGAGGTCAATCAGAACAGCTGTTGTTGTCTGTTGCTATTCTTCTCTGAAGAACTGATTAGAAGTGATGGCAGTAGGCTGCCAAGGAGAACCATTGGTGTAACTGCTATACAGAGAAGGACTGCCTGGAGGGTGCAGTAAAGAAATCAGGGAAATCAGTCAGTGTTTGTAGGTTCAGGGTGGTGGTGGCCTGGGCTAGAGTGAGAATGGAGGAGCTGGAGAAAGGTGGACCAACTGAACTCTTTTTTAGGAGATGGAATTTTTTGGACTTTCTGATGTATCATAATAGGTGTGGAAAGAAAGGGAGGAGTCAAAATATTCCCAGTTTTGGCAATTAGTCTACTGGGTTGAAAGACACCATTTCATTGCAATGGAATTTTGACATGAAGGTGAAAGGGTCATGATCGACTGAATTTAGCTTCAGTTCAGTTCAGTTGCTAAGTCGTGTCCAACTGTTTGCAAACCCATGGACTGCAGCATGCCAGGCTTCCCTGTCCATCACCAACTCCCAGAGCTTACTCAAACTCATGTATATTGAGTAGATAATGCCATCCAACCGTCTGATCCTCTGCCATCCCCTTTTCCTCCTACCTTCAATCTTTCCCAGCATTAGGGTCTTTAACAGGGAGTCCGTTCTTCACATCAGGTTTCCAAAGTATTGGAGCTTCAGCATCAGTCCTTCCAATGAATATCCAGGACTGATTTCCTTTAGGATGGACTGGTTGGATCTCCTTGCAGTCCAAGGGACTCTCAGGAGTCTTCTCCAACACCACAATTCAAAAGCATCAATTCTTTGACGCTCAGCTTTCTTTATAGTCCAGCTCTCACATCCATACGTGACTACTGGAAAAACCATAGCTTTGACTGCACAGACTATTGTTGGCAAAGTAATGTCTCTGCTTTTTAATATGCTATCTAGGTTGGTCATAGCTTCTCTTCCAAGGAACAAGTGTCTTTTAATTTTATGGCTGCAGCTTCCTTGGTAGCTCAGCTAGTAAAGAATCTGCCTGCAATGCAGGAGACTCCGGTTCTATTCCTGGGTTGGGAAGATCCACTGGAGAAGGGATAGCTACCCACTCCAGTATTCTTGGGCTTCCCTGGTGGCTCAGATGGTGAAGAATCCACCTGCAATGCAGGAGACTTGAGTTCTATCCCTGGATTGGGAAGATACCCTGGAGAAGAGAATTTAGCTTGGAATTGCCCAAACTGTTGGTCTCTCTATAACCCAAAGTAGAATCATATTTGTATCTTTGTGTGTATTTCTGTGTGCCTGGTCATGGTACCTCTCTGGGGGAAAATAGGGCTATATCTACTTTTATAAAGAATGTTGGATATATTAGTCATTGTGCTAAACGTTAATTTAATCCCCTTCACCACACTCTGAGGTTATGGGGGAATAGTCTTATTTTACTCATGAGGAAACTGAGGCACAGTGAGGTTATAATTAACTTTCCCACGAGCTTGAGTCCCATTGAGCGACTAAGCACTTAGTTCACTTGGTAAGGAGTCTGTTTACAATGCAGGAGATCTAGCCTCAATTCCTGGGTCGGAATGATCCCCTGGAGAAGGAAATGGCAATCTGCTCCAGCATTCTTGCCTGGAGAATCCCATGGACAAGGGAGCCTCCCAGGCTACAGTCCATGGGGTCACAAGAGTCGGATGACTTAGCAACCTCTTCAACACCAGCACCATGAGCATACAGCTGTTAAGTGGAAGAGTTAAGTTTCGATCCTGGGTCTACCAACCTAGTTTCCGAAACTCTGTGCTTGGTCACAGCACTAGTCTTAGAAACCCAAGTTGCTGTTTCGGGTAAGTTCATGACATTCAGCTACAGGAGACCTATTTGCATTGTTTTTTAAGGAGTGACTTATTCTCAGGCTATTGTCAACAGCTGTTTGTATAAAATAAGCTTCATTTTGGTTAAATTTTACCTGCACTTACCCCACTGGGGCCATTTTCTTCAACTGAGATGCTAAGGAATTCAAGAATCCTGAAGTACTGTTGCTTAAATAAGTAGCCTACATGCTCTGTGAGGAAATCATATTATTTTCTCAAAGGAGAGAAAGTTGGCTCAGTGAGGCAATGATTGCTGCAAACAAACTTTCTGGTTTTCCCTTTTGTTCTGCTACAAATGGCACGTTCTATCAATCAAGGCCTGCTGGGAAAGATTTTTGTCTTTCCTTGTTGCAGTTTAATTTTATCCTCTGCTGAACTCAGGTGCATTTTAAATACAAAGCCCAAACTGTTCAGTTACTATTCATCTGTGTCCTCCTTGAAATGGGACTGGCTTTTGTTGAAGAGGTATCACTTACTTAGAGGGAATTTCTTTAATTTATGGATTTGAAGCCATTTGTCCACTTAAATAATCTTTTTGTATCCCCCACCAAAATGTCGTTTAGCGAAGGCTGTTGAATCAGACACTCTGACAGCTTTAACACTGTCTGCTGAAAACAGTTTTCATCAGTTTATTGGTGGACGAAGTAGGATGTTTAGAACAGTTCAGGGGTTGATTGTAGAGGGCTGTGACAAGGGGCAGGCGCCTTAGAGTGACAGGCCCCGAAGCCTTCCCATGGCCATGTGGTTTGGAATAGGAAATGCCCTGTGAGGCATTGCTTGGGAGAGTGAATCTTAATCAATCTTCAGATACTACACTATAGGAGCAGTCATTCAGTGCTCCAAACAAAGCACAAAGTCGAAATACCCCCCTCCAAAAGAAAAAGAGAAAAAAAGGCATCGGGATGTGTAATTAGTTTGCACTTGGCTTGCTTGGCATGACTTAGAAACAGCAGCTGCTCAGCCCATGCATTTCACTGTGCACCTTGCCCAGGAGCAGGTTTCATCAAGAAGGCATTAGTTTTTGTGCTGCCACTTACTGGTTTCTGTGTTTGTTTAAACAAAAGAGCTACCGAAAACTGTTCACTCACAATGCNAGTGAGTGTGTGTTGAGTGAATGAGCATAAGAGCTGGGTTCTTAGGATTTGAGCTGAAGAGATCCTATCATTCCCCGCCTGGCCCCACCCCCCACCCCCCTGCCATTACCTATGTAACTATAAGATGAGCAAGATTTGTTTTAATAGTTTATATATGATACCTATGTGATATTTATATAGTCTTCCCCCATCCTTCATAATGCCATTTGGATCTTTGGTTACTGGACTTAAAGTTTATCCAAAATGATGACCTGACCTGCTCCTAAGGAGGAATCTCTTCAAGGAAAGGATCATATGCTTTGTCTCCTTGTTTTTCTTGCTGCATACGTGGTGGGGATTTAAAACAGTCCCCACATCCTGCTTCCTGGATTCTGAGTCTTTTGTAAATGGACTGCCCTGAGCAGCTTTTTGCTTCAAGGGAATGGAAAAGCAAGGGTGAGAGTTCACATTCAGTATGTTTTAGTTGAAGTCACTTGCTACATGTAGAAACAGCCCTGCTCTCTCCCCCAAGCCTCTGATATTGTTGGAGCTTTTCAGTGCATGGCAGGATTATGAACAAGAGAAAGTCAACATTGTCCAGCATTGCAATACCAAATCAAGAGAAACTTGCTGGCAAGGCACTGAACCTGAAATAAGCTTCTCTTGCCCCAGGCTTCTCTCTCTCTCTCTCTCTCTCTCTCTTTTTTTAATTTCAAAGATCATGAGAACATCTGTGTGAAACAGTAGCTTGAGACTCTGGGTCATACTTTGCTGGATTGGAATTTCTCTTTTGCTTCTTCACGGTACAGCAGCAGCCTTTACATTGAGAAGACTGGCAGGGGTAGGACAGGCGGGCTCAGGGACCCTGTCTTGAACTGCTGTGAAGCCCCCCGACTATCTTCTTGGCTCTGAAACGCAATGCATTAAAAAGACAAAGAAGGACAAAATTCACCATGTGGGCCCCTGTGGAAGTCCCATTTGCCAGGTGCCCCTGTCTGCTCACTCCCTCGCTTTCTTCTGCTTTGGCTTTGAAACTGAGAGTTGAGTGAGTCCACAGCTAGAGGAGATGGCACTGTAGACCGAGCCCAGGGCAGTTTGATTCTCATGAAAATGAGAAATGGCCTATATTGACAGTAGGCATGCTTGCTGCTGGCAAGATCTGCAGTCGTGCAGATTCGCTCCTGGGCCTCCCTGTCACCCTGCCGGGCTGGCTTTTCCAGTAATAGACTCCTCCAAGCCAAGTCTGACAATTAAGTGGTAAACCTTCTGGTGAGCTGGGGAGGTGGGAGCAGAGGGATAGAGAGTGGTCAGTTTAAGCAGACCAAGAGCTTTAAATTTATTTCATCTGTAGCCTTCTCTGTCCATACATTTCAGTTCTCTGGAGATGAATAACTTGTGAATTGACTAGTCTCCATGAATATTATGAATTAACAGGAAGTAAGCCCGTGTCCATGCTCAAGGGTCACTGGAAGTGAAGAGGGTGAATTTTATTAGCATTTATGATTGTGTCGCTTTCTGATAGTAATCCCTTCCCATGGGTGAGGAGTTAGGAATTTTCTCATCTGCTGATGGAAACCAGTCCCAGGAGTGTATCCTGTCAAGTGCTGCAAAATAGATGATGATACGGGGCCGTGACCTTTCCCTCTGACAGGAAGTCTTCCTTCTCTGGTGAGACACCTCTGTGATGTTTTGCATGTCTATTAGATTAGGCTTAACTATGATTCTGGACATTTTTTGAAGTTAATCCAAGCCTCCTGCTCAGGAATTCATACTTGGTTACCTGCCGCTACTTGATCAGGAGATTAAAATCATTCATTTCAGAAGTCTTGCAGCCTTTCAGAGCTCTTCTTCACCAGCCGTGACTCCTGGGTAGTGTCTCTTGTTTTCTCCTTTACTTTATCTGTGGCAGTATGGGGTGCTAAATGCACCAGAATACCTCTGATTCCACTTTTTGCAATCCCACTGCATCAGTGACAGTCCAGAGAGAATCAGAGAGAACAAAAAATGTTACTGTGATATCAAAAGGGAAAAAGAAATTTCTATCTTAGAAACTGAGAGTATAGGGTGTACAAGAAGAAAAGTCATATTTGTGAGTATTAAAAAGGAGAGTCGAGAAAACGATGTTTTCAAAATAGATCAGTGTTATATCGATCAGTATAGTTCAGTATAGATCAGCATTGTTTCAACAGTGTCAGTAGTTTGATGCTCTTATCTTCTTGAATGTAGATGGATTCTGAAATTATTGACAAGCATTTAATTTATTAATGGCTTCTCTGTTGACTCAGATGGTCAAGAACCTGCCTGCAATGTCAGAGACCCAGTTTTGATCCCTGGGTTGATAAGATCCCCTGGAAAAGAGAATGGCAACCCACTCTAGTATTCTTGCCTGGATTATCCCATGGACAGAGGAGCTGGGTGGGCTGCAGTCCATGGGGTTGCAAAAGAGTTGGATACAACTCTTTATTAATAAAGGAATGTGGTCAGTGCTCTGTCTCTGAGGCTTAACTTAGAATGCAATTTTGTAAAAAATAGCCAAGTCATGTATGGTTTTTGTCAGGAACGTCTTGAGAGCATCTTGAACTAAACCCTGGTGAGTGGTACACAAGGTGCTGGTGTCAGAATGGAAGAAGCTGCAGCAGCCTTGCTATGTGGCCCTTTAAGTGATAGCTGTGGGTGAAGAGAAGAATCAGATCTGCAATCAGATGATCTAAGAAGTGCCTGCCCTTTTCTTGGTAAACACTTTAGCTTCTGAGTTCACAGTTACCTGCTAACCATCATTGTGGATGGATCATCATTGCTGCAATTCAGGAAGGATGTGCAGAGCCTCTGCTCCTGCTGTTTGTCACTTTCCCCCATAGCCGTGGTTAATGGTGTAGCCATTCGCCCTCAGCAGGCATAAATCCTTTTCCCCACATGAGGGTATTGGCTGGATATGACGTTTATAGGACTAACGGAGCAGCTGGCGATGTCGGATTCAAGGCAGCTAGGTTGTCTTGGCCATCCTATTCAGCAGATGGCCAGGACTTGATAGATTGAAGATTGTTAGGATCCAAGTCAAGGGGTACATGGCACAGTGGATGGAAAAAGTAAATGGCAGCTCATCTCCTAATGCAGACACATGCAGTCTGGCAGGGCCTCTCTACTTCCATGTCATTTTGTTTCCAGCACAAATAAATGGATGTCTGCCTGTGGAGCCTAGGTTATAGAGAGACATCTCTGGAGATTATCAATAACTTGGTTACTTAATTGACAGCTGGCTGAATCCTTACAGCTATAATTTAGAAAGAAAATTTTATGAAGTTTAGGCGTCAGCCATGTTTATATAAATTTGCCTTTTTGCCCAAATCTACATGTCATGGTTTCCTGTATTGCTGATATCCCTATGTCTTCTGATTATATCCAAAGACAACTTAAAAGCTTTAATTCAGAGCCCTCTGTTGCGTCAGCATGCTATCCTTTTGAAGATGACTAATGCCATGAAAGCTGCTCCGAATTGGAAGTGCCCGAAGCTACGTTTTGCAATAAGAGCAAGAAAGGACTGCTCTCCGGGAAAGCGGTGTCGTCCATTCTAGGCTCATTTGTGCAATTGCTGCCTTCTCTATTTTACCGCATAACTTCTTTGACTCTAAAGTAGAAGGAAGCAAATTTCAAAAGCCAGGCAAACTCCTTGTGTGGTTTTAGCGGGAGCGGCATATTACAAAATGGAGTGGATGTCAAATAAATTTGCATCTTTTGAAAATTGAACTCAAGGAGGTATTATTGCTTTTAGAGCCAAGTGCATTAAGAAGTCTCAGGGATAAGATGGCTGGTGTTTGACATTCATTTACATTTGAGTGTTTGGGTCAGGTTGTTACCCAGTCCTATGCAGCTCATATGAATTGTTGCATTTGGACTCAGCATTATACCCCAAGCTTCATACATTGCATTCTCATAACTTGATGAGATTGGGGATTTCCCTGGTGATCTGGTGGCTAAGACTCTGAGCTCCTAATCAGGAGGCCTGGTTCAGTCCCTGGTCAAGAAACTAGATCCTACATGTAACAAGTGAAAGATCCTGCCTGCCACAGCTAAGCCCTGGTGCAACCAAATAAATAAATAAAATTGAAAAAAAATTTTAATTTATCATTAAAAAAGCCATGAGGTTGTATCCCCATGTCACAGATGAAGGCACTGAAGCTCTAAGATTTCCATCTTCCCCCATCTCTTGGCCTCCTCTATCCTGGGCAGAGATGAGACGTCACCTTGTACACCTTCCCTGTAGGCATATTTCAGAGCTTCCCAAATTGCTTAGCTAATGTCTCTGAATTTTTTTTTAAGTGGTACATTGCTTGAAGCAGTGAGTGGATGGGATTATTTCAGTTAGGCTTATGCCTTCTGGAACAAACCCACTTATTAATATGCTCTTAGGATCCTAATCCTGATTTTTAAATCCAAGGCATGAACTGGAAAGTAGGTTTCATATTATTAGTAAGTTGCTTTGACCAACAAGTAATGTTCATTTTTCTCCCTCTTCCTGTCCATCTTCTAAACCTCAACCATATAAACCAGCAATAGAGGCTGTGTAGGTAAATGGACATTGTAGAAGGCTTTTCATTTTCAGGATTGCTTAGAATCTAGGATCAGGCTCTTGAGCCTGAATGAGACCAGTCTTGAGTAATCAAACACAGAGTTAGTGGAGTCAGAAGCAACCAGAAATTGAAGGTGGATTAGGGTGCCAGATAATTTTCTTTTTTCATGGGCTACAATATTATTGGTGGATGTAAGTCACAGGACATTAGAACATTTTCTTTGAAGTTTCACATCATCTGATAAGGCTAAATGCATTAAAGGGTTCCCCTGAGTACAGAACATACCCCTATTATTGGGATCAAAAATCAGAGTATCCAGGGGACATTCCTGGTGGTCCAGTGGTTAAGACCCCATGCTTCCAGTGCAAAGGGTGCAGGGTCCACCCCTGGTTAGGGCACTAAGATCCAACATTGTGCAGGGTGTGGCCAAAAAAATAGGGGAAAAAATCAGAGTCTCTGTTAAATGTTGCCACAGTGGAAGAGGGTTAACACCATTTTGTAGAAGCACAAGAGTTGATCGGGTTGATGGTAAATATTGTGTCTTGTGATGTGAGATCTCATTGAGAAACCATCCAGACAAGCCATAAAGAAGCAAAGTGTATTAAGAAAATGGTTGATATCATAGCCTACCCCCCCATCTTCCACCTCTGTACACAATCATGAAAGTCAGGTAAATGTTGCTCTTTAGTAAATGATCCCAATTAGTTAAAACAACAATCATTTTGTTACTTTCTGACTCCCCAGATGAGCTGGTTGATGCTTCTGGTCAAGGCCAACTTGGCTGGTCTCTATAGACTGCAGGTGGTCCTCCTAAGGCTGGATGGTCTCAAATAGACTTACTCTCCTATCTGCTCATTGGCCTCGGTCTAGGATGGCTTCAGCTGAGACTGCGTCTGTCTGCTCCTATGGTCTCTTGTCCTCTCTTGTTTCTAGCTTGGCGCTCCTTACCTGGTGGTTTCCAGATTTCAAAGATTAAACCCTTGCACCCAAGTGCCTATATAAGCCTCTCTCTGTATCATGTCTGCTAATGTCTTTGGCCAAAGCAAATGTGGTCAAGCCCAGTTTCAAAGAGTGAAGTTGATCTGCGCTCTTGATGAGAGGAGTAGAAAATCACCTTTCCAAGGTGCGTGTGACAGGGAAGGCAGGAGTTGGTGGCCATTTGCCATTTCCCACATGCGTTAGAATAACTTTGAGTAGTTGAACTGGCATTAACATGTCCAGCAGCCTGAATCTGGACAAGGGAGAAGGGGGACCATGTTTCTGCCTCTGACTTCAATTTGATACGAGGTGTTTGTCTGGAGTCTTGCTTTATTCTATCACTCTTAAAGTTTGGCCATTCACTGATAGGATCTCTTATCTTGTATTCTTGAATTGCGTTTCCATTTTGATTAAGTTTTTAAAATGTTGGATTAGTCTGTGCTGTGGTGCGAATATGATTTTTTTTTTTTTCATTGTGTGGTGTTCTGTGAATGTTTGCCTTTCAGGAATGTTTTGTTCTACAACCAGTGTATTAAACCCCTGGTCTGAGCTTCCTCTCAGGCTATTTTGGAGGTACACTCATGACCACTTCCGGAATTCTACCACTGTGCTCTGATACAGTGATCCCGTTTTTAAAAATACTTGTAGTCTTTTTGATGTAGCACCAAACTCCACCTCATTTTATTAGTCTATAAACATAACCCCATACACAGTGACAACTGTGTTTGAATGTAGTCGTAACTCAGGGCTCCAGACGTTACTGTGTAATCACTGTTAACTCAGAGCATCCATTCTGCATTTCTGTCTCAACTTAATGCCTGGTTGGCATCATGGGCTAGTGAGTTCCTTGCATTTTTCTGAATGTTACTGGATGTTTACAGCAGCCCTGCCTCTACCCCCTTGATGCTCACAGCCCCGCCTCCACTACCGTTACTCATAACAACCAACAGTGTCTGCAGACATGATTACCTGTCCCCTGGGTGGGAATGGGGGGATAGGTAAAAATGCCTCCAGTTGAACCACTGCTGAGGCAGAAGAGAGAAAGACATTGCGAAGTATGACTTCTATTAGAGAGCAAACTAGGATTGGCAACCAGACAAGGAGAATTGTAAGGGAGGAAGAGGTGCACTCATTTTTTTGGTTACCTTAAAATTTAACCTGCAATGGCCCCGGATTCCCCTGGACTAACCAGGAAACATCAAGTTGGATCTTGCTACATATTGAAAGATTCATCAATATCTTAACTTTATTGTGTTAGAAGTGGCTTAAATGTAAATAACATCCCTGAAACGAAAAGAAGTTTCAGGAGATACACGAGTCATAGATTATGGATTTGGAGAGACTCTGTTGGAAGAAGTTCAGTATACACAAAAGCAGAGAAAATCATATCATGGCCTTTCTGATTCAAATGCCCTAAGATCCTAAATGTGATTAATGGCCAGTCCTGATGCACTTGTACCCTGCTCGCTTCCCCTGCTACCCATTGCTGAATTCTTTGGAAGCAAAAATCATTTCATTTGTTGCTATTTCAATATGTGTCTCAAAGAAAGAACTTAAAAACCAAAATTATAACATGTTGGTAAAATTTTAATCTTCTGGAAAAGAGAAGATTGAGAGTTATACTGAGCAGTATCAGAAGTTAAGGGGAAAGTATGTGAGTCAGGATCAAAGAAGCTTGACATTTGAGGGGATTAGAAACTCCAGGAGGAGGAGAAAGGCTGTTCCCTGGTGGTTTAATGACTAGGATTGGCGCTTCCACCGCTGTGGCCTGCATTCGGTCCCTGGTCTGGGAACTGAAATATCCGGCAAACTGTGCAACAGGGCCAAAATTTTAAAAAGAAAGAAAGGAAAAAAAAAAAAAAAACCAGAAAGCTCCAGGGGGGAATCAAGGTTGGAGATACCGTCTCTTTGAGCTCCTTTCCTCTCTATATTTGCCCTGTCTGAGTGACTCTTAGAAATGCCTCTTTGAGCATAAGTTAAGGCACATGGGACTGGGAGCCTTAAAAAGGAGAGAAGGCTGGCAGGGAACAAATCCATTTTCAAAAAAGAGAAAAAAAAAATCACAAAAAGGTACTGAAATATTCAGTCAATGATGGATTGCTCTCTGATGACTTTCAATGACTTTTTAGTCGGTTGGGGTCTACTTTTAATAACACAAAGCAAGGGGAAAGTCTGCATGCTTTTTAAGATCTTGCTGGGACAACAGTGTTTCTCTCCTGTTCTGAGAAGTTTCTCTCTTTTGATTTAGCCTTCCTCACTTGATTTTATGATGTCATAAATCTCCTGTGTTTGGTGAGAGGCATGGTGTATGTGAGACCCAAGCAGCTTGCTTGATAACATCCCCCCTCCCCCTTCTCTTTAGAAGATTAAACTGAGACTGTTGTGTCTGATGCCAGAACAGATTTAACCAATCATGTTTCCTTTACATATAGGTCAGTCCAAGGGACAATTCCGCACTGGATCCTATTATCCACGGGTTGAAGGGCGTCGTCCATCACGGTAAGGCAGCTGCGTACATTTCCCTTTTGCTGGGGTGGGGAGGGCTAAGGTCTCCACCTGAAGGAGTGGGTTATCTCACAGAGGACGGAGCGTGACACCTATTCCTCATGCCCTGATGGTGAAGGGCATGAGAGCCATTATTTGATGGGCAAAGAGCACACCCATTTATTACCTGCAAATGGATCTAGGTTAACAGGAAGCCATTTGTTTCTCTTCAGGTATCACTCAGAATGCATATGGTATAAATCAGAACCTCTTAAGAGGTACCATTCACACACACACCAAACCTGCCACCTGCCTCATAGCTATACGAGTACCATCAGCTACTGGAATGGAAAATGCGGGGCCGTGTTCTGTGCAGCAGACATGTCTTATCCTCAAGCATAAAACTGGGAGAGAAAGTAAGATAGATAGGTTCTGTCTTACCCAACCTTTTTTTATTGGAGGAATTTCCCTGCAACTTTATTATTGGCAATGCATCATTACCTATGACATCAGGATCATCTAATTTCAAAAGTACCCTGTCACGGGGAGGTGTGGAGTCGAGAAATAATGTAATGATTTGCAAAGTTTTAATAATCTAATTAGAATTCCAAAGACATTGACAGAAGTAGCATTAGTAACCATAATAAATCTCCCTTTCATCTCCACGGGTGTGATAAAACATCCTCACAGCTTTCTGGGAGGGTGTCTTTCCACATTAGCCAACTCTGCCGAGCTTAACAAACATTTTACCCACTTTCTGTCCGGGAAACAAAACCAGTTTTCAGTGTTCAGTGGAAGCAAGTAGGATTTGGGATTAATTCTTCTGCTCTTAGACCTGTTCAATCGTACAGCAGGTAACAAGAATAAACCTAGTCAATGTAGAAAAGTAAGATGACTTGAGAACATCCCATTGAGGTTTTCACTGTAGGAAATTTACATTGCTTCTCCATTTCTAAAGAAATCCCCTCACACAAAATTGGGAAGTAGGTGGTATGGACAGTACCCTTAGGGAGCAAAACGCTTTTGCCAACTCTTCGGCTGTCTGCCCCTTGGTGACGTGATGTTGATAGCAGCATAGCAGGTAGAGGATAGCAACATAGGAGGAGATTTGTATTGTTCTCCAAACAGTTTCAAAAGTGCACAGCATGTTGGCGTCAAGGGCAACACGCCGTGTTCTCTGAGCTCTTTCTCAGAGGATGCGCTAGAAATCGCCATTGATGAAACAGCTTCTTGAAATTCCAGCCCATCGTGTAGATGATAAGTTTGAGGGGTTCAAATGATGGACAAGCCTTCCTTCCCCCTGGCTCTTCCTGTTATAATGCAATCACCCCGCAAAGAATTCTAGAATCTTTAAAACAGGTAGCTCTTCTTCAGCCTAAGAGGAAGTGCTCCATCAGCTGTGGCACTTGAATGGGTCTGTGGCATCTGTCATTGTTTCCACAGTGATCAGTGAAGGCGATTCCATCTCTTAGAGAGAAGCAGTAGGCATCCTTTAGTCCTTAAGTCCCCAGATCTCAGCAGACGCCCTACATTGTGATCATTTGGTTCGTGAGCTGCGTGCTGGCTTGATCGTGTTATCCTCCTTCACTCTCCACAATTACCCTCTAAGAGGCTGTTATGTGTAGGGATGTGGTACCTGTTCTGGCAGGGATGCCCACGATGTGGTTTCAACTCTGCCTCTAATTGAAAAGTCAGAGGAGACCTGTGAAAAATAGCTGCAAAGGAAGTTCACTTCTTCTTCTTTTTTTAATTTCTAGAACTCATGTCATGTCAGTGTAACTCAGAAGTCATTATCCCCTGGAGGGGTGGACAGATTTCTTCTTTAACACACAAGGGAATGTGTTTCTTTTGTCTCTTAAAATCTGGAAATGCACCTTTTTAAACTTTTTGTTTTGGGGTATAGCCGATTAACAGTGCTGTGATCGTTTCAGGTGAACAACTAAAGGACTCAGCCATACATATACATGTATCTATTCTTCCCCAAATCTGTTTATTNCAGATTTCTTCTTTAACACACAAGGGAATGTGTTTCTTTTGTCTCTTAAAATCTGGAAATGCACCTTTTTAAACTTTTTGTTTTGGGGTATAGCCGATTAACAGTGCTGTGATCGTTTCAGGTGAACAACTAAAGGACTCAGCCATACATATACATGTATCTATTCTTCCCCAAATCTGTTTATTAATCGTTTATATTTGACAAGAAGGCTTGAGCATTCCTATTTGTGAGTATGTTTGGTTCAACTTTAGTCTTCCAGTCAAAGGCTGCTCTTGGTTGGGCACACATGGCTGACGTAGCCCTAGGGCTCCCTTGAATTATTCATCATGCCCAGTTATGGAACTCAGATCAAGGTTTCTAATGTCTGGCTTTTATCCTGATTATGTTAAGTAACATATACCACAAAGGGCACCCAGACGTGTGCCAAGCTGAGGTGAGGAACTGCAAAGTCACTTCTCCAAACAGAGTGACCTAGCCTGGGAGGGAGTCCCAGCCATTCTGGGAGAGGATGCCCTCCATGTTCCAGCACAGGCCTCATCAGGGCCTTGTGGTCGGGGAGAGAGTGTGGGCTTTGGAGCCTGACTGGCCTTGGTGGCGATCTCGGCTGTGCCACTCCCTAGCTGGCTCAACAGCTGCCTCTTGAGGCCCTCTGAGAAAGTTCACTTGTTTATTCCACAGAGTGTTGCACGCCCACTCAGTCTGATCGCTGGGCTGATGCACTGGTGAAGACAGACCCAGGCCAGCCCTCAGGGACCCAGGAGGAGATGAGTGCCACCCCCTCTCGCCCTAGCCCGCCCAGACTGTCACCCTTTCTAGTCTTTGCANCCCCATTTTCTTTATTTGTACATGGAATAGAATTAGCATCCTTTGAAACTCTTCAGAACCCCGCAGTTCTCTGTGGTTCTGCGGCGACTCTTCAGGCATCCCCTTGTTGTAACCTCAGTGTAGTACTTGTTCCTTAAAATCATCTGTCATGAAGCCTTGCTGAAGCTACACCTTGAAAATGGTCCAGCTCCACTTGGTTGCCCCATCTTTGCCATTTTATCCTCCTTATTTTTGTTTTATTTCATCCTCCTTAGAGATGAGAGATGACATGTCTGATAGTCACCATCCAGTCAGATGGATCAAGCTTCATGTCTTATGTTTAAATCATGAAATGAGTTCCTTGAGTCCCTCTGCCACCATCATAATTACAACATAATGCTCTCTAACCTCTGTGGGGGCTTCTAGGTGCCAAGCTCCTGAAGTCCTGGAGTTCCAGCCCTCAGGCTCCTTCTCCCCATTATGAGTTCCCATTTTTTGTTTTTGTTCGGCAGGCCCTTCTGTCACCAGCTTGTCTGACCCATTGCCCCTCCCAGATCACACAGTCCACACGTGCCTAGTCCAGGCTTCACCCAGAACTGCTGACTTCAGTTGAGTGTTTTGGCCTCTGCACAATTTTTAGCCGTATTCCAGGTTATCCTTAACCANCCCCTTGTTGTAACCTCAGTGTAGTACTTGTTCCTTAAAATCATCTGTCATGAAGCCTTGCTGAAGCTACGCCTTGAAAATGGCCCAGCTCCACTTGGTTGCCCCATCTTTGCCATTTTATCCTCCTCATTTTTGTTTTATTTCATCCTCCTTAGAGATGAGAGATGACATGTCTGATAGGCACCATCCAGTCAGATGGAGCAAGCTTCATGTCTTATGTTTAGATCATGAAATGAGTTCCTTGAGTCCCTCGGCCACCATCATAATTACAACGTAATGCTCTCTAACCTCTGTGGGGACTTCTAGGTGCCAAGCTCCTGAAGTCCTGGAGTTCCGGCCCTCAGGCTCCTTCTCCCCATTATGAGTTCCCATTTTTTGTTTTTGTTCGTCAGGCCCTTCTGTCACCAGCTTGTCTGACCCATCGCCCCTCCCAGATCACACAGTCCACACGTGCCTAGTCCAGGCTTCACCCAGAGCTGCTGACTTCAGTTGAGTGTTTTGGCCTCTGCACAATTTTTAGCCGTATTCCAGGTTATCCTTAACCAGCAGCTGATTTTTTTTCCCCCCTCCTTGAGTTGTCACATTCGGGCTCTTGAACTTTTCTTCCAGTTTTCCTTTTCCTCTGCTTCACTTCACCACACACCAGGGAGAACCACTTTGCAGTGGCCTTAGAGAATGTCCTCCTGGAATGTCCTCCCCAGGTAGCCACATGGCTTGTGTCTGTCTTCAGGGTTTTCAGTCAGAGGCTTCCATCTCAAGGGGTCAGTGCTTAAACCCCCATTTTCAGGACAAGAATCAGAGAGAGCCACCTGATTGAGAAATGGGTCATTCAAATAGAACTAAGTTGCTGGCAGCTGAATTTGGTCTCAAACCCAGCCATGAATAGAGCAGTGAAAAAAATGTTCCAGGCAGAGTGGAGAGGCAATGCAAAGGCCCTGGGGTGGTATGATCATGGAGTAGCCAGAGGTCCATGTGGCTCAGCCTAAGGGTCAGAAAGCAGCAGAGGATGAGACTGCAGAAGGCAGAGGAGCCCAGAAGGCAGAGGAGCCCACTGACACAGTCCTCATAAAAACTGACTTCTCAAGTGTGATCAGCATTGTTAAATATGCAGAATCTCAGTCCCCATTCCCAAGCCTCCTGGCTCAGAATCTACTGTATACCGGGCATCCCAGGTGATTTGCATACACATTGGTTTTGAGCAGCACTATCATAAATCTTCTCCCATTTAGCATCACCTAATCCCCAGTTTTTGCCCAATGTCCTTCTTCCCTGCCTTCCCCTATATGAAGCAAAAGGCCAGTTCTACCCCAGTGATTTTAAGCTTTTAGGGAAAAATTAATAGCTTTTCCTTATAAAAAGTTTTGGAAAACACTGAAGAAACCAGTCCTTGGGCTAAATATTAAAGTTTGGGCTTTCTGTTCTTAGTTTATTTTATATACGTCCCTAAAGTTGGTTGAGTTCTTGTTTTGAGGATTTTCTTCCCATTGACACCATCCCATTCTGTCCATACTCTTTGCAGCACAATGGTCTGTTAATTGGGGTGTGTGCATATGTTTTCAGTATAATTCCATAGGTCTCGACTAGTGCATAGGTCTCCTCTCTGTGCTGATTGTTCATCATATTTTATAAAGGCTTTCTTTCTTCCTATATAACCAAAGCATTGAAAATACTAGGTTATTAACACACCGAAAAACGCAATCAATCAGATGATTATCATCTAATGTTTTAATGATCACATTTTTAATCCAATTATGCATGTTTGAATCTTTCAAATTTTCTTTAATTAAAGATTGCCTCCTGGCACTGCTATCAGAAATAAGAAATTGAACAGAATTGAGCCAGATATAATTTAATGTTGAAAGGAAACTGCAAGGATAACTCAGCCTCTCGGCATTTAATGGTTGACCATGACTTTAAAGCCCTCATACAAAATTTTCTAATTGATAAGAAAAATTTAATCATCTCCAGATATACTCCGTTTGCATTCAAATAAGGTATTTCTTTTTCTAAATAAACCTCCCCTAACTGATTATTCTTATTGTCGTTCAAAATGCTTAAAAATGAAAGACAGAGTTGGGTGAAATGTAGACTACTTAATACAGTGTGTATTTAATAAAAAAGTCATACATTATTCATTTTTGCAATTTGAATAACTTTGAATTTAGCATCCCTGTTCCTCATCTTTTTCTTTGATGAACAATTAATTATTAAAATATAATATTGTCTGCATACAGCACTGGGATCCTTGAAAGTGGAATATGAGATTCATTCCTTTTCAATTCTTTTATCTAGTAATGCACAGTACCTGCTTATTATGGTATAATGGAATGAATGGTGGGATAAGCAGAGTGTTTCAAATATTTTTCTCAACTAGTTAAGTGTCTGGGACAGTAATGTTTCAAATTCAAATTACTAATTAGGATAAAAGTTGGAGGCAGAGTATCCTGATCTGGATGGCTCTAGAGTCAAACTGCCTTTTATAATAGGATTCATTTTAACAAGTACTTATCTCTGCTTATTCTGTGCTTTCCTAAGCCCTTAACTAATGTTGATTCTGATGGCTCAGATAGTAAAGCATCAGTCTACAATGCTGGAGACCCAGGTTCGATCCTTGGTTTGGGGAGATNAGAGTATCCTGATCTGGATGGCTCTAGAGTCAAACTGCCTTTTATAATAGGATTCATTTTAACAAGTACTTATCTCTGCTTATTCTGTGCTTTCCTAAGCCCTTAACTAATGTTGATTCTGATGGCTCAGATAGTAAAGCATCAGTCTACAATGCTGGAGACCCAGGTTCGATCCTTGGTTTGGGGAGATCCCCTGGAGAAGGAAATGGCAGCCCACTCCAGTACTGTTGCCTGGAAAATCCCATGGACAGAGGAGCCTCGTAGGCTACAGTCCATGGAGTCGCAAAGAGTCCACTAAGCAACTCCACTTTAACTAATGTTGATTCATGTGATACTCTCCTGATAAGATAAGCCTTCAGATGAGTCACTGTTATAAACCCATTTTACAGATGCGAAAACAGTTGCAGAAAGATTAAAGTAACTTGTCTTAGGTCAGGCCTTTAGGTAGATTGGGCTTCCCTCGTGGCTCAGAGGTTAAAGCGTCTGCTTGCAATGCAGGAGACCTGGGTTCGATCCTTGGGATGGGAAGATTCCCTGGAGAAGGAAATGGCAACCCACTCCAGTATTCTTGCCTGGAGAATCCCATGGACAGAGGGGGCCTGGTAGGCTATAGTCCACAGGTCACAAAGAGTCGGACATGACTGAGCAACTCTAGGTAGGTATTAGGTACACTAATTAGGTTTCAATTCCGGAGGCCTGACTCTAGCAGTCCCTCCATTTATAAGATATACATTTATTAAGATTTTCTTAGTGAGGGAGTGTAAATTTTTAGATGTAAATGCATTCTTCTTTATTTCTGATGGCTATACGCAGGAACTCTCAATCTTCGGTCCAGCCAGTTAAATGCCTTGTGGCTTTTGAGGGCTTTCTGGGCAGTGCCAGAAATACTGGGTACCATTTCTAAAGTTGTTTCTAACAGTTAACCATTATGAGTGCCCCCATCTTGCCAGTGGAGCATTCCTATGGGACTGAGCAGAAAACGGAATTTTCAGAAATAGCAGTAATAATTAATGTTTGAATTGAACTTAGAAAACTCAAGGGAAAAAGAAAACAACTTGAGAGTTAATTCTGTAATGTATGTTCATAGAAGAAATCCCCATTAATGATGGAGGCCCCTGAAATGTAACGTGGCTCACCCCCACTTCTTGCTGTGGCTCTAGGATGACTTTCTAACATAACGCCCCTCCAACCTCCAAAGCTTGCCTTGAAATCGGGAGTGGGCACAATGTGGCCCAAGGACCAAATTCGTGTCACTGTTTTTGTGTGGCTCCTGAGCTAAGAATGATCCTCATATGTGAACCCTAATTAAGCAAAATCTTATTCCTGCCTTCTCCCCAGTCCTAAAGAATTCCATTCTTTCCATTAGTAGATGTATATTTTTTAAACCGTCCTCAGTTGTTATTGGGAGAAGGCGATGGCACCCCACTCCAGTACTCTTGCCTGGAAAATCCCATGGACAGAGAAGCCTGGTAGGCTGCAGTCCATGGGGTCGCTAAAAGTTGGATACAACTGAGCGACTTCACTTTCACTTTTCACTTTCATGCATTGGAGAAGGAGATGGCAACCCACTCCAGTGTTCTTACCTGGAGAATCCTAGGGACGGGGGAGCCTGGTGGGCTTCTGTCTGTGGGGTCGCACAGAGTCGGACATGACTGAAGCGACTTAGCAGCAGCACCAGCAGTTGTTATTAGCATTTTGAACATCGTTAATAAAGTCGTGGAAATGTGTTTGTTATACAGCTACCTTTGTAACATCTTTGGTTTTGCCTCTTGGCCTGCAATACCTAAAATATTACTCTCTGGCACTTTCTAGGAAACATTTGCTAGTCCCTGGCTTAAAACACAAACTAATCTCGGCTGCAAGCCACTGTGTGCTAATAAGAACGTCATGTTTATTAGTCTGATGAATTGTCACTCCTGAGAGGTAAATAGCCTCAGTTTTTCCATTTTGCAGATAAGGGAAGTAGCTCAGAGAGGTTAAGAGCCTTTGCTAAGGTCACATAGCTATTGAATATCAGTTGATTCTGAAGCTCATGCTAGAGCTTGGGCAAAGAAAATTGTAACCTACAGTGCTCAGAGTGATGGAGGCTATATCAGACATGCTGTGCCTTTAAGGCACTAGTAATTCTGTTTAAAAAAAAAACAACACATGCAGAAACATTCAAGTAAGTACATGGCTAAGTATAGGCTTAGTAGTTTAGAGGAATAATGATAATAGTAATAATACAAGTAGTAAAAATTAGAGTGAGAATCGGATCTGTCATTTGAGATGTTTAGTCTGTTCCCAGCTCTTTCTGAACTCTATTCTCATACTGACTTATTTCATCTTCACAACAGCTTGAGAAGGTTTAGTAACTAAGATCACACAGTTCACAGGTGGAAGAGTTGGGATCTGAACCCGGTAGAATGAGAATCTGCTCGTTTCACCAGTTTCTGTAGGAATGGAGAAATGAAGGTCCTAATGAAGTTTTCAGCGTTCGGTGATATTTCCTGCTCGCAGACTTAACTGTTTCTGACTCTCAGTGGTATCTTTGAAGAAAGAGTCCAGTCCCAGCCTCTGTGTTCTCCTTAAGTTTTTGATCTTGGGTTCATTAATCCTCTTTGGTCTCCTATTTTCCCAGCTGTCAAATTAAAGAATTGGACTAAATGGGTGGTTTTCAAAGTGTCCCTGGGGTTTCCAGCTCAGCTTCCACCTTGGTGGCTGCACTCTGGCTGTTTGACTTGCCTGGCTCCTGTGTAAGATAGGGTTTGCAGAAAGGGTTCTTGGGTTCCCGAAGCCAGTGACCCAGGGAGGTCTAACAGTAGTGACAGTGTGGCAACAATAAGTAATGAAGCCCCTCCCTTTTTTGTCCCCATCACTACATCTAATTGTCCCACCACTCATCTTACTCACCTTTTTTAAAAAAATTAAATTTTAAGTGCTTCGCAATGTTGTTAATTTTTGTTGTACAGCAAAGTGAATTGTCTACGCGTATGCCTATATCCCCTCTTTTTTGGATTTCCTTCCCGTTTAGGTCACCACAGAGCACTGAGTTCCCTGAGCTATAGGGTAGGTTCTCTTCTAATGAGTTACACTGGAACCTTCTGTTGGTTTAGGACAGAGAAACACTGCTGTATTTGTAGCAGTGGTCCTGCCTACAGTTCCCATCAGTCCTTGCCGAATTTAAGAGCCCATACAGGAATGTATACGAGAGAGTCCCGATTCCCTGGAAGCAGTGTTCCCTTTTGAAATTCACCTACCTCTGATTGGCATGACAGGTTTTTCTGATTTATCTGTCTATATTTCTTAAAGCCACAGCCTCTTCCCAGAGTGGGTGCTCTCGATGAAGGCTTTGCGACCCCGGGCTTATAGGGATTGTCCTGTCACTACCTGTCTGCATCCAGCGTGCTTAACTGCAACCCTAATGTTAGGTCAGGCCCCTCGGGGAAAACTCGGAGGATTTTCTTGTCCTTCAGTCTAGAGCCCTTGATCCTCAGGCGGGTTGGTGTGCTGCGGTGTGATGCCAGGGTTACTTACAACACTGTGGAGGAATGAAGGTGGCAGTTTTTGATGCCAGACCCTGTGCACACTGTATTGCATGGGGCTTTGTGTTGACTATTTGCACAGCCCAGGAAGTCCAGAAGCGGCAATCAGAGGCCAAAAGGGTTCTTCTTCCCAGCCAAGCCAGTCCCAGCCAAGCACACTAAAAGAATTTCCCCTATCATTAGGTGGCTGGTAACCAGGTTAAATTAAAGCCTAGACTTGCCAGCGGGTAGAGGGGTGACTCTGTTATTTCCGGCCTTTTATCCCATAGAAATTGCTTTTGTCGTTTTGATTATAGCACCCTATGATGCATTTGTTAGTTAACATTTAATTTTCCCCTTTAAAAAATGAACTGAAAACCTTTGCAGAATCAGCCAAAGTTTCTGAGCCTCATGAGTAACTGCTGGCACTTTACTCTTTACTAGTGACCCGGGGCTTATTGATTTAACCTCTCCGTGCCTTAAGTTCTACATCTGGAAAATTGGAACATTAAAAGTACATACTCTAAAGGTTTATAAAGGGAAAGGGCGTGGTGATGGCCTAAGACAAATGAAAGCCTGAATTCCAAACTCTGCTACATGGTTGTACATGCCAGCACTGGAGATGGAAATAGTAATCCCGTGATGCCATGCTTCATGGGACTGTCTTTTAAGTATTAAATAAATCAGTCTTTGCAAAACTCTTAGAACAGGGCCTGGCACTTACAGTAAGTGCTGTTTAAATGTGATGCCATCCAGCCATCTCATCCTCTGTCGTCCCCTTCTCCTCCTGCCCCCAATCCCTCCCAGCANTGTGGCCACTGCTGAGTTTTCCAAATTTGCTGGCATATTGAGTGTAGCACTTTCACAGCATCATCTTTCAGGACAACTCTGCTATATTTAAAATGGGTAACCAACAAGGACCTACTGTATAGCACAGGGAACTCTGCTCAGTGTTATGTGGCAGCCTGGATGGGAGGGGCGTTTGGGGGAGAAAGGATACACGTATATGTGTGGCTGAGCCCCTTTGCTGTCCACCTGAAACTGTCACAGCACTGTTAATCAGCTGCATCCCCCAATATAAAGATTAAATAGAAAGACTTAGTTAAAAAATATATAAAATATCTCATTAATAATTTTAACTGATTAAAGATTGCAATAATATTTAAAATACAGTGGATTAATTAAAATTTATGAAAGCTTAAAAAAAGTTGGAAAGGAATGAGGGAAACGAAACCACGTCTGTTTCTTTTCTGAGGACTCAGTGACGCGGCTGGCTATGCTAATGTTTTGTCTGTTTCCTGGGGAAAGAGAGAGCGGTTGCATGTTGCCCGGTGCTGTTCACCATGGAACCTGTTTTTCATGAAACACAGTGCTGTGCAAAGTCTCAGAACACACCCTGGGAGATGCTGCTTTGTTTTCCATGGCTCTCCCACCACCAAATGCTAGTGCTTCTCAAGATGTAAACAAACAGAAGACTCGTGACTTGGCACCCAATGCCAAGGGTTTTGACTGTGTGACTGCCGCATAGCAGGGCTTAACCACTGTGCTTTTCTTTTCCCTCTTCTCCCAAACAGAGAAAGAGACCTTTCTGGATCCTTTCATCCTCCGAGACCTCCTGCCTGCATCCCTGGGCAGCTATTACAGGTACACAGGTTCTCTGACGACCCCACCGTGTAGCGAGATCGTGGAATGGATAGTGTTCCGGAGGCCCGTCCCCATCTCTTACCACCAGGTAGCTATTGAGCCCGCAGAGGGCTTCCATACTTAACTTGTTTTGTGTTGACTTCACTTGATGACGTTGCTAGAGTATAACCAGGATAACGATTTTGTTTTTCGGTATCCTTTGCTTCTCACTGATTCTTTACATATTTTCGCACCCGAGAATTGTAAAATATAAGACATGCTTGCTCAGCCCNCCACCAGGTAGCTATTGAGCCCCCAGAGGGCTTCCATACTTAACTTGTTTTGTGTTGACTTCACTTGATGACGTTGCTAGAGTATAACCAGGATAACGATTTTGTTTTTCGGTATCCTTTGCTTCTCACTGATTCTTTACATATTTTCGCACCCGAGAATTGTAAAATATAAGACATGCTTGCTCAGCCCCAAATGAACTTAGTTGAAGAGACTAGCAGGCGTGAAAGCAGATATCATGTAAGTATTCAGTCTTGAGCAGATAAAAGCCACCCTCTGTGATGATGAGACCTTATGCCAGGAACTGTTGAGCTCTGTATATACGTTAACTCATTTAGTCTTCATGAGCAGTCTTAGGAGGTAGGTGCTGTTCGTACCTTCATTTTACAGGAGAGACACAACAGAAGTGAAGTGATCTGCCAAGGTCACACAGCCAGCTGCGAGGCCAGGATGTCTGACCCCAAGGTCATGCTCTGAGCTACTAAACCTCCCCAAGGTTCAGAAAAGAGAAAAGAGAAATGAAGAAATGAAAGAAAAAAATGCCACCAATGGAACTCTGTGTGATAGGCATTTTACATGCAATCAGTTTAGTTGCAAAACAACATTGAGAGTTAGGTATATTGCACACAGGTGGTACAGCTAAGGAAAACATCATGATGTGGAGGTTGGATAACATGCCCAGGGATTCATGGTCAATGAAGGTTGAAGCCAGAAAACCAATTGTCTAATTGCAAACCCTTATTGCCACCCCTACACTGAACTGTGTCTCTCTGAGTGTGACCTGGCAGATGTCATAGTGTGGTGGACTTAGGCTGAGCTCTTAACCGTGGATAGGAATTTGGTGAAATGGGGATGAGATTGGGGGGAAATATCAGAGAAAGAGGATCCACCAAGGGGTGAGAGGTCTTGACATCACCTCACCCATGAGGATTAATAGATGGAAGGGGGAAAGAGAGGGGAAATATGATTTTTGATGAAAAATGCAACATGTATTGCAGTGAAAGAAGAGTAGATTTATCCTCCATAATTTCATAAAATAGGACCAAGAACGATTGGTAGGATGTGTAAGATCATGTGTGGATTTAAGCTGTTGACTCAGGACATTTTGAAAAATGGAACATTCTTATCAGAGACATCTATACAAATGCATCCTTAAAGCTGGTCAGCTAGGGATGAAGCTAATGTAGAGGAAGGGGGAAGTTTTGAAATTACATGATAAATTAATATAACAGAAGAAGACACAGGCAACAAGATTAAGAACCTGGCTGGCGTGGGAAATAGTCCAAAGATTTTCATAACAAGGGCAGAGAGTACAGTAAAGGGAATGGGAGAAATAGAACTGGATTCTGAAAGAGGTGGGAATACCAGACACCTAACCTGCCTCTTGAGAAACCTATATACAGGTCAGGAGGCAACAGTTAGAACTGGACAGGGAACAACAGACTGGTTCCAAATAGGAAAAGGAGTACATCAAGGCTGTATATTGTCCCCCTGCTTATTTAACTTATATGCAGAGTACATCATGAGAAACGCTGGACTGGAAAAAACAAAAGCTGGAATCAAGATTGCCGGGAGAAATATCAATAACCTCAGATATACAGATGACACCACCCTTAAGGCAGAAAGTGAAGAGGAACTAAAGAGCCTCTTGATGAAAGTGAAAGAGGAGAGTGAAAAAGTTGGCTTAAAGCTCAACATTCAGAAAACGAAGATCATGGCATCAGTCTCATCACTTCATGGGAAATAAATGGGGAAACAGTGGAAACAGTGTCAGACTTTATTTTTTTGGGCTCCAAAATCACTGCTGATGGTGATTGTAGCCATGAAATTAAAAGACACTTACTCCTTGGGAGAAAAGTTATGACCAACCTAGATAGTATATTCAAAAGCAGAGAGATTATTTTACCAACTAAGGTCCGTCTAGTCAAGGCTGTGGTTTTTCCTGTAGTTATGTATGGATGTGAGAGTTGGACTGTGAAGAAGGCTGAGCGCCAAAGAATTGATGCTTTTGAACTGTGGTGTTGGAGAAAACTCTTGAGAGTCCCGTGGACTGCAAGGAGATCCAACCAGTCCATTCTGAAGGAAATTAGTCATGGGATTTATTTGGAAGGAATGATGCTGAAGCTGAAGCTCCAGTACTTTGGCCACCTCACGCGAAGAGTTGACTCATTGGAAAAGTCTCTGATGCTAGGAGGGGTTGGGGGCAGGAGGAGAAGGGGACAACCGAGGATGAGATGGCTGGAAGGCATCACGGACTCGATGGACGTGAATCTGTATGAACTGTGGGAGTTGGTGATGGACAGGGAGGCCTGGCGTGCTGCGCTTCATGGGGTCACAAAGAGTTGGACATGACTGAACAACTGAACTGAACTGAACTGAACTGGTGTCCTGGTCGGGGATGTTTGGGGTATCAGAAATAGTAACTCACTTAAAATAGCTTCAGTAGAGGGAATATTTGAAGGAAACCAGAGTTGGGACATACTGAGATGAAGACATCATGACCAGGACTGTTACTAGCAAGTGAGGCACGAGTTTTACTCTGTCTTTTAGGGTCCAGCTCTTACATCTTAAGAGTTTCTGTCACAGCTTTGTGGTTCTGTCCTTTTGCAAAACTCTGGTGCCATCTCTCCCAGTTTGAGTGTGGTTTTCTTTGGAGGGGGTTGGAGCCCAATATGGTTTGTTGTTCGTTTGCTAAGTTGTGTCCAACTCTTTGCAACCCCATGAACAGCAACACACCAGGCTTCCCTATCCTTCACAATCATCTGGAGCTTGCTCAAACTCATATCCATTGAGTTGGTGATGCCGTCCAACCGTCTTATCCTCTGTTGCCTGCTCCCCCTCCTCCCCTCAATCTTTGTCAGCATCAGGGTCTTTTTAGAGTTGACTGTTCACATCAACTGCTGGAGTATTGGAGCTTCAGCTTCAGCATCAGCGCTTTCAATGAACATTCAGGGTTGGTTTCCTTTAGGATTGACTGGTTTGTTTTCGTCTGTCCAAGCAACTCTGAGGAGTCTTCTCCAGCACCACCCAGCTGCCAGCTGTTAGTGGTTTGGGTCTTGAGTCAAGTATTCAGGAAGATAGAGCTGAGAAGTTAGCCAACAGCAAGTGGGATGGCCTTGGTCTTGTGTCCATTTCTTCATAAATCAGCAGAGGTGCTGGTTGTGTCCTGAGACATCAGTGTGTGTTGCCATTCTGAGCGGGGAGGGAGTGGGAAGGGAGCAGATTATCTAGATGGACCTATGTGAAGGAGAGAGATCCCACTAGAAAAAGTAGGTGCTGTGGGACCAGGGGAAACAGGTTAATTTGCCCTTACTACAGTTGGCAGACATTTTACTTTCAGATTTTTCTTTTTTTCCTTTTAATTCCATTGTCATGAAAAAAGAAGGACTAGCAATCTGGTTGCTGAACAGGATCTGCTGGCTTTAAGGAGATAATGAAATATAAAACAAATTTTCTTCCTCATAGTGAGGCCAGCATTGTTTTATTAAAATGTAAAAAAACTGCAGTCTAAATATTTATATCCTCAAGGTTCGGGGCAGGGGACAGAGCTTTGAAAATGGACCCTTTTTGTCGATTAAGATAAATGCTTTTGTCTTCAAAGATATAACGGCTTGAGATAATGAGGTTAGAAAATTCAAGTTTGCCTTTTTTTGTTTTGTTGTTTTTGGAGAGTGCCGTGTGAGGGGGAGGCATAGAGAGGTAATTGTTTGGCTGCGGTGAAATAGACCTTTAACACACACTGGGTTTTATTGCAGTTGGGTGAATCTTAAACAAAAGACAGAGTTTTAGGCTTGGATGTCTTGTCAAGTGTTTGTCAATGAGAAGCATTTTGACATTGGGGAACTGGGTGTCTTAAAAAGTGCTTTGTTAACATCTTTGTATGTTTCTACTCTGCTAGTCATACTCTCAAAGTGAAATAATGGAAGAGTTTTGTTTCGTTTTTTTTCCCCTGTGATTTTCAGTATATGACCTCTCTGTAGGTACTATTGTTTCAAGAGAATAGTGAAGAAATAAATTAGTCATACTGGCTCCCCAGGTTCTTGCCTCTGAGCCGGCTTTAGATAATGCTTCACTTGCATCAAGCACAGCTTCATATATCCTTTCCTGTTTCCCAAGGCAGGAAGCAACTCATTTTCATGTGGCCACACTGGTTCCTTGCTGGAGAGCTGAGTGGAGGTCACCGCTGTGTCAGTCCTCAGACAGGAAGGTGTTAGCCATCCAAGTATTATCGTTTCAGCCCTTCCCACCTTGAGCCTGCCAACATTCTTTCTGTAGTTAGCACAGAATGTTCATTTCAGAAAGGCAAATGGCCAATTCAGAGAAGACAAGCAGACAGAATTCCATGTCTGCTTCTGTCAGGGGAAAAAAAGCTTTCCTAGTCATTCATCTTCCTTTTCTCCAAAGGCTCTTCTCTTCTACAGGGTGGGGACCTGTCAGCAGTGAAAAGGAGAGCGGATTCACACTAAAATAGAGTGCTGAGCACCTACAGTTGGCTTGTATGCTGTGGATGTCTTTCTGAGTAAATATGAGCCTCTTTTCTGGGTTTCCTTGGGCATTCAAACCAACCCTGTAGCCAGTGAGCTCTGACACTGGCTTCTGTGATAATCTAGGTTTGAATGTGGTGTAGGTAATGGAATCACGTTGGTTGGCTTGGTTGATCAGCAGTCAGCATGGCTTGTGTGGCTCCCCTCTGGTCGACTGTAAACATCAGGCAAAAATCCAACCACGATTTTGTCACCCAAACAAAACAGCGGTAGCCTCAGTCTGGCATAGGAGGCCAAAGGAACAGGGACTAGCACATTGAGATGGGTCCCTGCCTTGTATTCATGATCAGTCAGGGAACATGATAATTTTTAGTCTACTGTCTAGGATGTGTTTTATTCTATAACAGTGGCTGTCAGATGGTGATACTTTGGCCATCAGAGACTATCCCAACCTTTACTTTCCAAGGCTGTTGGCTTCTGTAGTTTGAAATATGACACTGCATATAATCTCTCCTAGCATCAGTTTTGTTGAAGTGCTTCTTGGAGATTCTATCAAAAAGACTGGTTTATTTGTTTTATTTGCAGGACTTCTAAAAAATTGAAGTTAGTTGATTTTTTATTGGTGTTCATAGTTGATTTACAATATTGTGCTAGTTTCAGATGTACAGCAAAGTGCGTCAGTTATATATATATATATTTCAGATTATTTTCCAGTATAGGTTATTAGAAGAGGTCCAGTATTGTTCTCTATGTTACATAGTAAATCCTGTTACGTGCCTGGTTATATACAGTAGTTTTGTTAATCCTACACTCTAATTTATCCTTCTTCTACGCCACTTTTCTCTTTGGTAACCATAAGTTTGTTGTCTGTATCTATTTCTGCTTTGTATATATATTCTTTTGTATTATTTTTTGTATTCCACATATAAGTCATATCATCTAATGTTTGTGACTTACTTCATTTAGTATGATATTCTCTAGGTCCATCTATATCCTTGCAAATGGCAATATTTCATTCTTTTATATGGCTGAGTAGTACTCCATTGTGTGTATGGGAAGGGGGGCACAGCTTAAAGTGGTCATCTATGTGGGTTGCTTCCATGACTTGGCTATTGTAAATAGTGTTACTGTGAACATTGGGGTGCATGTATCTTTTCAAATTAGTTTTTGTCTTTTCCAGATACATTTCCAAGAGTGGGAATGCTAGATCATATAGTAGCTCTATTTTTAGTGTTTTGAGGAACCTGCATGCTAGTTTCCACAGTGGCTGTACCAATTTACATTCCCACCAATAGTGTAAGAAGGTTCCCTTTTCTCCACACCCTCTTCAGCATTGATTATTTGTAGACATTCTGATAATAGCTATTCTTACCAGTGTGAGGTGATACTTCATTGTAGTTTAAATTTGCATGTCTATAATAAGTAACAATATTGAACATCTTTCATGTCTTCACTGGAGAAATGTCTATTTAGGTCTTATTTTTTGATTGGGTCTTTTGTTTTTTTGACGTTGAGTTGTACATTTTGGAAATTAACCCTTTGTCAGGCACATTGTTTCCAAATATTTTCTCCCATTTCATAGGTTGTGTTTTTGCTTTATTGATGGTTTCCTTTGCTATGCTAAAGCTTTTAAGTTTAATTAGGTTCCATTTGTTTACTTTTGCTTTGGGAAGGTGACCTAAGAAAACATTGCTACAATTAATGTCCAAAAATGTTTTGCCTCTTTTCTCTTTCAGGAATTTTATGGTGTTATGTCTTCTATTTAAGTCTTTAAGCCTTTTGAGTTTATTTTTGTGCATTGTGTGAGGGTGTGTCCTAACTTCACTGATTTACATGCAGCTGTCCAGCTTTTCCCAACACTAGTTGCTGAAGAGATTTTCTTTTCCCCTTTATTTATTTCTGCTTCTTTTGTTGTAGATTAATTGACCATTGGCATATGGGTCTATTTTTGGGCTCTCTCATCTGGTCTGTTGATCCATACATCTGTTTTTATCCCAATAGCATGCTGTTTTGATTATTGTAGCTTTGTAACATTGTCTTAAGTCTGGGAGGGTAATGCTTCCAGCTTTGATTTCTTCCCCCACCCCTCCAGGATTATTTTAACAATACAGGGTCTTGTGTAGTTCCATATAAATCTTAGGAATATTTGTTCCAATTCTGTGAAAAATGTCATGGGTTATTTGATAGGTATCATGTTAAATCTATAGATTGCTCTGGGTAATCTGGCCATTTAAACATTACTTCTTCCAGTCCACAAGCATGGGATATCTTTCTATTTCTTTGGGACTTCAGTTTCCCTTATCTGTGTCTTATAGTTCTTAGCATACAGGTCTTCCACCTAATGATTAGGTTTATTCCTAGATATTTTGTTTTCTGATGCAATCTTAAAATGGACTTTTTTTTTCTTTCTGGCATTTCATTGTTAGCGTAAACAAATACAACAGATTTCTGAATATTAACCCTGTATCCTTGTACTTTGCTGAATTCATGTATTAGTTTTAACAGTGTTTATGTGGGGTCTTTAAGTGACATGACTTTTTTAAAATTGCAACCAATATTGTCCCTGTCATAAAGAGTAGAGCAACTCTTTTGAATTAAGACCATGTTCCATATGGAGCCAAACTGTTGCATTTTTGGCTATATTCTTCATCCAAGTTAATCAATTACTCTACTAACTCTGCCTCAACTTTCATCTGTAAAATGGAAATAATAATAATACCTACTTTATGGAGTAATACCTACTTATAGACATTACAATACCTACTTATAGACATTCATTGATGGAGTGCATATAGGGTATGCTCAAGACTAGTGCCGGCACCACAGGAAGTACTCCAAGATATTAGGTGGGTTTCTTTGTTGCCTTTTTTTTTTAATTGCTGAAGCCACTCAGACAGCACTGTCCAGCAGCAACAAACAAGCTACATATATCATTTTAAATTTTCTGATAGCCACACTAAAATATTTAAAGATAAACAGGTGAAATTAATTTTAATAATATGTTTTATTTAACTTCATGTATCCAAAATACTATCGTTTCAATGTGTAAGACTAGCCACATTTCCAGCAGAATGGCCATGTGTGACTGCTGATGGTTGGGCTTCTCATATGTATCTCAAGGCTGTAACAACTGATGAATCACGTAATTCAAAAAGTTTCTATTCCAACACTACACAATGTGCAGTGATTTGAATAAAGACTTTCTTTTAATAGTGAGTGAAGATGCTACTTTAGCCCATAACAGGTAGGTTTCATTGTTAATTATGGTTAAATCCTCTTTCTGTAGAAGGCCTTTCTATAATCCCCTTCACCCAAAACTGTCCATAGCTGTAGGGAGAGAGCACAGCCTGCAGACATGGAGCATTCTCAGATTTTAGTTTTATAGCCATGGTTCAATAAGTCAAACTTTGACTGCTCCAGGCTACTGGGAATTTCATATTCCCTCATTATTATCTTGTTGACTCATGCAGCAACCAAACCATGCTGCTGCTGCTGCTAAGTCACTTCAGTCGTGTCCAGCTCTTAGCAACCCCATGGACTGCAGCCTATCAGGCTCCTCTGTCCATGGGGTTTTCCAGGCAAGAGTACTGGAGCGGGGTGCCATTGCCTTCTCCATACATACCTCTTAAATGTATGACAAAACTCGCGCCCCCATGACCTTAGGTGCAGCATTATAGCTCACAGTGTTTACCCTGGAGTTTATTATTATTCTTATAATGGACCCTGGCTTTGTCTAATTGCCATTCTATATACAGCCTATAAAATATCACGCACATTAGCCTTTCCGTGGTCGGTAATTACATTACTTTTGATTTTCTCTCATTTGCCTCCTTCAACCATGATAGTCCTCTCCCACATCTTATGGACCAGATCTTACAAACAGTATGAGTAGTTTTCAAATTTCCTTTGACTCAAACTGACAGATTAAAAACTAATTATTCTCTGTAATATTTTTATAATAAAAACTTAAGTTGAATTGATTTATATACACTTCCAGCCAGCACATTTGCAATTCAAGGTTAAAATTGTTCTTGAAACAGCACCAGTTAAAATGCAATTACAACTCCCCAAGCAGGGATAAAAGAAGGAAATGTTTTACATGTTCACTTCAAAAGTTTAAAAGTCAATTTAATATTACAGAAATAAAAACTTTCATTTATTTTCCCTAAATGATAAAGAGTTTGTTAATTATAGTCAAGGTAAATCCAAGTGTGTTTATTACGTGCCTCTGGAAAAGAATAAGGGAAAGAAAAGTACAGGCTTTGTGAGGTGAATTCTTTTTTCTGTTTGTACCTCCTGTCTTGTTCATAGTTCTGATTCTTCCTGTGTTGGGTTGTAGGCTGTGTCTTTCCAGAGTGCAGAAAAATGTGAATAGATGTATATTGCCAGTAGTGAAATGGCAGTAGTGGGTGCCCTGCATGGTAGGGTCTTTGGAGGGCCGCTAAGAGGAATGGTTTAAGGTTGTCTGTACTAACATCAAATTCTGTTTGTCCGCTACAGTATTGCTCTTTCAGTGAATAATACTGAAGCCCTGTTATGAGTGTGACACAAAGTGACTGAAAGTATGAAAACCAGAGTCACATAGGCCCAGGCTTCTCATCCTCACTTCACCTCTCAGTTTCTGTGTGATTCTGAGCAAGTGACTTAATGTCTCTAAGCCCAAGTTCCTACTCAGTCAAATCAATATAATACAAAACAATAAAAAACAATGGTAATACCGCCAACAGTATTGGATTTAAATGATTAAGAAGGAGAAAGCAGATAACATTCTTAGCACATTGTGCCTAATCAGTGCTCAGTAAATATTAGTTTCTAGTATTAGTGATATCATAATAATGTTATGAATAATGTCACTGTAATGTTATTTTGAGCCAAGACTGAGTTAGCAAAACAGTGTTTATGAAGTGCTTGACAAAGGTACCTGGCACATAATGAGTTTGATAAGATGCAAATATTCATGATACTTATACATAGACACATTATATATATACGGTGTACATATAATGACATTATACATGTAACCACATATGTACTGTTTACTACATATATATGTATAATGTACATTGTTAATATATATGTCTATATATACCATAAGAAAGAAAAGGAAAAAGAAGCTGCCGAGAACTTCTTATGGTTGCTGTAAGCTTAGCACACAGTCATAGTTACTACATTCTTCACAAAGTAATAATAGTAATGACAGGTGGCACAGTGGTAAAGAATCTACCTGCCAGTGCAGGAGACGCAGAGGACTTGGGTTTGACCCCTGGGTTGTGAAGATCCCCTGAAGGAGGAAATGGCAACACTCCAGTGTTCTTGCCTGAAGAATCCTGTGGACAGAGGATCCTGGTGAGCTACAGCCCGTGGGGTCGCAGAAGAGCCAGACACGACTTATGCACTGATGCTGCACTAATAACAGAAATATTTACTGAGTACCTTTTCTGTGTCAGCAGTTATTCCAGGCAGGAAAATGCTCACTGATAATACCTGTCTAAAGGTGTTGGACCAAGGTACCTTTGAGAAGGATCTCGTGTACATTTTAGAAGGATCACTGAGAAGAATGTAGTTAACTCGATCTAGAAGAACTGAAGAGATTACCCACCAAATGTGTGGACCAATCAGAGGCCGGAGAGACGCAGCTTTGCAGTTTGTTCTTTGTCTGGTGCTTTACCTGGGGCTGCCTTGTTGCCCAACTCTTCGAGGCACCTTCCTATCGTCACCTGCCCTGTGAATGGCATCCCTTGGAATCCAGCAAAGTCAGGGTCCTGGTGGTGGCCAGGTTTACCTTTAGCAACTGCGGGTTTCAAGGCAAGGATAAGGAACGACATGCAGCAGCTATGTGATGAGCTGCAGAAGTTGTCTGGTCCAGATGACCGCTGACCTCCTGCCCAAGTGAAAAATATAGGTTCCCCTTGCCAGACCATGGACGCTTCCACTCAGTGGCCAAGCATGCCCGTCACCAGCAGGAGGGGCCACTGACAATTTTTATCCAACTGAGAGGAGTGACAGAGTTTTCGTAAACGCTGCCAATACCGAAGGACATTTGATGAGCCTGCTAAGCTTGTCCTCCTTTTTTCCTCTTTTATGCAACTGTCAAGAGAAGCTATGATCCAGGTGACAATATAATATCACCCAGGTCATCAGTTCACTCTCAGAACCATCACGTCCTTCCTTTGAAATCTTTGGGCAAGTTGATTTAATGACAAGGATGTGGCTGAGCTTTTAAGCCATTGCATGTCATTAAACTGTAAGAGCAATTTGAGCAAAATCACTTCTGTGTTGAGTTCAGAACCTGCCTCTTTTTACAGTTATATGACTAATTCTTTCCTGAGGCATCAGAAATAAACTTTTCAAGAGTACTAAATGAGAGCTGTGAAAGAAGCAAATATTCGAGAGAATAAACAAACCTTGGAGTCACATTGCTGAGGGTCTCNAGCAATTTGAGCAAAATCACTTCTGTGTTGAGTTCAGAACCTGCCTCTTTTTACAGTTATATGACTAATTCTTTCCTGAGGCATCAGAAATAAACTTTTCAAGAGTACTAAATGAGAGCTGTGAAAGAAGCAAATATTCGAGAGAATAAACAAACCTTGGAGTCACATTGCTGAGGGTCTCCCAGGCCATCCTTTCCTGGCATCCCAGAGATGAAAGTATTTGATGACAGATGGCTGTCCCTTCTAAAAAGTTTCTGGTCTAACTTGCTATGTATGACAGCCTACTCGTCTTAAAAAAAAAAAAAAAATCACCCTGAAGTTAAGGAATTCCTTCCTCTATTCAACTCACGTCTCTTAAGGCTTTAATGCAAACCAATTTTCTCTTATTTGGCCTTCTCTGGATGTGGATAAGAGCTGGTCATCATCTTTCACATACAAGGCCTTTAATCAAATTACTCCTTACTCGCCTTTTCTTCAGGCGAAACAATTCCTCTTCCTTTAACCTTTCCACACGGGATTGTGCTCCTTCCCTTTCATCATGTTGGCTGGTCTTTCCCTTGACTGCCTCCAGAAGGTCTTTGTTAATTCCTTTCATGTAATTTTTAGGAGCTATTTTCTCTGAGAAAATCCTGAAAGCTCCTCTCACTTTGAGATGCTTTCGGTTCTGATTTTGGTAGTCTCTACCAAGTGTGTGCACCTTGCTAGGTTGAGTTGATTTTTCCTTTCAGCACCTCCAATTATTTTCATCTGAATAGGTCACCTTTGGACAGAGCAAACAGTTTTCTTAATTATTCTGCTTTTATGGCCTTTCTCCCTTCATGATATATAAACAGGGACCATCAGAAGGAAGAATGGAAGAAAGACAAATTGTAAATAACAACCACGCGAGTTGTTAGAAGTTCTATGAATTGTAGAGAACTAGAATAAAAGGGGAATAACAGGCTACTTTTGTGGTGAAAGACCACTCTGCTTCTATTCCCTTGAGGAAAAAGCAGAAAAGGTTTCATGGTTTATTATCACTTTCCATGTGCAGGAGAATTGCGAGAGGAGGTGGAATGTTAAGTGAATCCGTATACTTAAATGCCTTTTCTTGACGGTGTAGATTCAGTGCCTTTTCAGGCAAAGAGAGGAGTTTCAGACTGTAAGCCAGTCATTTTCTGTCATTCTGTGAGGCTGTTAGAGAAACACTGGGGTTCGTTCCAGGCTTCAAGATGCCCATCCAGAAATCTCGGTCCTAATTCTCTTATTATCCATTAGCTTTACCATTTCCTGGTCCTGTTAAGTTTAGGGAAGCCACTCCATCTCAGCTTGGGAAGTGGCTTTCTGTTTTCCCTTGTAATTCTCTCCTGCAGAAAGCATTCTGATTTGGCGTTAAAGGAGCCTGTTGGGCCAGAAAGAGTTCATTCAGTTTCTCTATTTATTTCATTTTTAACCCCAGCTGAAGGAGTTGGTGTTTTGGTGGCTGGACATTTTATGTTACACTCCATTTCTTTGGTTACAAGAGTATCTTTGTGGCCCATTGAGAACAAATGTCTGTCACTTAGCCCCTGTTCTAGTCCTCTTAAATAATAGAATGAGCTTTTCTTTAAAAAAGAAAAAAAATTATTGGAGTATAGTTGCTTTACAATGCTGTGTTAGCCTCTGCTGTATAGCAAAGTGAGTCAGCTCTACTTATACATATATGCCCTCTTTATAAGATTCCCTTCCCATTTAGGTCACCACAGAGCATTGCGTACAGTTCTCTGTGGAGATGCTCGTTGGTTACCTGTTTTATACATAGTAGTGTGTACGTGTCTCCTAATTTCCCAATCCATTCCACTGCCACCCTCAACCTGTTGCTGTATGTACATGTGTCCTCCACCTGTGTTTCTATTTCTGATTTGCAAATAGGTTCATCTGTACTATTTTTATAAATTACATATGACCTTTTTTATGCTATGCAGAATGTTGAGGGCCACAAAGAATCCTTTTTGATAGTATAAATAGGATCCTGGAGTCCTGAATTTTTCTTTGATTTCCCCTAAAAGTTTAGACAGCAGTCTTGAGGAAAATGTTTCCTTAGTAATATCAATAATAATGACACCTAATCTTTACTACAGGCTTACTGGCTGCTTCATAGATTTTAATCTTTTTAACAACCTTAAGAAAGGCAGTACTAGTATCATATCCATTTTATAGATGAGGAGACCTGTGTTACAGAAAGCTTGAATAATTTGCTTGTGATTATCCATCTGGTAAGTGTTGAACTTCAGTAGTTTAACTTGCGTATCATGGGCTTGTCAACTTTGTGACTTAGTAACTGCTGAACTGTAATCCCTAGTGTATAAGAAAGTACTTAGTAAGAATTATTGATAAATAGCAAATATTTCTAAAGTTCTTCCATTCTTGGAACTGTTTTAATGACCACGCATGGATAATCTCATTTACTGCTGACCCAAACCCTGTCCGGTCGATGTTGCAGTAATTCTCACCATTTTACAAGGAAGATTTGAAGCTCAAGAGAAGTTAAACAACTTTCTCAGGGTCACAGAGTGGTTGAGCCATGGAGCTAGAATTCCCACCCAGGAAGTCTGAGTCTCAAACTTACCAGTTTCACTATATAACTCTGTACTGCTTCCTGTAATACAGAAATTCTTGCCAGGGGTTGGGGCAGGGATGGCTGGGGGGTTGCTGCAGAAAGACCCAGCCTCTTGTCTGAGACACAAGCTGCAAGAGTTCTAAGCACCTTCCAATGAAGTGTTTTCCTTTTCAGTTGACAGGAAAGAATCCGTAGCCAGTTAAGCCCACTGGCAGTGATTCCAGCAGGCAGCCTGTGTCTGCCTGAGTCTGTCCCACTCGACGTCAGGCACCTCCCAGCACCTTGTGTTCTCATCATCCCTCCTGGGTTTGGACCATGTAGCCTTCTAACTACATTTCTTTTTTCTCCTTTTCTCTGGTTCTATGTTCAGCTGGAGGCTTTTTATTCCATCTTCACCACGGAGCAGCAAGACCATGTCAAGTCGGTGGAGTATCTGAGAAATAACTTCCGGCCGCAGCAGGGCCTGAATAACAGGGTGGTGTACAAGTCTGCCGTTCGTGACGCCTGGAACCACGACATGACAGACTTCTTAGAAAACCCACTGGGGACGGAAGCCTCTAAAGGTACATTTGGATTCAGTGCCCTTGCCCAGAGGAAGATTTCCTTATCATAAATTACTTTAAGTGAAAAGGAGTTTGGAACCAGCCAAGAATTGGAACTTGGCATTAAAAGCCATGTTTCTCTGCTAAAAGAGACTTGTCTGGGTGATAAATAGAAGCATTTGTGGGAATAACTTCAGTTAAATAGATATGTTCAGAATTGCCCTTTTGACTAGCGAAATATCAGTCCTTCTCTCTGTAATTTGACCTTGTAGCGTCAGCACTAAACTCGTTGATGTGTTAAAACTTTTTGGTGTCTTACTTTTTAACTGTTTCCCTACTGCAATCAGGTGTGTGAGCTCAAACATCAGGACCTCAGACTTGCTTTCAACACCCCGGTCTTTTAGCTTTCTTAGTAACTTCCATCCTAGGCAAGAAGCCCCCCTCCAGCTCTCCACCTCCACCAGACATCACGTAACCTTTTAGATCTATTGTTTAACAGTTCAATTCCCAGATCTGAAAAACATAAGTTTCATAACTTACTCGTGTCCTAATCTTTTTCCATTTCTTCTTTCTCATGGGAAACGGTCATGAATTTCTCTCCCAGGAAATTGGCAAGTCTGATTCCACCCTCACAGCCCAACCTTCAAGCTCTGTGGTTTGTCATAAAATCACAGAGCTCCGGAAACCCTTGGAGGAATAAGGCTTGTCAAACTCCCAGTATTTGGAAGGGAGGAAGGAAAAAGAAGGTGTTTCCTTTGAGTTTGAAGAGATGGGTCTTTCGCAAGTCAGTTCTCTCCTTTGAAATAGTGAGCTTGGGTGATGTGGGAAGTATTTGTCATTTACTGACGTTGACAGGAGACTGTGGTATTTTTAGCGTCGTGAGTTATATGCAAGGGCTTTATTTCAGGAGCGTACATACTCCTAACCTCCAATAAAAGGGACCAGTTTACTGGCATATGACCTCTATAGGAACAAGAGGAGTGAGCTGATATTTCAGAAATAACTGCATTGATGTGCCCTTTGATGATAAGAATGAGCCCATTTCCCAGGCTCATGTATCTGCAAAGGAGCTAAAAGAAGAGGAAACGGAGTTTTAACAATGTGATCATCTCCTTCCTGTCGGTGTAGTTTTGTCAGAGGACGGTGCGAAGAAGCTAGTCTGGCCAGGTTCCGTCAAGACATACTTGAGAATCAACTAATTTGGGGCTGACACTTTGTCAAGGGCATCATTTATCAACTGGGAGCAGGAAGGTTGAGAAGCACGCAAACCTGTAAAATATCTTGGATTGGACTGGCATGAAGAACCTCATTTAGCCTTTTTTTTTTTTAATCCAAGTTAAAAATAAAGCAAACGGCCAAACTGTAAAGCTTTCTCCCAAGAGAACATGCTTGGGGAAAGGAGGACTCTTAGGGCTGACTGTGTTGCAAGAGGTGGGACATTTGCAGGATGGGGAATTTATATCACAAGTGAGTATAGGATCTGGTAGCTTGGAAATGCTGACGTTATGACAGTTACAGAGTTCTTTCCTAATAAATGGGCTTGACCATCTGATATACCAGCTGTGCAGAGAGGGTGCCTAGTCCTTTTTACCCAAGGAAATTAGAGAGGACACTGGTTTCCATTGCGTTAAATTGTCAGAGTGGGCAGTATCCTCCACTGAATGGGCTTTGTCTGATTTTGAGCAGAATCAAGGACCCATCCTTAGGTAGAGAGAATCAGTTCTTCACCTTACAAGGTTACAGTGATCATGGTGTGCATCCATTGCTGACTCTTAAGATGTTTGAATATTAAAATGTTTTGTGATCTTTCTAGAGACAGAGATGTAGACATAGGCTTCTTTTTTATTTTTTTAGCATAGTGTCGGCGTGTAAGCTACAGAAAAGTGCACACACCATATGCATACAACTTGATAACTTTTCAGAAACTGAATATACTTGAGTGACACACACTCAAATCCATAAACTAAGATCACATCAGCTTCCCAAAGCACATTCCTCTCCCCATTCCTAGTCATTGTCCATTCCCAGTCACTGTCCATTCCCAAGGATAACTGTGATCTTAGTCTTGCCTCCCGATCAATTTCATATAAATAGAATCAATTCACCAAGTTCTTTTGTGTGTCTTGCTTCTGTTGCTTTATACTGCTTTGAAGAGTCACCTGTGCTATTTCATGTAGTTGTAGTTTGTTCTTGTTGCTGTGTGTGACTGTACCTGAATTTACCCATTTTAATATACATGAATTTGTAGATTATTTTCATGTTTTGGTAATTATGAAAGTTTTTTTTTTTCTAATTACTTATTTGGCTGTGCTGGGTCTTGGCTGCTAAACATGGAATCTTTTTAGTTGTGGCCTGGGAGCCCTTAACTGAAGCATGTTGGGACCTAGTTCCCTGACCAAGGATCAAACCCGGGTCTCCTGCTTTGGAATCATGGAGTCTTAGCCATCAGGGAAGTTCTTGAACATGCCTTTTACCCAGCATGTGGACACATCGCTATTGGTTATGCACCCTGTAGTGAAATGACTACAGCCTAAAGGATACATGTATGTTTGGATCTGATTAGATACTGACCAGTTTCCCAGAATGACTGTACGTACGACTTTACAATTCTGTCAGTGATGTAAGAAAGTTTTCTTTTTTTTTACACTTTTTCCAAGGCCTAATTTACATATCATAAAGTTCAGGTGTAGTGAATGTGCAATTCAGTGATTTTTATCAAACTTACAGTTGTGCGGGCATCACCACGCCTAGGCTTAGAGCATTCTCTTCACCCCAGTGAGTTCCTTCATGCCTGCTTGCAGTCAGTTCTTTCTTCTAACCTCAACTCTGCTTTTGACTTTAGGGTTTTAGGATTTATCCTTGTAGATCAGTAGCTCATTTCTTTTTACTGCTGAATAGTATCCCTGTTTGATTTTTTAAAACAACAGCTTTATTGAGATTTAATTTGCAGGCCATATACTTTATTCTTTTACAGTGTACCCTTCAGTGGTATTCTGTATTCACAAAGTTATGTGATCATCACTAGTATCTACTTGAGGACTTTTTGTGACCCCCAAAAGAAATTGCATCCCTCTTAGCAGTCACTCCTTTTTCTCCCATGTTTGCTTCCTGCCCAGGCCCAGGAAACCAGAAATGTGCTTTTTGTCTGTATGGAGTTGCCTGTTAGGGAGATTGCACATAAGTGGAATCCTCCAATGCTTGACTTTTTCGTCTCTGGCTTCTTTCACTTGGCATCATATTTTCAAGATTCATCCATATTTGCACATGTGTCAGAATTTCAGTTCATTCTATGAACAAACTATATACATCATTGGATGGATGTACCACATCTTGCTTATCCATTTGTCAACTGAGAGATCCCACTTTTGGCTCATTATAAATAACGTTGCTTTGAACTTTCATGTTCAGATTTTTTGTGTGGATGAATGTTATCATTGTTATCATTTCTCTTGGACATAAGCTTAGGAGTAGAATTGCTGCGTCATAGGGCAACTCTATGTTTTCATTTTTTTTAAGAACTGCTGAACAGTTTTCCCGAAGCAGCTGTACCAGTCTCCATGCCTGTCAGCATTGTGTGAAGGTGCTGATTTCTCCACATCTTCACAACACTTGTTACGTATCTTTTTTTGTTGTAGTCATCCTAATGGATATGAAATAGTATCTCTTTCTNTTTTTTTTAAGAACTGCTGAACAGTTTTCCCGAAGCAGCTGTACCAGTCTCCATGCCTGTCAGCATTGTGTGAAGGTGCTGATTTCTCCACATCTTCACAACACTTGTTACGTATCTTTTTTTGTTGTAGTCATCCTAACGGATATGAAATAGTATCTCTTTCTGGTTTTGATTTGCACTTTCCTGATGACTACTGACGTGTCTGTTTTTCTTTAATGTTTATGTGTTTATTTACCTGGCTGTGCCGGGTCTTGGTTGTGGCACACCGGATGTTTTTAGTGCAGCGTGTGACATCTGTAGTTGTTGCATGCGAGTCCTTTTAGTTGCAGCGTGTGAGCTCTTTAACTGCAGCGAATGGGACCTAGTTCCCCAACCAGGGATCGTACCCAGGCCTCTTAACATTGGGAGCGCAGAGTCAGCCACTGGACCACCAGGGAACTTTCTTCCCTATTGCATTTAAATGATATTTCTATTTGTTTTAAATATCATAGAACCATGGTCCACATGACGAAATGCTCCTCCTTGTATGCCCCCAAGAAAGCTCAGATATTTCCATGGCACCAAAGGCTGAAAGCCAGCCACCAGTGCTCGCAATTTCCAGGAAGCCTGGAGGGCTTTGATTATCAAGCTTAGTGATCTGAGTAGAGAAGAGCCAGTACAAAGGAAGATCCCTTTATGTATGTGCTTTGGGCTGGGCCAGGTCTTCGTTGCTGTGCGGGCTTTTCTCTAGTTGTGACAAGTGGGGGCTACTCTCTAGCTGCGGCGTATGGGCTTCTCGTTGCAGTGGCTTCTCTAGGGAGAAGTGGGAGCAAAATCTCTAGGGCATGTGGGCTTTCATAGTTGCAGCTCCAGGGGTTTAGAGTGTACCCTCAATAGTTGTGACACTTGGACTTAGTCGCTCTGTGGAATGTAGACTCTTCTTGAATTAGGGATCGAACCCCTGTCTCCTCCACTGGCAGGTGGATTCTTTACCATTGAGTCACCAGGGAAACCCAGTAAGCTTTTTTGATCTAGGACCAGGTATTGGGCCATGTGATCTCTCGTTGCAACTGCTCAGCTCTGCCTCTGTAGCGTCAAGGCAGCTGTAGACAGCACATAAATGAGTAGGTGTACAAAATGTCTTCTAATAAAACTTTGTTATAATAGGTGGCAGTCCAGATCTAGCCACGGAGCAATAGTTTACATACCCCTGCTCTCGGGGATGACTTAGATGGAGAAATCCAATCTTAGGCGTGTTTGAAGGTATTTTCATGGTGGCCATGACTGTGAAAGTGTCCGTGGCTTGGTTCTGCCTTTCCAAGACACTGCAAGAGGTTTATTAGCTTGGTAACCAGTCACTGGCCGGTCCACCCTAAAATCTGCTCATCTTCCACTCCAGATGTATAAGCAGAGCCTCAGTAGACTGAGCCCCACCTCCCTCTTTTGCTGGCTGTGATCATCGACTGGTGTTCATTGAGCAGCACCGTGGAGGCTGCCTGAGTTAAGGTGCCCCCATCCTGCCCTTCTGTCAGGATGATCCGACATACTGGAACAGAAAAAGCAGAATGAAGCTTTCAGACCCGAGCAGGAGATGCATGGCCGCACACAACACCCAAAGAGGGGGAAAAGTCATCCTAATCTTGTATTGATGCCTGAGACAGGCTTAGAATGGATATCATCTGTAGAAAAATATAAAGCTCTAGTTTCCAGGAAATGGAGACAATATTTAGGCTCAGTGATTATTCACGGGACGTCCAAGTCACACTCTGCCCTTTGTCAGTAAATAACTTGGATAGACGTTCAGATTTAATGGGCTGTCGTTTTAGTTACTCTTAACACATCCCGAGCTCGTGGAAGAGCACGTCGGTGATTAAGTGCTGAGTACTGTCTATTGTGAAGGTTTTTGGAACAGCGAGCAGAGAAAAATAACTTTCCTTCCAACAACATGAAACATATGGTTTATTAATGTAATGAAACCTGTTCAAACCACAGTGGAATCACAACCGCTTGATCTGATAATGTGATTTGATGGCTTAATTAAAGTGACATTGTATAACGTGATAAAAGCAAAGGAAGAGGACAGGGAGCTGCCAGGGTCCCGGCCAGTCTCCTAAAGCCCCTGCCATGGTTTTTGGAGAATGATTTTTTTTTTTTTTTTGCTGATGGAGGAATCTCTTTGTTAGCTATATTTTTAGTGCGAAGGATTGCTTCCTATCTTGGTTAAAAGGCACTTTTTAAGGACATGTACCAGTTTGAGAATGCCTAAGTAACTAGCCTATTTTAAATCAGAATACATCGAGAAAGAGCATCCCATTTTCCACCCAAATTAGCAAACAACAAAGTAAATCCATGGTTGCTTTTCAAAAGAGTTTGACATTGAAATCATGGTTTTCTGATATTTTGGGAGAAAATATTAATGTTGTTCTATTTTCAGTTTAATCATTTTCACTCACCAGCTTAATGAGCTTGAGTCAGTTTATCTTCATAAAAGAAATTCTGATATGAGCACTTAATTCCTTTGTAGGCAGCTGCGCTCCCAGAAACCCTCCCCAAAAGTTACCTTAGTACTTCTAGAAAGTTTCAGCATAGAGAAATATAAGGAAAATAACATTTTAAATGCATCCTCTTAGAAGATTGTTACCTGTCTTCTTTAAAAAGTGGCTTCCCTGGTAGCTCAGGTGATAAAGAATCTGCCTGCAATGCAGGAGACCCCAGTTCAATTCCTGGGTTGGGAAGATCCACTGGAGAAGGGATAGGCTACCCACTCCAGCATTCTTAGGCTTCCCTGGTAGCTCAGCTGGGAAGGAATCTGCCCACATTGTGGGAGACCTGGGTTCAATCCCTGGGTTGGGAAGATTGGAGAAGGGAACAGCTACACACTCCAGTATTCTGCCGTGTAGAATTCCATGGATGTATATATAGCCCATGGGGTCACAAAGAGTTGGACATGACTGAGCGACTTTCACTTTCACTTTTCTTTAAAAAGTAACTATTACTAGCTGTTACTTTTTATTCTTGGAAGTGATTAAGAAAGAAGTAAAAAGAAAAAAAAATAATGAGGCTGGTTTTTTAAGACTCTCCAGCATCCTGGGTTCTCATACTTTTTTTTTTCTTTTTTTTTTAATTGCAGGGAAATTGCTATTCTGTTGCTCTTAGTGGCTCAGTTGTGTCTGACTCTCCCCATGGACTGTAGCCCACCAGGCTTCTCTGTCCATGGGGATTCTCCAGGCAAGAATGCTAGAGTAGGTTGCCATGCCCATCTTGAAAGTGATTAAGAAAGAAGTTAAAAAAAAAAATACGGCCGGTTTTTAAGACTGTCCAACATCTTGGTTTCTCATACTTTTTTTCTTTTTTTTTTAATTGGAGCATAATTACTTTACAATATTATGGTTTTTGCCATATATCAACATGAATCAGCCATAGAGATACACGTGGCCCCTCCCTCTTGACCTCCCCTCCCACCGCCCTGCCCATGCCACCCCTCTAGGTTGTCACAGAGCACTGGCTTTGGTTCCCTGTGTCAGACATCGAACCCCCACTGGATATCTACTTTACGTATGGTAATGTATATGTTTCAATGATGTTCTCTCAGATTCTGGGTGCTCATACTGTTGAAGGTCATGCCATGTTCTATCAAACACTTTATCACGTTCAGATATCCCATGATGATTAATTTTATGTGAATAGGTAGAGAGTTGGTAGAAGTTCCCTTTGATTGGTTGGCATAAAGCTGATAGTTGACATTTAACATAGCTTTAACTACTTTGGGCTAATGTTTGTAGGCAGTGAGTTTCTTTTCATGTCTCAAGCAACTTCATCTACAATAAAGAGCTTTCTCTAGGAGCTGTGCCTGCTGTACCTATGGTTACATAGGGGTTTTCATGGACCAGATTCTATGCTGGCCTTTTCCATTCGTGTATGTTTTATTTAATCCTCAAAACAGCCTCTGTCAAGATTCACATTCATTTATCAAATATTTGTTGAGCATCTGCTGTGAGCAAGTATTAGGCACTAGACATAAGGCTGAACAAGGGAGAAGTGTCTCTTATGGAGCTTAAGTTTTAAGGGGAAGAAAGAAACGAGCAAGTCAACCAGTGATAAAGCTCCAGTATTCTTCTGCAGATCAAATTGAATGGTTTGCTAGGAGTGGCAGACTGTAGTGAGGCTGTGGGGAAGCAAGCTTCCCTTGATAGAGTGGTGGTTCTATTGCTCAGTTGTGTCTAACTCTGTGACACCATGGACTACAGCACTCCAGGCTTCCCGGTCCTTCACTGTCTCCCAGAATTTGCATGTCCATTGAGTTGGTGATGGCATCCAACCATCTCATCCTCTGTCATCCCCTTCTCCTCCTGCCCTTCAATCTTTCCCAGCATCAGGGTCTTTGCCAATGAGTCGGCTCTTTGCATCAGGAGCCCAAAGTATTACAACTTCACCTTCAGCATCAGTCCTTCCAATGAATGTTCAGGGTTGATTTTCTTTAGAATTGACTGGTTTTATCTCCTTGCAGTCCAAGGGACTCTCAAGAGTCTTCTCTAGCACCACAGTTTGAAAGCATCAATTCTTCAGCACTCAGCCTTCTCTATGGCCCAACTGGTGGGCTAGTCTACAAAGTTCTGAGAGGGGAAAGTCCTTTGCAAAGGCCCTGCCTGAGGCATAGGAACTAGTGAAGGTGAGCTCTCAAAAGACCTTCCTTGGTAAGGAAAGACTTAAGACTATGTTCCTATAACCATGGGATGCCTTTGAAGGGTGCTAAGCAGGGCTGTGAAACCATCTGACCAGGTTTTTAAACCAGTCATTGACTGTTAGGTGATAAATGTTTGCAGAGGATATGGGGTGAAATTGGCAAGACAGCCGGAGGCTGATGGAAATACTCCTGGCAGGATGACATTGCTTGGATGAGGGTAGTGTGGGTGAAGTTAGTCATCAGTTAGGGTTGCATTTTGTTGTAGAGTCTCTATTTACTAACACTTTGGATGGAGGTTGGTGGGGGCAAGCAAAGAGAGAAATGCGGTGTTACTGTTTAACAGATGAGGCATCTGAGATTCCGAGAGAACAGGTGGTCATCCAGAGCCTCCCAGCAAAAGAGGTAGAGCTGAGATGTGAACCCAGATCCCTTTGTGTTCAGATACAGTGTTGTTTCTATTTTACGAGGGACTGCCAGCTCCCATATGGATCCGCAAGCAGTGGCCTCTGTTTTTAAATGTCATTAGGTGGCTTGAGCAGCACAGTTTATTACTCTTTCTTTGAATGAAGGAGCTTTAAAACTAAACGTCCTTGTGGCAATCAGATGCCCTTCCTAAAGATCCAGTTTATCTTCCTGAAGGGCACCACTGGACTCTCTTTATCTGCTTGGCTTACTTTTGACAGGTTATCTTAAGTCCTCAAGGCAGGGGCTGCTGAGGCCTTGATCACAGGGTTGCTCCCAGGGAGGGTCAGTGAACCCACTTTATGGGGATGGTAGAGCCTCCTAGACTGAGGATTTTGTGCATCTTTGAATCAACAGGACCTGACACAGTTCCTAAAACATAAGCAAACAGTTACTGTTCGTTGAATGAATGAATGGGGAGACGATATAAGGCCGGTGGGTAAGAATGTAGATTTTGGAGTCAAGCACATCCGGACTCAAATTCCAGGCCAGTCGTTTATTCCTACATGTCTTTGCTTTAGTAAATATCTAAGCCTTGGTTTCCTTTCTGTAGCATGGAGCTAATAATCACATTTCCTTCCGTGATTTTTAAGTGAGACAGTGTACCTTGGCCCAGATTCTGTCAAGGCATTGGTACCCTTCTTTTGTAGTACTTCTCAGCATCGAAATCTTCCATTCACTTGAGTGTTTTTTTCCCCTAATGCCTAGCTCTCCCACTGCCTTATAAGCTCCATAAGTGGTAAAATTGTTCTTGTGTTTTGTTTTATGTTTCTTTGTTAGAGAGTGGGTGCAGTGCTCACTCTTAGCCCCACAGGAAATACTGGAACGGATGGATGGAGCTAATCGGTACATGCCAGGTGGCCAGGAGTAAAAGAATGCTTGCTACAAGAGTTGGCACAGTTGAGGCATTTATAATCTAGCCCAGACTAGGTGCTGTAATGGGGGAGCTAGGCCAGGCACTTGGAGTAGCGTTCCGCAACTCTCCCAGGCTTCCCCAGTGCTTCCGTGATAAAGAATCCACCTGCAGTGCAGGAGAGACAGGAGACATGTGTTCAGATCCCTGGGTCAGGAAGATCCCCTGAAGGAGGAAATAACATCCCACTCCAGTATTCTTGCCTGGAGAATCCCACAGACTGAGGAACCTAGCAGGCTACAGTCCCTTGGGTCACATAGAGTTGGACCCAACTTAACCAGTGAGCACTTCACACCATTCCCAGGACCTGAAATCAGAAAAGCCTCTAAGATTTGGAAAGGCATGACAACACCATGTAAAGAAGGCTTTCCTCTCAGTCCCAAGATCAACCATGCTGCCCGACTCCTCCACCACTGCCAAAAGCAGAGAAAGGAGGCGCCGAATGAGTCAGATGCTGGTGTCAGGATGCTCCCCGGCAGAACCACTTTATGTCTTGGGAGCTGCTGAGCTGATCCTGGTACCAGACGCCAGCGGCCGTCTGTCGTTTTCACACTTTATTGATATCCCCTAATTACTGAATCCTCTGTCTCCAGGCAGGTAGGCATAGTTTCACCTTCAGGGCCAACATAACCACCCTCCCACAGCTTCAGCTTTTCCCTACCTTCTAGAAAAAACCTTCTGTGACATTGGGTTCATTTGTGTGGGTGCTATGGTGCTTGCGAACCACAGCCTGGAAGTTAATAAAGGCCACCACCATCCTTCCTTCCAAAGTGATACACTTCCCCTTTCTGTTGCTAACTAGCAGTTCACAGCCCAAGAAGCAAGAGGCGCTGAGATGCCTGCGTGCGTCCCCGCGGAGTCATGCAAGGAGGGTAGCTGGGAGACGGATGATTTATCTGCTCCATTCTTCCATGAGCAAACACAGATTTCTTGAGGTTGATTTTTCTTTGGGTACAAGGAACGTGGCCCGAACCCTTGGCTTTCTCAGGGCTCAAGAAGCACTGTCACACCCCAGCGCCTGAGACTGTGTGTAAAGGCACAGGGCGGGAGCCCACGATGAGGCCTCTGGAATAACTTTTTTTCTCTCGCTTAAAAAGAGGAAGAAAAAACTTACCTATTTATTTGGCTGCACTAGATCTTAGGTGCCACCGGGGGTGTTTTAGTTGTGGCATGTGGCATCTAGTCCCCTGACCAGAGATCCAGCCTGGGCTCCCTGCATTGGGAATGTGGAATCCTAGTCACCAGGCCACCAGGGAAGTCCCCATCTTTTCCTCTTTCTTTCCAAGCATAGCCAGGGGTCATCACAGTTCCGGGCTTCACTCCTGGGTCCTCTCGGGACTGGTTTCGTGATTCCAGAGCACTGGTTTGGACCTACGTGAACGTCGTGGCCCATGTCACGTGTACGGCTGTGGTAGAGAAGATGCTGTCTGCCCATTGATACTGAGTGCTAACAGGTGTTGTCTATCAAGTGCATGGAGCCCCATGATTTCCATGCAAAAAACGGCTTCCAAGAAGAGAGGAGCCTTCTCCATGAGGAGTATACTGAGCATCTCAAACTGTTGGTTTTCGCCATTCAGCTAGAAGCCCAGCTCCTCGGAGCATATGGATCTGTGTGCCCAGGGGTGGGGAGGGGGTAGCTAGGAGGCAGAAGTAGGGCTGTTGCTCCCAAATGCTGCGCAGGTGAGTTCCCCCCTGGGGCCCACTAGGAGCGCTGCTGGACAACCACATCCTGGTCTCTCCAATGTAAGTGGCACTTCTGATCTCTTGGGTCCTCTTACCCAAGGCCAGGAGGGTCTGCTGGAGACCAGTCCTCAGTGGACGACCCTGGACCAGACCAGAGAGGGCCATTGTTACCAAACGACCTGTTGGTACAGGTGCCACATGTAGGGATTGAAACAAGGTTGGAATTCAACCAGTGGAGCACATCCAGTGGCTTCCTTGAGCCAAAACAAGTAAGAAATGCAGGTGCCAGGAATCAGATTCAGAGCTAGTCAGGTGAATGTGAGGTGAGAGCCAGAACACTCCTTTTAGATACAGTCGGTACCTGAGTGATCCCTAATTCTAAGAGGAAAAGTGCTTTAAGGACCAAGTTCAAGCAAAGGAATAAAGCGGTGTGACTTGCAGAGTCACAGTCATCTAGAATCAAAGATTTAAATAAAAGCCTGGCCAAGCACATCAGTGAGCCGTTGATCTGTTGACATGGCCATTGGGACCACTTAAAAAGATAGCTCATGGGATCTTAGATCTTGAGTGGTGTTTAGAAAAGTCTCCTAGTACTGAGGACAGCTTTTGTTGTTCAGTCACTAAGTTCTGTCTGCCTCTCTGTGACCCCATGGACTGCAGCACACCAGGCTTTCCTCCTCTTCACCATCTCCCAGAGTTTGCACAAACTCATGTCCGTTGAGTCGGTGATGCTACCCAACCATCTCATCCTCTGTTGCTTGCTTCTCCTCTTGCCCTCAGTTTTTCCCAGCATCAGCATCTTTTCCAATGAGTCAGCTGTTTCTTCATGATAAACGAGACCGTAACATCATGTCAGCTGTGGAAACTAGGAGACTGGTCAAGAGAAGGCCCAGCTTCAGTCTCAGGGCAATGGGCATTTGCCCACCTCAGGCCCGCAGCCTGCTTTCTGGTACCAACCCTCCGTTGCAACCCATGACTTAGAGCAAGACTGCAGGTGAAGTTAAGAGAAACGATGCTGTGTTCAGTTAAAGTGGGAAAGGTCCGCTGTGCCCTTTTGGCCGGCAAGAACAGCATGTTAATTTTGGGACAGAGGGAGGGGCTCTTGGGCGCATGGAATCCAGCCTTGCACCCAGGGTCTGAGAGGCAGCTCCTCTTAGGCAGGACTGGGATGATGCATCACTATGAACTTGGCCACCTCCCTTAGCGCCAAGCTGAACAATGCTATTTCCTGCACAGGACAGAGGTACCTCCCCTGGCCTTTAGCTCTCAGAGGAAGACGGATATCATGCAGACACAAAGACTCCAAGGAAGAGGGAGAGGTCCGGATGAGCAGAATGTGGGAAAGTCAAACCTGCATGTTTGGAAGACTCTGGCTGCTGGTGTTTTTTTGTTTGTTTGTTTGTTTACTAGTTTACTTAGCTGTGCCAGGTCTTAGCTGCAGTGCATGGGATCTTCAGTCTTTCTTGTGGCATGCAGGATCTTTTTTTATTTGTGGCATCTGAAATTTGTAGTTGAGGCATGTGGAATCTCATTTCCTGACAAGGACTCAAACCTGGACCCCCTCCATTGGCCATGTGGAGTCTTAGCCACTGAACCACCAGGGAAGTCCCCTGACATGTTCCCTGACGTGCACCGTGGTGACATCCGATAGGATGAGAAAGTTTTCCGGTTTGCTGTCTTCCATGGTATTTGGCACACAGCTTCTGGTACTCAATTGTGGACCGAAAAACCGAATTGTCTTCATGCCCCAAAGCTTGTTTGTGGGAATAGAGAGGATGTCATTTGGTGATGTAGAAAAGAACCACAAGGGTATGTCAGGAAAACTGCATTCTCCCTTCTGGGTAAGTTCTCAACCTCCTGGATGCTTCTCCTTTACCTTTAGGCAGAATCCTTCATTCCTGATCAGCAAATGTAGGGGCAGGGGTTTCCCCACAACAAGTGATTCTCTGCAGCACCAGCTGAGTGTCATGCCATGTAACCCAGCTCTCACACTGCCTGGCCTCTGGCCCAGAAGACCACTCCCACCGCACTTCAGATGCCAGCCACCAAGGAGCAGATTCCCAAATTACCCATAACTTCTGTCTGATTTGGTTACAAACTTGGCATGGTTTTCTCCTCTGCTCTGGTTAATTTGCTGGAGAGGCTCACAGAACCGAGGGGGGTAGGTCTGCCAGTTTTTTGAAAGGTGTGCTGACGGTGACAGACGGGCAGAGGTGGAGGGAGACGGGGTGAGGTCTGAGCAGGTCCCCAGCACGGGACCTTCTGTCACTGCTGTTGGGTCTGCTCCCCTCCCAGGGTATGGCTGTGTTTTCCTCTCTGTTTGAAGAAAACAAAACCACTAACTTGAAAAAGATAAATCTACCCTCGTGTTCATTGGATTATTTACAAATAACCAAGATATGGAGACAACCTAAGTGACCATTGATTGTTGCTGTTCGGCAACAAAAAGTCCTGTCCAACTCTGCAACTTCATGGATTGCAGCACACTACGCTCCACCCTCTCCCAGAGTTTGCTCAAACTCATGTCCATTGAGTCAGTGATACTCTCCAACCATCTCACCCTCTGTCGTTCGCTTCTCCTCCTGCCTTCAATTTTTCCCAGCATCAGGGTCTTTTCAAATGAGTTGGCTCTACACATGAGGTGGCCAAAGTAATGGAACTTCAGCATCAGTTCTTTCCATGAATATTCAGGGTTGATTTTCTTTAGGATAGACTGATTTGATCTCCTGGCTATCCAAGGGACTCTCAAGAGTCTTCTCTAGCACTCCAATTCAAGATGAATGGATAAAGAAAATGGTGTGCGTGCATATATATATATATATATATATATATATATANCTGTGGTCCTAGTGTGATTAGATTGACTAGTTTTCTGTGAGTATGGTTTCAGTGTGTCTGCCCTCTGATGTCCTCTTGCAATACCTACCATCTTACTTGAGTTTCTCTTACCTTGGGCATGGGGTATCTCTTCATGGCTCCTCCAGTAAAGCTCAGCCACTGCTCTTTACCTTGGATGAGGTGTATCTCCTCACCACTGCCCTCCCTGACCTTCAACATGGGATGGCTTCTCTAGACCCTCCTGTACCCATTCCTCCTGGCTGCCGCCTCTGGCCTCAGGTATGGGGTTGCTCCTCCCGACTGCTGCCCGTGGCCTCGGGCGTGGGGTGGCTCCTCTTAGCCAGGAACCTTTTCCTTTACCAGGAACCCATGGCAAAGACCAATATATATATTTTCTATTGTAACAGATTAGAGTTTGCATGATTTAAGACAGCATAGATTTAAAAATTGAAAACAGTTGCCCTCATGCTTGGGGAAACTTGGGGTTCCCCACATCTTGAGAAAGTGGTCCTCGAGTCAGAGCTGCCAGGGATGGACTCAGTTCTACACACTTACTTTGAGACCTGGGTCTCCACCATCCTCCTACTCATTCTCTGCTTGCCAGGTCGTACTAGTATTCTTCCCAAATTCCCCACCTCCGGGGCTTTGTACAAACTCTTTTTCTGTCTTCCATCTGTAAGTTTCCTTCCTTTCTGCTCATATTATAAACACCTAATCATTGTTCAGATTTCAGTTCAAGTATCACTGTGCTCAGTAAGCTTTTCCTAACCAGTCTCTCAAATCTAGGTCAGAGTTCTTTATTAAACCATTTTACAGAGTGACTATGACATTTTCCTTAAAAGCATGTAATCACATACTCCTTACTGCTAGGAGTATTTAACCTTTTTGATGCCATGGACTCTTAGCCATCGGGTGAATCCCATAGACTTTTTCTCATACTGATGGTTTTTGATCGATTACTGAAGAAACCAATTATCTGCAGATAATATGAAAGTAATATTTAATTGTAATATAATAATTGATCTGTTTCTTAATGAAGACATTCAATTATAAAACCTAGCAGTGGATCTAATAACCATTATAATTTCAAAATAATAATGAACATAAAGGAAAATTTGAAGTATTAGCAGTAACTGCAATCAAATAGGAATGTATCTGATTTCTCTTGGTGATGTCACACAGTTTCTGCTGACTACCGCAGTTTCCAACATTTGAAATATAAGGAAATGCTAAATTGTAGTTAGAGATTAGCAAAAATAAAAGTGTATTTTTTTCCCATCCAAGTTAACACATTCCTGTGGATTTTATCCAGAGCCCCTAAGGAACCCCAAATTAAGAAGCCAGTTTTAGCTGGGGTAAAGCAGTTAATGTCAGTTTCCCCTCTGGGCTATAATCTCCAGACGATCAGAGACTGTGTCATCTTGNATTGTAGTTAGAGATTAGCAAAAATAAAAGTGTATTTTTTTCCCATCCAAGTTAACACATTCCTGTGGATTTTATCCAGAGCCCCTAAGGAACCCCAAATTAAGAAGCCAGTTTTAGCTGGGGTAAAGCAGTTAATGTCAGTTTCCCCTCTGGGCTATAATCTCCAGACGATCAGAGACTGTGTCATCTTGTGTTCACATTTATCCCTAGTTCCTTGCCGTATGCTGCTGCTGCTGCTGCTAAGTCGCTTCAGTCGTGTCTGACTCTGTGCGACCCCATAGACGGCAGCCCACCAGGCTCCCCAGTCCCTGGGATTCTCCAGGCAAGAATACTGGAGTGGGTTGCCATTACCTTCTCCAATGCATGAACGTGAAAAGTGAAAGTCAAGTCGCTCAGTCGTATCCGACTCTTAGCGACGCTATGAACTGTAGCCTACCAGGCTCTTCCATCCATAGGATTTTCCAGGCAAGAGTACTGGAGTGGGGTGCCATTTCCTTTTCCATCCTTGCTCTATAGTAGGTGCTTAAAAAATATTTAACAGTTGCTACGTCTTAGAGCATCCTTCCAGCACAGCAGCCAGTGTGTGCTTGCACGTTTCATAGATTTATTCCTGATGCTTCCACCTAAGCTTTATCCCATCTCCACTTGGTGTGTCCGGAACCGAAGGAGGCTGACTCCAGAGTAACAAAGTGAGTGAATGACTCTCCTGAATCTCAGACTCTAAAACAGAGGTAATGGTGGAACCAGCAGCCCCACAGAATGACCTGAGGATGTGCTGATGTAATTTGTGAAATGCACAAACTCAGCCTAGAACCAGGCTCCTCTGATAGGACTCGTGACTGTTGCGATGTTGTCACAGAACAGCGCCAGCAAAGGCCCTGGAGTGGGCACCCTGCTCTGCCACTCCTGTTTCCAGCCTCCACATGATTGCTTGAGGGGATCACAAGCTTAGTTTGTATTTCTGAAGGAGGGGAACTGTACTTGGGCTGTGCCCAGTCTTAGAAGGCCTCGAAGGAGTTGGAGGCTATGCTGGAAATTGTCAAGAGATGCACACTCTTTTCTGTCATTGAGAACAAAGAAGACCAGAAAGAAGAGGTGGGAAGAAAGCTTTTTGCACAGAGTATTGTTAACCAGGGGGCTTTCCACTTAGCTCAGTGGCAGAGAATCTGCCTGCCAGTGCAAGAGACACAAGTTCAGTCCTAGGTCAGGCAGATCCCCTGGAGAAGGAAATAGCAGTGCACTCCAGTATTTCTGCCTGGGATATTCCAGGGACAGAGGAGCCTGACGGGCCACAGTCCATGGAGTCAGACACAACTTAGCGACTAAATGACATTAACCAGGGAGGAGGCACAGACCTGAGACTGGAGCGAGGATGTATTGCATGTGTATGGGACATTTTCCACCTTTCAGGCCCTTTGAATGACCCCCCTGACCTCTTCAGTACCGTCTTGCAGATGGGAGGACAGACATGGAGGTGTTTATGGATAGAGTATGTATGATAACTGCACCTATCTCCTTGGTGTGAAATACGGCAGGCTGGGGCCAGTTCTGAGTCCTCCTCCCACTCAGGTGCACAGCCCAGCCCAGTGGCTTGATCTCTCTGAATGCCAGTGTCTTCATTCATCTTTCAGGGAGAGGGTGGCCCTGTGGACCATCTGCGAGGAAGGCAGGGAGCCTGGCCCCTGGCAGGTGCTTGGCAGCTCCATGTAGATAAGAGTTCAGGTGTTGTCCTTCCTCAGTGCCAGGGCTGGGACCCTGCTTTGACCCGGTTCTGGCACTTCGCCCATGTGGTTTCCCTGTCAGGAGCTCTTAGGCAGTGTTGGGGGAGGTGACATCCCCCACCCAGAGTACCACGATGCCAGGTTTGAAGTCCTTCACGATCAGCTTTGGGGGACTTCGTATTTACCCAGACCTTTTTGATACCCAGACCTTTTTGATATAGCCCTTCAGAAACAGAAAACCTTCCCCGAGGCCATTTCTTTGGAAATTTTCCCTAAAGCGCTCCATATTCCAGGGTTCTTGAGCTAGGCCAGACGAGAAAGCAGTGACAGGCATTAGGTGGTCTGAGGCCAGGCTGGTGCTGAGAAGTTCCCGCCTGCTCATGAGGACCTGCTACATCCCTTGCGGTCCTCCGCTGGGTCCGTGTGGTGTCATCCCCACCCGCTCCCCACTGCACAGGAGACAGCAGTCTCTTGTCCGTTGACAAGCTCTGGGAGAGAGCGGGTGACCCCAATCGCTGTGTTAGAGCCGTGCTGTTCATTTGACACCAGATCAATAATTTCCTGTTGCCTCAGGTGCAAAACTCAGAGGGTCTGGTGGCTGGAGGAGGCCCCTGGGGAGGATTTCAAATCCAAATCATATAAGGCACTTGGAACTTACACTGGCGTTCACATTGAAAGTCTGCCATTAGTTTATCTCTAAGGCCCCAAACGAAGAGGAGGTGGGAGGGGGAATCTCTCATGTATTTGTGGAACTACCAAGAAAAATATCCCTGACATTGATTGAGAGTCAGAGGACCTTGGTTGCTCAGCTAGAAGTCTCTTCATTATGTAATGAGGGCTGGGATCATAATTAAAGGTGGTTTAGAAGGAAGGCAGGGATTCTCGGAGCTGGTGCCCAGCATCAGCCAAGATACCTGTGAAATGCAATCAGACTCCAGTGGGAAGGTAATCAGGCCCCCAGAAGGGGAGGCTGATGTCAGGAGCACCTCACGGGGGATGTTTGTTCAGAGAGCTGGGTGTGGTGCCTCCCGCCTGGTTAAAAGGCTTTGATTTTGCGCAAAAGGATGTATCAGGATTGGCCGACGCCCTGTGGTAGGTGTAGTTATGACGGTCATCATCAAGGGCACTGGGCACCTGCTTCCTGCCTAGGGCCAGGCAGCTGTGAGTGAAGGCAAAGGAAGGCAGTGGGAACTGCGGCGAATACGAGGGCACAGCCCCATCTGAAGTTGGAGCTCTGGGAACCCACTGCTGTGTGTGGATGCAGACCCAACTGAAAAGCCGGCTTTACGTGTAAAATATACCAGTTTTTAACAACTTACTGACCAGAGGCATATTAATGTGTCTTTTGTTACCCTGATGTTATTGGCCACAGTGTTTCGATATTCGCTTACATAACAAATCACCAGCCACAGGCGTGGCTGCTGCTACTGCTAAGTCACTTCAGTCATGTCTGACTCTGTGCAGCCCCATAGACAGCAGCCCACCAGGCTCCCCCGTCCCTGGGATTCTCAAGGCAAGAACACTGGAGTGGGTTGCCATTTCCTTCTCCAATGCATGAAAGTGAAGAGCGAAAGTGAAGTCGCTCAGTCGTGTCTGACTCTTAGCAACCCCATGGACTGCAGCCTACCAGGCTCCTGCGTCCATGGGATTTTCCAGGCAAGAGTACTGGAGTGGGGTGCCATGTTAGTTTCTGCACAAATCCCCTGCTCGGTAATCCCCGTGTGGGCCTGGCGGTTTGTCCTCGCATGTGCCGCTGGGCCTCGGGCCCTCAGGTTCTGGCTGAGCCACAGTGTCCTCTGGGGTCTTTACCCCCAACCCTGTGAGGAAGGTACTGCCAGGTACCAGCCACCCATTTCGCAGATGAGAACACAGGCGTCTCTAAGTCTGGCTCTAGAGTCCACTCTTTCTTCATTATACCAGCTCTTCTAAGCTGTCCCTTCTGTGGTGTACCTCAGTGCCATTTTTATCTGGTTGATAGTTGGAATTTTGATGGAGGTGTTATAGGAAGGAAGGGTGCGCGTCCCTGAAAAGGCCAGCAAAGTGTGGAAGCACAAGGCCAGAGCGTCAGGGAGACTGGGTGGAGCTGGCCCGAGAGGAGGACGTGAAGGCGGTGAGGCTGGAGACATCGGAGCAGCCGCGTCACAGGGGACCTGTGGGCCAGAGCGAGACCAGGGAGTCAGTTCCATCCATGCTGTTCATTCAGCCCACATTTACAGGGAGCCCACTGGGCGCCAGGCTCAGATCTAGTACCAAGGAAAGTGTAGTGAATAGGACAAAAGCGTGCAGCCTCCTCGTGGAGCTCACATTCTAGCAGCGGAGTGTCATTGCTCATTGCAGGGAGTCCACGAGGTCCTGGCAAGCCCAGGAGGAGCACAGGAGGATCTCAGCTCTGGGCGGGTAGGGGGCAGAATGCAGTGCAGAGAACACGGATGCAGTCAGTATGGTTGGATGGCATCACCAACTCAGTGGACATGAGTTTGAGCACTCTCCGGGAGATAGTGAAGGACATGGAAGCCTGGTGTGCTGCAGCCCATGGGGTTGCAAAGAGTTGGACACGACTTGGTCACAGAATCACAAAACATGTTTCAAACAAAGATTTGGCCTCCCTTTAGCTTTTGTGTGTGACATCAACAAACCATTGATCCACAGGCCAAAGCTCTCTCCACCAGCCCCTTTTGTGCACCCAGGAGTTGAGAGTGGTGTTTATATGTTAAACAGTTGAAGAAAATCAAGAAAGATTTCGTGGCACGTGAAAATGGCATGAAATGGAAACTCAGGGTCCATGACCAGTTTCACTGGAGCACGTACACGCCCGTCACGTACAGATGAGCTGGGCTGCTTCTGTGCTTCAAAGGAGAGCTGCATAGTCGTGACAGAGACCACATGGCTGGGGAAGTCATGCCCACTTACTGTCCTGCCCTTCACAGGGCAAGTGTGCCCACTCCTGTCCTAAGTCCTCCCCGTGGTCTGCAAGTGCTTCCTCCACCATCTCAGGGAGGAGGAGAGCAGAAGGGCAATTCCTGCCCCACCCCCTCTTCCCTTAGGCTTAGCTGGGGGTCCTCAGCCTGCAGGCCCCTGACCTCTGCTTCCAAGTATAACCTTTGACCAGCATGCATCTTTGGAGGCCCCTTCAGTTATGGCTCAGATCGTAAAAAATCCATCTGCAATGCAGGAAACCAGGGTTCAATCCAAGGGTCAGGGAGATGCCCTGGAGAAGGGAATGGCAACCCACTCCAGTATTCTTGCCTGGAAAATTCGACAGAGGAGCCTGGAGGGCTGTAGTCCATGGGATCACAAAGAGTCGGACACGAGTGAGCATCTAACACTTTTTTCAGTTACTGAATTCTCCCCATGGCAGGTGGTCCCGTTAGAGTGAGGCCAGATCTGCCTGTTTTGTGAACCTAAAGCAATATTTTCTAGCCCTTTAAGACAGTGGAATTCTATAGTCATCAAAACAGTAATACCAAATTCTTTTTTAAATATATTTATTTATTTGCCTATGCTGATCTTAGTTACAGCATTCAAATTCTTAGTTGTGGCGTGTGGGCTCTAGTTCCCTGAGCAGGTATCAAACCCAGGGCCCCTGCTTTGGGAGTGTAGATCTTAGCCACTGGGTCACCAGGGAAATCCCTCACATTCTTCTTGATCAGACAATATTTCTATGATTTAAAACAACAAGAAACTCACTCATAGAGCCACAATGTATTATATCCCATTTATGTCAAATTGTATGTATATGTTTTTGCAAATGTACGAAGATGTTGGATCCCCAGAAAGTTAACAGTAGTTATCTCTGGATACTGAGATTATGGGTGATATTTTTAAAACTTTCTTCTTACTTTTTTGGATGACTTTGGTTGCTTTTTAAAAACATTAGCATGAATCATCTTAATCAGTAAAGAAAAAGCCAGCTATTTTAATTTCAAAGAACAAATAAGAAGAATGGTTGCATCCGCCTGTGGGTGATAGAATTATTTATGTGGTTGTGATGTAACTGGTAGAGACACATGCATTCCCATACGGCTCATCCCTAATTGGATCTTCAGAATAAAGGAGATAAGTAAGAACACGGGAGAAAGTGAGAAAAGATCTAGAAGTCAGAAAATCTGACATGGTCATCATTGGAGGGGACACAGTCTTCCCAATATGTAAACTTCCTTGGTTCGTTATTGGTGTTTGGATAGATCGGAATGTAGATCTTTTCCTGGTTCGCCCCCGCCCGTCCCCCAACCTTGACACTCTAGAGAAACTAAGCCACTTAGGGTATTTTTTTAATGATGTGTTGGCGCCACCTAGTGTCAGCACCCTGTCATCTCACCCCCCTGTCTCCAGAGGAGCCGACCATCACATTCATTGTTTGATGTCTCTGCTCTGGTGGCATTTGTGCAGCAGGCAGCGAAATGCCTCCCGGGGTTCTTCAGGGCAGTGGGGATGCCTCATTAATTTATCCCTTCCTTCCTGTCTCAGTTGCACAAAACGAATCTGTCCGACTGAAGTGGGGTTTGGCAGTTGAAGAGCAAAAAAGGATGCCTCCCTGTCAAAACCAATCTCCACTTTTCTCCAGCAGCTGGCTCCTTAAAGCCCGTCCCTGCTTTCCTGGCAGGAAAGCCATCTTCCCCAGGGCCGCCTTGGGCTTGGAGCTCTCATGTGGCAAATAGGGGACTTGGCTTGTAGTTGGCCTTCCGGGAGAATCCAACGCCAAGCTCCAGTCCTCCAGGGCTGCCTCCCTCCTGCTTGCCACCACGCAGCGTTGTCCTCCCTGGCTCCCTCGCCCCTGTGACCCTCCTTGTCCAGCACGTCGTCGCCTTTGCCTGTTTGCTCTAGAACCTGATCCTGTACCCTTTTCTCTCCCAGCTCGACAAGCACCCCCACTGTCTGCAGCACCTCCTCCCAGGCCTCTCTCCTCCTCCCTCAGCTCAGCTGAAGCTCCAGGGAGCTTTGTGAAGTGCCCAGCTGCCTGTGTGGTTCTGTGGTTCGGATCTTTCCCGTGGCTTCTGAGTGCTGTAGGGTAAAGGCTGGAATTTCCCTCTGGGCATGTGAGGCCTCCCGCCTTGTCCCCTGTACCCCGAGCCAGCTGCCTGTCTTTGATTCCCCCAAGCCTTCTGCCTCCTGAGGTCCCTTGGCCCGCCCTCCCCTCCTCCCCTGACTTCCACACAGTGAGTGTCCACTCCATCCTCAGTTGGATGTGTCTTCTTCAAACGGGGCCTTCCCTCGACTGCGTAGCATGAGTCAAATCTCCTGAGAAAGTGCTTGGAAAATGGAGCACAGCTCTCCTCCCATTACCCACCCCATCCCGGTGTAACAGTAACTCCATACATGACATTCTTTGGTGAATCGCTGTCTCCCCCTTTAGACCAGCAGTTCTCAGCCAGGGATGGTTCGCCACCATGGGGACATTTGGCAATATCTGGGGACATTTGTGCTTGTTTTAACTTGGCAGGAAGAATACTGGCATCAAGTGGATAGGGGCCAGGATGCTACTAAACATCATACAGGGCACATGGCAGCCCCCAGGAGCAGAGAATCATCTGGCCCAAGAGGCCAGTGTATTACTCAACTATAAAAAGGAAGGTGTTTGAGTCAGTTCTAACAAGGTAGATGAGCCTAGGGCCTATAATATAGAGGGAAGTAGGTCAGAAAGAGGAAGACAAATATTGTATATTGATGAATATACGTGGAATCTAGAAAGATGCTATGATGATCCTACGTGCAGGACATCAAGGAGACACAGATGTGAAAAACAGATTCTTGGACTCTGGGAGAAGAAGGTTGGATGATCTGAGAAAATAACAGTGAAACTTGTGCTTCCCTGGTGGCTCAGATGGTAAAGAATCTGACTGGCATGCCGGAGACCTGAGTTTCATCTCTGGGTTGAGAAGATCCCCTGGAGGAGGGCATGGCAACCCACTCCAGTATTCTTGCCTGGAGAATCCCCATGGACAGAGGAGCCTGGCGGGCTACAGTCCATGGGGTCAAAAAGAGTCGGACACAAGTGAGCGACCAAGCACAGCACAGCACATTCATGTTACCGTGTGTAACATACATCACCAGGGCGAGTTTGACACATGATGCAGGGCACCCAAAGCCAGCACTCTGTGACAGCCTGGATGAGTGGGCTGGGGAGGGAGGGAGAGAGGGGCTCGGGATGGAAGTGACATGTGTGTGCCTAAGGCCTGTTCATACTGATGTATGGCAAAAGCCATCCCAATCTTATAAAGTAATTTTCTTCCAATTAAAATAAATAATAAACTCAAAAATGTCTTTCGAGAAAAAGAAAAACCCTGCCTCAGAGTGGAAGCCCCATGGAGGCGGGAACCATGGCCACTGGGAAGGAAGTCATCTGGAGAGCCAAAATGCCATTTAAAGGCTGACTCAGCACTCTTGGCCCTTAAATGGGCTTGCCTGTAGACAGGTGGAGAACCACCGCATCCCTTCAGTACTACCAGCCAGAAGGAATAAGTGGGAGGATTAGCCTGACCTTTCCTTGTGCTCTTACCTACATCAGAATAGTTATACAGAGTCTTCCTGCTCCCAAGGGAGTCCTCCTGACCTTTTGTGCCTTTGCTTTAAAAATGATCTGAAGTCCCATTTTTAATTGTATTTGTTTACACTCTGGTCTCTTTATAGTAAAATTTGATCTGTTTTTAGTTGAGATATTCCACAAGTCAAACAGCCTTAGTTTCTAACAGGAATTTTGTTGTAGACGCAAAGGCGAGATGACTAGGCAAGATTAAAAGCGGTTAACGCATCATAACAGCTGAGTCTAACCTGTGATGTGGGGGGAAAGGGTTGTAGACCACCTTTTGGAGACAAGTGGGGAAATTGGAATGTGCACGATATGTCAGATAATATCAAGTTAGTGTGTATTTGCTTAAGTACGAGAGTAGTCAGCATGGGCTACTGTGTCACACACCATAGCCTGGGTGTCTTAAAACAGCAGAAGTGTATTTCTCACAGTTCTGGGGCCTGGGGGGCTGGCGTCAAGGCGCTGGACTCAGTCTCTGGTGAGGACTTGCTTCCACTCTCGGAGGCTCCACCCTCACAAACCACTTGTCTCCCCCCGCTCGACCTCCTATTACCATCTCGTTGGACATTAGGTTTCAGCACATGAATTTAGGGGCACACAGGTACTCAGATCCTCGTCATTACAGAAGAGAATGTCCTTGTTCTTGGGAGATACAGACCCAAGTATTGAAGAGTGAAGTTCAGAATGTATATAACTTGTTTTCAGGGATAAAGCAGGAAAGTGTGTGTTGTGTGTATGCTGTGTGTCTGTGTGTGCTGTGTGTGTGTGTGTGACGTGTCTGTTGTGCGTGGTGTGTGTGTGTTGTGTGTATTGTGTGTGTGTTGTGTGTCTGGTGTGTGTCTGTCTGTGGTATGTGTGTGGTGTGTCTGTGTGGTGTGTGTGTGTGTGTGTGGTATGTGTGTGTTGTGTGTCTGTGTTGAGTGTGTGTTGTGTGTCTGTGTGGTGTCTGTGTGGTGTGTATGTGGTGTGTGTCTGTGTGTGGTGTGTGTCTGTGTGTGGTGTGTGTGTGGTACATGTCTGTGTGTTATGTGTGTGTGTGATATGTGTGTGGTGTGTGTCTGTGTGGTGTGTGTCTGTGTGTGGTATGTGTCTGTGTGTGGTATGTGTCTGTGTGTGGTGTATCTGTTGTGTGTGTGGTGTGTGTCTGTGTGGGGTGTATGTGTGTCTGTGTGTGGTGTGTGTATGGTGTGTGTGGTGTGTGTGTGTGCTGTGTGTGTCTGTATGTGGTGTGTCATGTGTGTGGTGTGTGTCTGTGTGTGGTGTGTGTGTGTGTACAGAAAGAGGAGGAGAGAGGGAAAACAGGGAAATGTTAGCAGGGAAAATGTTGGCAGGGGAGGGTCTAAGTGGCGGGAGTGTGGACACTCCGGTCCTCCCGCGCGGCTGTGGCCTTCAGGAGCGCGGGGCGTGGGGCCTGAGGTGCCGCCAGGCGCTGATCTCGGCCTTGTGTGTCCAGTCTGCAGCTCCCCGCCCATCCACATGAAGGTGCAGCCGCTGAACCAGACCGCGCTGCAGGTGTCCTGGAGTCAGCCAGAGACCATCTACCACCCGCCCATCATGAACTACATGGTGTCCTACAGCTGGACCAAGAACGAGGACGAGAAGGAGAAGACGTTCACCAAGGACAGCGACAAGGACTTGGTAAGACCGCCTTGTCCTGAGTCGGGGCGTCCACGGCAATGAGGGGGCCCCCGTGCATCTCCGGGGGTGCTTCCTCTGCGACATTCCAGCCCCAGGCCGCCTTCCTGGTGAAGCAGGTACTGCCGTGGACAGCGCTGCNCATCATGAACTACATGGTGTCCTACAGCTGGACCAAGAACGAGGACGAGAAGGAGAAGACGTTCACCAAGGACAGCGACAAGGACTTGGTAAGACCGCCTTGTCCTGAGTCGGGGCGTCCACGGCAATGAGGGGGCCCCCGTGCATCTCCGGGGGTTCTTCCTCTGCGACATTCCAGCCCCAGGCCGCCTTCCTGGTGAAGCAGGTACTGCCGTGGACAGCGCTGCAGCGCCTGCTTGGGCTCCATCCATCCCACCCTTACACTTGCTGGCCACACCGCCAGGAAGACTTAATCTTTTTGTAGTTAGCCCCTTCAAAACTGACTGCTTTTTCTCTCATTATTTAAAAAGAGAGACGTCAGAAAGCCTCCACGAAGCCCTGGTTATCTGATAGCGTTAGCATAAATGTTAGGTGAGGTGCACAGTTAACTATACAGCGGGGCCGGGCACGGTGTGAGCACTGTGTCAGTGCTTGCTGTTATCATTACTGCAGTTATTCCCCCTCTGCCTTCCTCCTCCCTACACCTACTCTTCTCACCCCCACCAAGCAACCCTCTGCAGTCCACACCGCTCACTTCTGTCACATTTCACCTGCCTCACGCCTTCTGCCTGCGAGACCTCGGCGACCACGCCATTTTTAACCACAGTTCTCAGGCTCTCAGACCCTGTAATACCTGACTTCACTTTTGAGCTACACGTGCCCAATTCTGGGTCTCATCTTAGATGTGCATAAATATTTAGTGGCCAGCCTCCAACAAGCCCCTTGAGAACAGATGTTTGCAGAAGCCAAGTCTTCTTCCCCTAGAAAAGCAATCACTCCAACAAGCGCTGGTCTTTACATCTTTGCCCGGAAACTCAAAGCGACACATTTGGGTTTGAAAGCCTGGCGTTTATTGTTAATCAAAAGAAGTCTTTGGGATAATGAAGCCCATCATTGTATATGTACATGAAAAATGTAATAGCACCGAGTGGGATTCTTAATGACTATTACTGCTTTTTTTCTTCCCAATACAGAGTCCCCAGGGCCTGTTCAATCACTTACAGAGTAATACTTTTCGTACTGCTTCAGATGACGATTCTTTTACTTCATTTCCATTTATATTTTCAATTTCCCCACTAGACGTTGTTATCTGGGTCACATTAGGGAATGATGAGCTTCATGAAATCGGAGAGGAATCTGTTGAAAGGCACCCAAGGTTGTGATGTGTTTTAACCTTTTCTCATGTCAGGACCCGAAGTCTGGGAGGGAGGTTTCTCTTTCTGAGCTGAGGGGGCTTGAATTAATCAGAAGAAACTAGCTAGGCGCTTACTCGGTTTCTTATACTAAGTGGGAGATAATTAAACATACAAAGATGAATAGATACCGTCTCAGAGTGAAGTCTAATAAATCCCTGCTTAGAGGAAGCGGAGATTTTTGCTCTGCACAGAAGACGAGGTCACAGGTTTAGAGACTGAGGCATAAATGAGTTTCAGAGAAAGAGAGAGATGTAGAGAAAAACATGCTTTGACAGCAAGTTCTTTTTTTATAAGGATTTCTAGGGGTGGTTCTTTTCTTTGGGGACACACAAAATTAATTTTCTTAATTCCTCAAGAAGTCGAGAGTGCTGACTTAGTGGCAGCAAAGCTTTTCTCCAGTTTAGGATTCTTGTGGCCCAGAAACATTTCCCAAGCATTTTCCTGGCTTTTGCTAGCATCCCCGACACACACACACCCTCACTGCCAACCTGGGGAACAGGTGTTGTTGCCTGCGTTTTCCTAAAGGTAGGCTGAAAGAGAAATAACTGGACCCTAACCTCCCGCTCTACCCAGGAATACATTTGCTAGGCAGCAGGCATGGCCACAGTAACTTGTTAATGCCTCTACAGAGGTTTTCAATAGCTACCTCGGGGGAAACCCACTCAGTGGTTCAGCTCCCAGAGCTGCTTTCTGGACCTGGCCCAGAATTCAGTGACGAGACATTTCATCATCAGGGAGTCTTTAAAAATCAGTTGCTTTTGCTGTTTGTTTCTTTGGGCAAGGAAGCCCTGCCAACTTTTTAGGCATTTTCCATTTTCTGATTTTTAAAAGTCTCTTGGAATATAGCTTTGCGGGATGGGGATCTGGATTTGGCTCCTGACCTGGGACCAGGGATTGGGAAAGTTTTCTCTTGAAAGAGTCAGAGCGTTAAGATATTAGGTTTTAAGACATCTGTGGGCAACTGCTCAACTCTGCCACTGAAGGGTGAAAGCTGCCACAGCAGCAGGGAAATGAATGGATGTGGCCATGTGCCAATAAAACTTTATTTACAAAAAACAAACAGCGGGCCAGACTGGGGCTGTGGGCTGTCACTTGCCAACCCCTGTGTTTCTATTGTGTGGTGAGTACTACCAATCAAGGCTAGCTTGACCTCTGTTGTACAGCAGTCACTAGAACCCTGCGGGGGAAATCTTACTCTCTCCATTTAACAGCTGGAGGGGACAGAGGCCAAAAGACATTGAGCAGCTGACTCAGAATCACACGGCCGGTGAGTGGCATGACACAGGTAGATCTCTTGTCCTCTGACTTGCAGTCAGGTATTCTTCCAGCTTCATGCCTTGTGTTATCCAAGGTCAAGGTACAACAGTGCCTTTAAACTGCAAAGAAACAGTAACATAGAGACTTCGTTGTGGCTGCTCTAAACTCTGCATGGCCCTGGAAATTCAGTACACTTGATGATTCTAGATGGTAAATCATTATCGTTTACAAGGTAGAGCAGTTTTGATAGAAGTCCCAGCCTCATGGGTACAAACAGGGCTGAAGGCACGCTCCAAGACAGAGTCCAGCATCTGTGTCGAAACTGGTATCCCTTCTCTTACTCTACATATTTTTGTGTTGAAAACATATTCCCAGGTGAGGTTACTTCTGAATGCTTGTTCCTTTCAGAGTGAGCCTTTGGTCAGTGAGGAAGCATCGTGTTTGTTGGGCTTTGCCATGGTACCCAGAAACCTACGTGTGATGCTTAACAGTCTTTTACATTCGGCTCTACTCCTGTCCTTCCCTCACCCTGCAGAAAGCCACCATCAGCCACGTCTCACCTGACAGCCTTTACCTGTTCCGGGTCCAGGCCGTGTGTCGCAACGACATGAGGAGTGACTTCAGCCAGACCATGCTCTTCCAAGGTGAGGAGCTAGCCTTCTCGTCTGCCCTAGGCCCTTCTCCTTTGGGCTTTGTCTTTTTCCTGTTTGAGTACTTACACGAGACTACAAACCTGGCCGAAACACCAGTGTGGGTTTTGCAGTCACACCTGAAAAGCCTGGGGCGTTTGGCCTGTCTTTTAGGTAGGAGGTTTCACAGCCAAGAGGAGGGGAAGAAGGGTGAAGTGATTATTTTTTTAAATTAATGTTATTTTCCAACCGTGGCGATCCAAGCATGTGTCTACTACTGTGTCAGATCATAGAATCATCTCCTAGTCACGTGGAGGAGTGCCGTCTTTGGATTTCCGGCATGATTCAGTTAGCTGATTTAGGGTCTAGTGGAATGTTTCAGGTCAGCTTTGGGGCATGGCAAGAGGAGAATTCACTTTGGTGAAGAATTTAAAGGAGCTCTTAAGAACTTTGCCATCAAGATGTCATTAAGGATGTCATCTTTAAATGGAATATTTTTTAAACCAAAATCAATGTAAAATACCCATGAACAGCAACAAAAAATCAAAACTTTGCGTGAAGACAGGATATTCTCTGTCTTACTTGCCCCACGATCATCTCAGTCCTGGTTCCAATAAAACTTGATTGACAAAAATTGGCAGCTGGCCTGTGGGCTGTAGTTGGCAGACCTGGTTTTGTGCAGCGCACTAAGACCAGTGTGGAGGGAGCGACCAGGCCATCAGGCTTTGCTCTGCCTGTCTGATGTCCTCCCTGGGAAGGTTCTTTACTTCCTGGATCTTCGGTTTCAGAGACACAAACCAGGCCAATGCTTCTTAACGTTTGTGAGTTATGTATCTGGGATGAAGACTTTGGACATTTTCCCTGGAAAATGCCAGAAATTTGCATGTCACAGCTTCCAGGGTCTCAGAAACCTGTAGACCGTGAATCTGGCTTCACTGTCTGGAATCCTGTGAAAAATGCACATTCATGGGCCCCTCCCAGACTAATCATCTCGGAATCTCAGAGGATGAGGCCCAGGAATCTGAATTTGAACCAGATGGCTCAGGTACCAGGCATGCAATGAGAGATGGAGAAATTGCTGACTCCGAGCCAGGGCCTGACATGAGGGCCCCAAGTTGAGTCTTGGCTGCCACGTGATCTTTCTGTGACTCTGAAAATGTTGACTAATGTCTCTAAGCTGCAATTTCACAGTCTGAAGGTGGTAGTTAGGAGAGTACTGCCCTCGTGGGGCCCTTGTCAAGTGACAGGGTGATTCATGTTATGTAATTAGCACAGAGCCTAGAACCAATGCTCAATATCCCCTTAGTGTGAGGCTTAGTATAAAAGATAGTATGTGATGAACCCAGAGTAGGAACCCCTTCAGCTGAGATTCCCTCCAAGGATTCCTTCTAGCTTTGCAGGTTTGCCTCTAGTATTGAAAGAGCCTTTGCTGACATTCACATCAGCTCATCTTTCCATTTAAACTACTTGAAATTAACATGGCTGTATTTTTTTCACGAGTAAATCGCTCTCACTGTGTGTCCACCTGAATGTACGGGCCCATCTGCTTGTGTTGAGGAGAGTCCACAGGCCAAGGCCAGGACTGTCTGGGCCAGCCCACGGGAGACAGGAGGGGAAGCCAGAGAGCCCGCTTGCTGAGGCCAGAGCCCCGCAACTCGGCCACATAAATCATGATTAGGCCGCCCATGCGCTCTAACTGGGAACCTGGAATCTGCAAAACCACCTTTCCTGATTAATAGGCCCCTGAGCTCACTGGCTTCTGCACAGGCTTTGAAAAATGAAATGTTTGTAATATAATGCAGTTCCCGAAAGCCTCGTCAGCTGTAAATTCCGAGCACGGAATAGTTAAAAATGTCTGATCACGGAGGCTCCTTAAAGATGGCATCCCTCCTTTGCCTGAAGACTTCCCTTGCTCAGGGGTGGACATGTGTTCATTCATTTTCTGTATCAGTGTTTGTCCCTGCATGTAGACCAAGGGATATACAGTGGCCTTGGGATCCTCCCTGCACTTTCCAGTAGGCAGTGGAGAAATGAACTCTGCAGGTCAGTTAGCACCTTTTCTGGTGAGCCAGCTAGGAGCTTGTGAGCAGTAGAGGCCAAAGTTCAAGACAGATCAACTTTTAAGAGTTCAGTGTTAAAAGGGAAAGAAATAAACCTAGGGAATTTCATGGGCACTTTGTTAAGAATAATTAGGTTTCCCCTTGATAAAGTTTGCCTCTGAATTGGCAGCAGAAGAAAGACTTGTGGAATATTTTCATTATTACAGTAAATAACACAGGTTTCCCTGGTGGATCAGTGGTAAAGAATCCGCCTGCACTGTAGGAGGTACAGGGCACGCAGGTTTCATCCCCAGGTTGGGAAGATCCCCTGAAAGAGGAAATGGCAACCCACTCCAGTGTTCTTGCCTGGAACATCCCATGGACACAGAAGCCTGGTGGGCTGTGGTCCAAGGGGTCACAAAGAGTCGGGCACAACTGAAGCGACAAAGCACAGCACAGCACATAGTAAATAACACAATGTTTATGTCCTGTATGACATCATAAATAAGTTATGTTTACCTTACTGTAGTAAGTACGATGGTAATAGTGGTGATCACTGTGTGTGGAGCGGCTCCTAGTTACAGAGCATTTGGCCCTAAGTCATCTCATCTGACCTTGTGGCAGCTTGTAATGCAGACTTTATTTTCTAGAGGGGGAAATGATGTTCTGAGCAGTTGAGTAACTTGCCCCCCACCAAAAAAAATCATTTGATTACTAAGCAGAGTCCAGTTTCTTATTCCAAAGCCCAGTCATTTATACACAGTGACAAACCACCCCTAAAGCATAAATATTATCCTGTATCCTGGGTCTTCAACAAACAGCTCAAAAGATTGATTGCCAGGTATTAAAAAGTTTTTTTTGCAGGTCTCAAGAGTCATGGAAAATAAGGGCTTGTAAGCTTTCTCTTTGAGCCACAGACCTATCAGGCAGCCTGGCCAACCCATCAGATCCTCTCTCAGAATGGTTTAAAATAAATAATTAAAATACATAGGAAAGGAAACCAATTACACTTAGATGCAGTTGTCAAAATATTTTAAACACGCAAATCGGCATCGTAGTCATCGCTGCGCTTCTTCTATGAAAGTGTTCAATGACAAGTGCTGGGTCTGTTAGCGATGGTGATTTCTGAGTAGCAATGAACATAAGTGATACTTCAAAATAGCTCCAGCAACTGTAAGGCAGCAGGAAAATATCCTATTTCAATCATAGACAGAGACGCAGGATGGTCCTGCTAAACAGAGCTGAGATTCCAAGCTTCCGCTCCTCTTGCAAGAAGAAGCTACATCTCCCTGACAGCTCAGTGGAGACATGTGTCTCTTTTCCCCCCCATCCTTGAATTCCACCAGGCCGATGGACTGGTGATCTGAAAGGCCCGATGGAGGCTTCCTAGTCATCACAACTAGCACTGACTCCAGTGAGAATTGTTCAAGATCAGTGAAAACAGGCACAGTGATGGAGTGGCCACTGAGTCTGTTGGCCTTAAATTAAGGCCTTTGTAAAGGGCAGGAAAAACAGGTCTCTTAGGAAGCTTTCTTCCTGTGTTAACAAAGGGAGGTGTGTATACCTGTCTGAGGCAGCATAGTATTGATCGCGAAGCAGCTCACTGATGGTGGGAGGTTATATTTAGTGCCAGGCAAGGACTGTTTGCTTCCTGGGCTGCCTCATCTGACCTGGTTGTATTGACGTGTAGATCAGTCTGTTCCCCACAGTTGTCTCTTTACAATTTTCACTTTCCAGCTGAGCAATGTGAATATATCGTCAAGTTGGGGGTTGCAAATGTAGACGTCCTGTGGCCCAGCAGGTAACCACATACAAATGAGGCGGGACCATCATGATAAACTAGAGAGGTGCCTTTGAAAAGGGGTGATGGACACTGCAGGAAATCGGGATTTTCAGGTTAAAGCTGCTGTTTGAAATGTTGACAATGAATTCATTGTTTTGTTTTGTTTTGTTTTTTTCAAAAAGCTTGCAGAGCAAATAAAAAATAGTTCGAGTACTTGTCCCATTTCTAATTTAGGTAAAAACTCCAGCAGATACAATGTTATTTATTTGGAAATTTAGTGGAGTTTTTGCACCTTTTTCAATGCCATATATGTATGAGAAGCAAATGTTTATTTTATATAGGACTATTGTTTTTGAGATCAGCACAAAAAGTGAGTCTGACAAATAGATTACAGTTCTTACATTTTTTTAGGAAGAGATAAAAAGTACTAGTTTAAGGTAAACTGTAATAAGTTTAGGATGCATATTATAGTCCCTGAAAGGATAATATAACACATTATCACCAAAAAAAAAAAAAAAAAGACAATAGAGAGTAACAATGGAATAATATGAAGTTCAAAAACAGAATGTTGGCAAAGGTCAGAGCGGTCGTGAGAACACCTCTATGGAGGCATGTACAAACCTCCTGGGTTGCTGGAGAATGTCTATATTTTAATATGAGGGCGAGTTATACAGTAGTAAAAATTAATTTGACTCTACACTGAAGATTTGTGCATTTTGCTGTATGTTTTATCTCAACTAAGAAAATGATTACAATTCTGTAAAGTCTTAAACTAAGAACTTAAGAAAAGACTCAGAAACTATGACCCACAGATATGGCCAGATACGGCCATCTGCATGGTTTTTGATGACTCACAAACTGAGAAGGGTTTCACATTTTTTGATAGTTAGGGGGGAAGAAAATGAAGAGTATTTATAACGTAAAAATTATGTTTTTCAGATTTGTGTAGGTAAGTATAGTTTTGTTGGAACAACAAGAAGCTTCTACTGTTTACAGTATAATTTCTTTGCTTCTCAGCTAATACCACTCGAATATTCCAAGGGACCAGAATTGTCAAAACAGGAGTGGTAAGTAGAGAATGTAATTGCTTTGTCATGTCTGGTTGGTAATTTGCATGCATTTAGAACTGTCACCACAAGGTGGCAGTATGATGTTGTCAAACTGCTCAATGAGAACTAGTTAAAATACTGAATAAATTATACACTCCGTATAATTCAGTACAGTGCATTATTTTAAAAAGCTGTGCAACAGAGTTAAGCCAGCAGTGTTATACTGTATTGTTTTTGTCAAGATAAACTTTTTTAATGGTTTATAATTTGTGAGATCATAGGATGTAAGAATGCAAAGGAGTTAAGGACAGGCTAAGATTGAAAGGTTGTTATTTGACCAAAGTTAGTTATATGAATTTGCACATGTCTGGAGCCTCAGTCTCTATGTTTTCTCCTTTCTAGTACAACTAATAATTGTAATAATAATTGCAGTGTTGGTAATAACAAATCCTACAATATATTAAGTTTTCTCTGGGTTTCAGGCACAGAGTATTAGTTTATTTACCCCTCACAGCATCCCACAAGTTTGGTATTACTGTAACTCCCATTTTCTGGATGAGGAAGCTGAGGCTTAGTGAGTTCATGCCCCCAGCATCTCCCAGAGAGCAAGTGAGGTATCTCCAGTGCCTTATCGTGGGTGGCACCTGGCATTTCATTCACCAACTTCAAAACTCAGCGTTTACTAACTTGATCATCATTTAAACTACAGACTTTTAAAAATGAAACTTGGTGAGACAGTGGTGAAATCTAAGTGGTTCTGGCTGTGTTACTTTTAACTACACAAATGATGGGATGGAATTCTGGATTCTGCATGTGAGGTTTCAAGGACTAAAAAATAAACTAATAAATCAGAGCAGCACTTATTTTTGTAAGATACTGTGTGCAAATACAGTCCCTCCATGAAGCCTGATTTAGTAGGATGGGAACAATGAGCTGAGACTTGTAGCTAGTCAGCTGCACCTCTGCCCCTTAACCTCTCTGTGCCCCGTTTTTCTCACCTGTAAAGTGGGGTGATGTTCACGTGTGTCCCCAGGAGAGCCTGGGATGCCCAGGCATATAGTTGGAGCTTTTTAAATGGGACTCTTACTGTCATCTATACAAGCATGTATTTCACTATGATTAAATCTGGAGGGTCTGAAGTCAGATATGGCAGGTGTACAGCACCCGACCCAGGGATGCGGGTGTAAACCGGCTCCCAAGGCCTGCAGCGTAGAGCGCAGCCTGACTTCTGACCCGGCCACTGCGGACATGTACCGGCCACCGTCCTCTATCCATCCACTTCCTCGCTCTAAGATGCGTAGCCGGGTCCTGGAGCGCTTCTGTAGACTTCAGGGCTGCGAACTGTCCAGGTGCCACAATGAATGCAAAAGCTCCTGCCTCCTCCAGTGGCACCCCAGCAGCACGCGACCGTCTGGTGTGGCCCCTGTATTGCTTATTTGACGTTTGCCTTTCAGACAGGGTTGCCCAGGTGGGTAGAGAACCAAACAGAATGAATGCTGCTTACCTTTTTGCCACTTAGCCTCCTCCTCCTGAGCAATGTCAGTGAAAAGTGGAAGTTGGGTTTGCTGTGTAGATTGCACATTTTAAGGAATTATAAAAACATGAAGAGCGGTGACGGTCAGCCACGGATGGCCTGTTGTCAGCTTTGGCACCAGCCTTTGGGAGACCCTGAGAATAAAGGTGAAGATGAGTGGAACCCTTGGAGGGTGGCGTCCAGGGCCTGCTTCCCAATCCCAGTGACTGACACTCTGCTTTCTCTTCCTCCCTCCCTTCCCCCCCGCCTCCCTGGGCAACCCCTTCAAGCCCACAGCATCGCCGGCCTCTTCGGCCGACATGGCCCCCATCAGCTCAGGCTCTTCCACTTGGACATCCTCCGGCATCCCCTTCTCCTTTGTCTCCATGGCGACTGGGATGGGCCCATCGTCCAGCGGCAGCCAGGCGACCGTGGCCTCAGTGGTCACCAGCACGCTCCTGGCCGGCCTGGGCTTCAGCGGCAGCGGCATCTCCTCCTTCCCCAGCACCGTGTGGCCCACGCGCCTGCCCACGGCCGCCTCGGCCAGCAAGCAGGCTGGCAGACCCGTCCTGGCCACGACCGAGGCCTTGGCCAGCTCAGGCGCCGACGGCGATTCGGCGCCCAGCAAGGACGGCGAGGGCACGGAGGAGAGCGAAAAGGACGAGAAGAGCGAGAGCGAGGACGGCGAGCGGGAGCACGAGGAGGAAGGCGAGAAGGACTCCGAGAAGAAGGAGCGGAGCGGGGTGACCCACGCCCCGCGGGCGCGCAATCATACCCAGCCCACTGCCGCGCCCTCAGGCCCCGGCACCGCTGCCCACGAGGGCGCGCATCAGACTACATCCGGGCGCGAGCGGGCCCACACTGCCATTCCCACCGCCCGGCCCCAGGACGCCCTGGGCCCCCGCTCGGTCACCCCCACCCAAGTGCCCCCCACAGTCACAGAGGAGCAGGATGAAGACAGTGATCCCGCGAGGCCCGAGGTGCCATCCAGGAAGCCTGTGCCCCCAGGGGACCGGTTTCCTGAGGACAGCAGGTTCATCACTGTTAACCCAGGTAAGTGGCCGCTCCTCCCCTGAGCCCTCAAGCTGTTGTGAACAGTCTTACCCTTGAAGAAATATTTGAGGGTAGAGACGGAAGATCCAGAGAGTGCTTAGTATTCCTGGAATTGTGTGCGTGTGTGTGTGTGTCTCTTTCTATTTTCTTGTAAAAGTCACCTCTTCTATTAAAGTGGCTGGACTAAGTCTTGCCTTCATACTTGCTTCCTGATAAAGTTGACTTGCCGCAGAGTAACTCCAGGCACTTCAGCCATACCATGAAGTAAATGATGGAAAAAGACGTCCATCTTAAGAAATGTATTCTTTCAGATTTCTTTGCTGAGGCACTTATCCAGCTCCTGTGTTTCGGGGCTGCCCGATCCATGCCAGTCGCTGGCCGGGGTGCTGACTGAGGTGAGCATGATGCTGCAGCTTGAAGCCCACAGGGTAAAAGAGGAGCCCGAACCAGGGAAATTAGGAAACAGAGGTTGGAAAGCAAGCAAGCAAATCCATGGGCAAGCCAGAAACGTAGCTAACGGTTGTTGGAGACTGTGAACGGCATCGTAAAGGAAGGAAATAGGGTGATGTCAAAGAAAATAATCAGAAAGAGGGCAGGGAGCTATTTTAACCACCGAGGGCCGCTCGGGGAAGGTGACTTTATATTAAGACTACAAGGGAGAGAAGCTCCAGCGTGGGGAGAACTGGGATTCGCTCATCCCAGCCTACGAAATAGTGCCCCATTTGCTCTGAATTGTGCCTTATGGATGCTGACTCCAGGGCACGGCTGGTCTGCCCTCCTTGAGGAGGACATGATGGCCATCTTCCTCTTCCTGGCCAGCGGTGATTCTGTGGCTCTGTCCTATGCTCATATCTTATTGAAACATCCTGTTAGTTTTTACAAGGGAGTCCTGAACATGAGGGGTTGTGATTGTTGTGGGGGTTTTCTTAATAAGAAAGTCTCTCTTTTGCCAGACTACAAGATGTTTAGTAACAATTTTTTTTCTTTCCTTTTTTTTTTTTTTTTTTTNCCCTCTCGTGGTCCACATAGTCAACGCGGTGGTTTTCCTTCTGGATCATCTCAATTCCTGGCTTGACTTTGTTTCATGCTCTTAAAAGTCCTTGATCTCTTCACTTCCTACCCTATCCTTGGATTTTTTTTTTTTTTAATGTGGAACATTTTTTTTTCTTTCTTTTTTTTTTTTTTTTTTTTTTGCATCTAAGCTGTTGTGGAGTTATAAGAGTGCAAAAAAAAAAAGCAACTGGTAAATATTTATTTGCTTTTGCACTTGTAAACATTAAAATTCATCTAAAGCTGAGACCTCGTATGTTAAGATACAACTTAGAATAAATTTTCATGTTTTGAATTACATTCCTCCTTAAAGATGGTATGGACTCGTGTTTTGAAGTGTGGGTCTGCTCTGGGTGCTGCTCACTTTGTCCCAGTTTTAGGGGAAAGTGCAGAGTAGCCCTCTAAGAATCAAGTAAAAGAAGTATCAAGCCACTTGGGAACCAGTTTGCAGCTCTTCCTGCAGGAGCAGTGACATTCCCTACAGGAATTGATGTGAAAAAGTTGGATTTCTTGCATTTGGAGATATTAAAAGAGATATTTGTGGAGTACCCACTGAATCCCAGGCGCTGGACTAGGCTTTGGGAATAGACTCTAGATCTAGTTAGGCTTGTGTTCTCCTGAGGTTTATGTTCTAATGGAAAAGCTTGAAAATGCATTAACATCAAGTGCTGGAGTTGGGGTCAGGGACAGTTTTTCATCCAGTGCTCAAGGAGGGACATTTGAGTGGAGACCCCGGTGGTGAGAAGGAGCTAACTAGGCAGTGACTCATGGAAGAACATTCTGGGCTGTAAGAGCAGCAGGTCCAGAGACCCTAAAGTGGGGGCTAACTTGAACCAGTCAGGGAGCCATCAGAGGGCCAGTGTGTCTGGACCCCCAAGATCAGGGATGCAGGATGAGTTAGAGCAGAGCTCAGTTCAGAAAAGGGCTTATCAGCCATGCTGAGGCTTGAGTTCTAAGCAGTGTGGAAAACCAGTGGTGGATTTCCCCAGCAGAGTTACTCATCTGATGAACTTTCTCAGGTCATTTCCACCTCTCTGGATGTTTAGGGAGGCAGGAATGGACACAGGAAGTTGAGTTAGGAGGTAATAACTGAGGCAGCTTGGACCAGTGTGGTTTCTCCACAGACGAGCAGTGGACCTGGAATTGATTTTCAGGCTTGAACAGTTTCGCTTGCAGACTAGGGGCTCTGGCAAAGTAGCCTTCCCAGCTGGCTCCTCTTAAACATTTCTTTGTCCACACTCCTGAAAAGCTCTCCAAGCGAAGAGCTTGAAGCTTTGGCAGTTTGAGAGACTGGTGAGGGTGGGAGCCTGGGATTCAGTCCAGGTGAGCGGAAATGAGTCCTTGCAGTGGCAGTCAAGTTGCTGATTCCAGGGAGAGGGGAGCAGAAACAGCTGGTAAATCCTGTGGAGGTTTCTGCCTTCAGGTGCTGGACCTGTGAGTCTCCAGCTTCAACCCTGCACACATCTGAGTGTCCACGATCTTGGCAGAGTAGCTTGTGGAGTCAGATCCTCCTAGGAGGCTCTGCTCTTTATTCTTACAGGGTCCTCAGGCCAGTCTTAGGCTCAGCATCTTCACCTGTAAGGTGGGCATAACTAGAGCCCTTAGTGCTGAAGGAGGTGCAGATAAACGGAGTCACCCTTCTTGTCAGTGACACGGGAAGAGGAGGTTCACGCAGCCCGAGGTCCACAGGACACCAAGAGCGACTATGAGGCAGCCCCTTGCAGCTCTCCAGCAGTCATCCTGGAACTTTGAAGAGCAGGTGGAGACTATGGTCCCCAGTGAGCTGGCACTAGAAACAATCTCCAGAAACTCCAGTCTGTCCCCAACACTGGTAAAGCAGAGCTTCTACCTTTCCACCTTCATCTCAATGGGAGCGTCCACTTCTTCCCAAAGTCAGAGGGATCTTCCTTTAGAATTTCAGGTAGTTCCAATGTGAGAGTGGTGGTGGGGCTTGGTTAAGCCAGAGATGAGCAAACGTTTTCTGCAAACAGCCAGAGAGCAGACATTTCCAGCTTTGTGGACTGTAAGTCTTTGTTGCAACTATACCTCTTTGCAAGGGGGCATGTAAGCAGCCTGAAACACCTCACAAATGGGTGGACATGATTTGAGTTCCGGTAAAACTCAGTTTTCAAAAACAGTCAGTGGGCCTGATTTGATCAGCAGGCTATCGTTTCCTGGCTTTACACAGAAATGTGTGTGTGTGTTGCTCAGTCATGTCTGACTCTTTGCGACCCCATGGACTGGAGCACACCAGGCCTCCCTGTCCCTCAGTGTCTCCCGGAATTAGCCCATTGCCCATTTGCCCATCACGTCCATTGAATCGGTGATGCTGTCCAGCCACCTCATCCTCTACCACCCTCTTCTCCTTGTGTCTTCAGATACTTTGGCCACCTGATGGCCAGCTGACTCATTGGAAAAGAACCTGATGCTAGGCAAGATTGAAGGAAATGTATGTGTGCCTGTTGGTTAATAAAAGATATAAGTAACTTGAGGGTAAAGCCCCACATTGTGCATGACCCCCAAGGTCTCACTTTGCCTCGATCCATCTTCCTTTTCTCCATCTGCCTTCTCCAGCTTGGTGTTTATTTTTTTAAACGAAATCTCCATCATTTTAATGTTAGTGGCGACTTCTTTTAAAGACTCTGGATGTACATTTATGTAAATCTGTTCCACATTTATTTTTTCTTCATGTTAAAAACAATTCTTCCAGTCGATATTTAGTCTCTTCAAAAAAAAGCCTTAACGTTAAACAAATTGTGTTATTTTTTTACCAGCATCTCCAAAAGGCTTATTTAAATCCCCTTGATGTTTAATAACATCTTTTAAAAAAATCCTATGACTAGTATCTTCAGTATTAACTTGCAGGGAAGAAGAGAAAACGATTCTCTAGAAGAAAGGGGCCAGTTCAGACACATGCAGGAATCAGGCAGGTAACACCCAGGGTCCCTCCCTCAGCAGCCACGGCCCAGGTGTGGTGAAGACACCCCCGGAGGCCAGTTGATGCAATACAGTGTTCTTGGGGTACGCAGCATGCCCTGGCAGTAGCATCTCAGGGTGGGCACAGTCTACAAACTCAACATTTAATGCTGGGGTTTTTCCCTTTTTCTTTCCTTATATCTGGGAAGCTCCTTTTTCAGACTGCATCTTGCTCAGAACTCCATTATGTAAACACTCATTCACCGAAAGCTGGCTGAGTGCCTCCTCCAGTTCAGGGGTCGGGAGAGGACAGTCTCCAGACCAGATCTTGCTTTTGACTGACTTTGGTCCTAACCCTGAGCTAGGAATGGGCTTCCTTGGTGGTCCAGTGGTAAAGAATCCGCCTGTAATGCAGGAGACTGAGATTTGATCCGTGGATCGGGAAGATTCCCTGGAGGAGGGCATGGCAACCCACTCCAGTATTCTTGCTTGGAGAATTCCGTGGACAGAGGAACCTGGCTACAGTCCATGGGATCACAAAGCATCAAAAGGACATAACTGAAGCAGCTGAGCACACTCATAAATCTGCAGGACACTCAGTTGGTCAGAGACTTGGGGCTGCTCTTCTGCTCTGACTTAGTGAGGGTGCTAAGCTCCAGTCACCTCTCTCCTTTGGGCAAACCTTGAGTACCTCTTGAGAACACTTAGGCTCTAAGGAAGCCCAGCTTGAAAATCTTTACTTCTAGAAACAATTGCATCACTGCTTAATATTTGTTCCATGCTGGTGATGTGGGCGCTAAAAGCCAAAATGTGATGTCACTTATCCTACACAGCCCCAGGCGGCCTCTGCTGTCTTTGTGGCCCTTAAACCAGTGGGGAAACCGAGGCATGCATGCTAAGTCGCTTCAGTCGTATCCATCTCTTTGCAACCCTGTAGACTGTAGCCCACTAGGCTTCTCTGTCCATGGGATTCTCCAGGCAAGAAGACTGGAGTGGATTGCCATTCCCTCCCCTAGGGGATCTTCCCAACCCAGGGATTGAGCAGGCGTCTCTCAAATCTCCTGCATTGGCAGGCAGGTTCTCTACCACTAACTCGCCTGGGAGGCCTGGGGAAACCAAGGCTCAGAGGTTAAGGACTTTGCCTGTGCAAGATGTGGCGAGACGGGGGCTCAGACACAGGCCCTGAACCCACCTGGTGCTGCTGGCTTCCTGCCCTTGGGGCTTATTTGCCCAGTGGACAAATAATTCAAATGAATTATTAATTACTAAGTGAATATTTGAATGTGTCCTTGTAAAAAGAAACCATTTTTTTTCACTTTTGGCACAGACTCTCAAGGTCACCTAGAGATGAGCTTGTTCCCTTTCCTCACAGGGATACTGGGCAATATCTGGAAACGTTTTCAGTTATCATGACTGAGGCAGGGCCTGCTCCTAACAGATAATGGAAAGAGACCAAGGATGCTGCTGAACATCCTCCAAGGCACAGACCAGTCCCACAACAAGAATTCCTTAGTCCACAATGTCCATAGTGCCATGGTGGAGAAACTCAGATTTATAGGTTAACATAAAGTTCCTTTCCAAAGATGTTTACTTGGGAGGAAACAATAGGAGGTAATTTAAGGTCAGAAATAAGTAGCAATACGGGTTCATGAATACAGAGCAGACGTCGTGCCTGAAATTCAGCCGGGGCTTATGGAGGGGGAGCTGTTTCGTGCTTGGGTTGTTGGTTGGTGTTTTGGCTCCGCTGGGTCTTAGTTGCGGTGTGGGGGATCCGCAGCCTTCCCTGTGGCGTGCAGAACATTTAGCGGTGGCATGCAGACGCTTAGTTGTGGCATGTGGGGTCTAGTTCCCTGACCAGGGGTCGAACCTGGGCCCCCTGCACTGGGTGCACAGAGTCCTAGCCACTGGCCCACCAGGGAAGTCCCTGCATGTTTTATTTAAAGTAAATCAGACCAGGATCTTTTATGGACTGTCATCGCAGTTTTCAGCCTTCCTGGTTTTGTTGCTCAGGCTCCCTTTGTGGGGAGAACGCTTCTCCGTCACATGGCTTGCCCCGGCTCCTGACTGTGATTTTACTGCAAGTGTTGAGAAGAGCTAGCTTGGGTGCCCTGAAGGCAGCAGTGTGGTTTAGTTTCCTCCTAGAATGTGCCTGGGTCCTAAGTTTCTGTCCCTCACTGAGTGATCCGGAACTAGGACAGATTGTATACCTCTTGATGTAGAAAACCAGACCTCACTGAGAACAAGCAGATTTCCAGAGAGGCTGGAGCAGAGGATTCCGGTTATAAGGGCCCGTGTGTCTGGCATGAGTCCTGATTAACGGCAGAGACACATGATGCTGCAATGAAATGTCTATGGTGGTGATTTCCAGTAGGTCGGGACCCAGGACCTGCCATGTCTATGGAACTTGAATTAAATTGGGATTTATCAAGTGCCTTCAGTGTTCCAGTGCCTTATTGAAATACAGGTGACACTTGCATTGTTTTGAGTCTGAGCTCTGTGAGAAATGGTAAGGGGGCTTATTGATGACATCTCCTAGTGGTGATGTAAATGGAGAGACATGATAGGTGCTGTAAATCGAGCTCAGACATGGTCATGGGAACATGAAACCTGTGTCCCGTCGCAGGAGAATATATATATTTGTGACTCACAGTCATGTCTCTTTTCAGCGGTTTAGCTAATGCCAGGGCTTCAGAAAATAAAGACAAGTTTTGTGGCCCTGTAAAAAACCAGCTTTCTTTTTACTTCGTAGCTATTAGGGATGCTCGTGCAAGACTCAAAACACAAAATAGAAAACAAGTGGTGTTGAGGATGTGACAGAACGAAGATTTTTGTGCCCTGTTGAGGGGAATGTAAAATGGTGCAGCCAATTAGGAAACAGTATGGAAGTTCTTAATAAAATTTAAAATAGAATTGCCGCATGATCCTGTTCCTGGGTATTTACCCGAAAGGATTGAAAGTTGGGTCTTGAAGAGAGATTTGAACTGTCATGTTCATAGCAGTGTTATTTATAGTGGCCAAGTTTCCAAGGAGTGGAAGCAAGCCACGTGTCCGATGACTGATGGACAGATAAACAAAATGTGGTATATCCACAGAGTGGAATGTCATTCAGCTTTAAAAGGGAAGGAAACCCTGCCACAGGGCTATAGCATAGATGAACCTTGAGACAGTCACAACACACACACACACACACACATACGTACACGCGCACGCGCGCACACACACACACACACACACGTGCGCGCGCGCATGTGAGTCCACTCACGTGAGTTACCTAGAGTAATCAGGTCATACAGAAAGTTGAATGGTGGTTGCCAGGGGCTGGGACTGATGGGAATTGTCCTTTGATTGGTACAGAGTTGCAATTTTATAGATGAGAAACAGATTCTTTGAAATCAGTTGAACAACACTGTGATATACTTAATCCTACTGAACTGTACTGCTGGAGATGGTAAAGATGGTAACTTTTATGTGTGTTTTACCACTATTTTTTTTTTAAGTAGTACCTTATTCATAGCTGCAGCTGGTTTTGAAGGAGTGGCATTATCCAAACAAACGCAGGCTAGTTTTTTGTGACTTAAACCCAGCTATAGATTTTGATGTGCAGGTTGTCCCGCTCTCAATCTCCCTTGAAATGTGACCGAATCCACCTTTCCCCAGCCCCTGAGAGTGGCCTGTCAGGATCCAAGCCCCTTTCAGTATTGACCATGTAGAGGTTCTTGTCCCGAAGCAGAAGTTGAGCCCTTCCTGCAGGGTAGGAGGCGTCTCCTACGGGTCCATCTGATATTTCCCTGCCTGTAGCATTTATAGTACATTGTACTCCGTTTTTATTTGCTTCTACTGGGATGAGAGCCAAGCCAGTAAAAGGCAAACAGCATTAATTCAGTGATGACATATGCCACTGAAAACTGTTTTTCTTTTCTTTTTTTTTTTTTTTTTTTTTTTTGAGAAAGCAGAATGGAGGCAGTTTACTCAGATTCTTATGGATGCTGAAATAAAAGAGGAAGATGATCTGTGGGGAGGTCATGCACCCTCCCCCGCCCTCCGCACACAAATGCTCAAAGAAGATTATATATTAGCATTTTGCTCTACATTTCCACTGGAAGATGTTTCCGAAACTGGATCATTCTCTGAGTCTGACATCTTCTGACCCTCCTGGCAGCCCCTCATCTGCACATGACATCCATGGGAGGAGAAGGGGTATAAGTCGATATCCCCTTCCCATTTTTATCCTTTTACACAGAACAGCAAGATGCAGCCCTGGAAAGAGTATAAACAGGTTCTAGGTTCACAGAGAGGAATGGCCCACGCTGTAAAGATGGAGCAGCAATCTGACTCACTTCTCATTGGTTGAAAACTGAAATCACTTTCAGGATAAAAGCTGAATTGGGAAAGCTGCCTGGTACAGCCTCTCTCTTGAGTCGTTAGTGTTTTCAGAATCCTGGGCAGGAGTTTTATTAAACCATGATTCTTGCTTTTGATGATAAGGCTTTTGTAAAAGCCCCAGGTGTATGTGCGTGTGTGTGCGTTCCTGCTGCTTCCTTGGGTCAGAGTGCCATACTACAGATTGAAATTCGACTGGCCAGAGGGAGCTGGCCGCTGGACTCAGGGATAAAGGAAGCAGGTCTTATGTTGCATCTAGGGAGCAGTGAGGACTGTGGCAAACCAGTGAGCCATAGCCTGTCTTAGAGAGTATGCGCCTTGCTTCCAGCTGATGTTTGCCATCTGGGAATTCAGAACTGTGATATGGGAGATTTGGGGTAGTTGTTTTTTTTTAATTTATTTTTTATTTTGATTTTTTGCTGAACTCTATGAAATCTTGGCACCTATCTCACAATTGAATTAATAATTCCCAGGGGAAGGGTGCCAACCCACACATCTGTGGGCTGCCAGTTGACACTGCCCATAGCAGGCAGGAATGGCCAGGCTGGTGCTGCTAGTAAAACCAAACCAACTGGACAGATCAGAGATGGAGGCAAGAAGGTTCTGTGTTAACCCAGTGGTCCTACACTTGTCCTGGTGTCAGGGTTCAGGCATCACAAAGAGAGGCAAACTCTCCTGGAGCTGGGCAGCCTAGCTCTGTTGGACCATTCAGGAGGTAGCTGGGTTACAAGTGAAGCTCTCAGTACAAGTAAGCTGCTCCTGTTTTGTTATTCAGTCACTGAGTCATGTCTGAGTCTTCGCAACTTCATAGACTGCAGCATGCCAGACCTCCCTCTCCTTCGCTGTCTCCCAGGGTTTGCTTAAATTCATGTCCATTGAGTTGGTGATGCCATCCAACTATCTCATCTTCTATCGTTCCCTTCTCCTCCTACCTTTGATCTTTCCCAGCATCAGGGTATTTTCTACTCCTAACAGTTGGGAGCATATAATTTTATCACAGTCAGCGGTGTCACCTGGTTGAAAGGAAGAGAAGAACAAATGTCCTCTGGATGCAGGTACTGGGCTGAATGTTTGACTGCTTGGGGCTGGCTTTCTGAGGATGTGACCTTTGCAGTTACACAGCCCTGCGCTGAGAAGGCCCTGTGTTTGCATTTATGTTCTGCGTCTTCTCTTGAAACTCTTCAGTAATTTTGGAAACAGAGGCCCCATGATTTCCTTTTGCATCTAGCATAGTCTGCTTTGCGTAGGTTATCTAATTCCCCTCAGTCCCTCGAGAGGTGAGCATTGTCACTGTTTCCCCTTGATAGAAGAGCGACCAGAGACTCAGAGACAGTCACTTACCCAGAGTCACAGGATCAAAAAGGCACGAGGCAGCATTTGTAGACAGAATTTGCAGTCCTGGAGGGCAGGATCTTGGTTTCTCTGAAAAGTCAGTAGTATGTTCTAGTGTTTGGAGCCTTGGCGTGGGGAAGATTGTTGGGAGACCAAGGGCATGGGAGGAAGAGTGTAGACCCAGCTCAGGTGGCAGGTTATGTGTTCCTAGTTAGTTTCTAGTAGTTGACTGTTTGATGGCACTGTCTCCTTTGAGGGTTTGCTGGGCCATACCTCGAGTCAGGCACCAGGACAAGTGTTTCTTCCTAAAGCACAGCAAGAAGCTCTAGTCTTAGGACAGACTTTGAGGTTCTGGCTCTTCACTGGTGGTCACCTCACAGGCTTCCCCCGCTGCGGATGCCCCAGAACCCACCTGCGGTTTTGTGTGATTGCCGCGTGTGCCCTCGTATATTACAGGGGGATTCAGAGACCTGACGAGCGCTCTCCATCTGCCTGGTGCTATCCGAGGGTGGTGAAGAGGGGGAGAGGATGGTGGTGGTGATGATGGTCATCACAGTTGATAATGTTAAGTAGGTGCTTATGGGTGCCAGGCAACATGCTAAGGGTTTTATCGAATTAACTCATGTAATCGTCACGCCCCCCTCCCACCCCACTATTGTGGGAAGTATCATATTTCCATTTATGGATGGCAAAACTGATGCCCAAAGAGCTTAAGTAACTGCCCAAGTGTTGCAACTAGGAAGAGACAGAGCTCTATTACTGTTCTCTATGGAGACCATTGGCCTGCTCTGGGAGACCTTACAGTAAGTAATAAGAGAGCGCTTGAAGTTACGTGTGCCGTAAGAGAAGTGCATGGCGACAACCCCCACAGCCAGGATTAGAGGATTTACTTAGGTTTTGCTCAATGCCAGACACACCTCTAAGCATTCTGCTTGTGTCTTGAGTGTTCCCGCCACATCAGGTAAATAGGTTCTTGTCTCCCAATTTTATAAATAAAGAACTCCAGGCTCCAAGTGATGCAAGTTATCGGTTAGAGGTCATGTAGAAAGTGGCAGAGTCAGGGTTCAAACCTGTAATCTCTACTGCGCCTTCCAGAGAGCACAGTCCGAGGGTTTGGGGAGGCTTCACAGAGGAGGTGATCCCTGCACCTGAGCCAGGACTGAGGGATCAGGAGGAACTTCTGGGGAGAGGATGGAGCAGTGTTCCCAGGCAGTGAGCTCAGCAGGGTCAGAGGTTGAGAGGCGGGATCATGGCCCAGCTGGTCGCTGGACGGGTGGATGTGGCTGGAACCCATTGCAGCAGAGTGGGTAGCAGGAGATGATGGGGTGGGGAGGCCCACTCAGGGAGGGCCCGCTGTCCCCAGCGGCAGGGCGAGACTGACTCCTCAGGAGAAGGTGCACAGGACTGTGGGGCCATGGAGTGGAGTTCCAGGCTCCTCGTGCCGTGAAGACAAAGCGGGACTCTGAGCTTTAACATGCATTCAGCTTTGTTGTGCCCAAGTGGAAACCCAGCAGCACTCCTATTTTTGCCTGGCTTTTACGTAAACGACCTAGGCAGATCCCGCTGCCTGTCGTTAGTCCAGGCGGACACCAAACTGCTGTCAAAATAATCCTTAGATTTTTCTCTCACTGCCAGCTGTTGCTGGTCTGAGTTCTCTTCCCCAAATGCCACCATTCAAGGGGCTGTCTTGAGAGGGACTTCAGATATGTTTACTCCCTCAGCCTGCTCACACAGGCGTGATGAAATGGTAGAAACAGCTCCGTTGTGAAAGCTGAGGGAGTTTTGGGCGAGGGTCATTCTCAGGGATTTGAGGATGAGCAGGACCTGGACTTTGCCTTCGGCCTCCTCCCCACCCCGNGGTCTGAGTTCTCTTCCCCAAATGCCACCATTCAAGGGGCTGTCTTGAGAGGGACTTCAGATATGTTTACTTCCTCAGCCTGCTCACCCAGCCGTGATGAAATGGTAGAAACAGCTCCGTTGTGAAAGCTGAGGGAGTTTTGGGCCAGGGTCATTCTCAGGGATTTGAGGATGAGCAGGACCTGGACTTTGCCTTCAGCCTCCTCCCCACCCCTGCCTAACCATGCAGTAGCCCAGACAGGAAGCCTCTTCTGTGAGAAGGAAAGGAGAGAAATAAGACACGGGGCATGCCCGGGCTTTCCAGGGTGGAAAATGNGAGGGTCATTCTCAGGGATTTGAGGATGAGCAGGACCTGGACTTTGCCTTCGGCCTCCTCCCCACCCCGGCCTAACCATGCAGTAGCCCAGACAGGAAGCCTCTTCTGTGAGAAGGAAAGGAGAGAAATAAGACACGGGGCATGCCCGGGCTTTCCAGGGTGGAAAATGAGTTCCCTGGTTGAAAGGTGTTTACGTCAGCCCTCCTGCCATATTTTCCATTAAGGGCACCATCCTGGCTTTGAGATTCCCCACCACCAGCCATGTAATTACCTGGCTGGGCTGCCCCCTGCTGGAGCCCTGCAAAATTCTCATTTGCAGCTTGGATTCTTTCTGGGGCTGGTGACCAGAGCTTGCAATGAGAGCATGAAATAGTGGGAGAGGTTATACCTCTGACACTTGTCTGCCTCAGCTTACAATCTGGCAGGACATGTCCTGTGGCCTAAAACCGGTTCCCTTAATCCAGCCTACAAACCCTGGCTGAGGGGGCCTCCAGCTCTCCATTTTGGAACCCCCCCTTCATCCGCATTCCCCCTCTACTTCAGTGCTCTCTCTCAAGAACACATCCGTGCTTGCCCTTGACCTGGCTAACTCACCTTCATCCATCCTTCAGCTGCCAGCTGAACATCAGGAAGCCCCCCCAGAATCCCTGGGCTGAGACCACTGTTCCCCTGGACCCCGTGTGCTGCCCGTGGCATCACTTTCATTTATTCCAATTGCTTGTTCGTGCGTCCGCTCCTCTCCCTTCAGATTCCCACCCCACAGACACAGAGTTGTTCCTGTCTGATGTCTTCTTGCCTCCGCATCCCGTTTCACCATGCTTGGCACGCAGTCAGGACTTGTCACATAGATGCCTAACGGAAGCCTGCGGGGCATGCTATCACAAGAAACGGGCTAGCATGGTTGGGGAGGCTCTTTATAAACCTCCGTTTGCCCTGCTGAGGTTTTTCATCAGAGTGTGCGTGCCTCTGTCTTGTCACCTGTGAGCTGGGCATACATCTGGTCCCGCCTGTGTATGAAACAAAGGAGGGGATCAGGGTCAACTACATTTGAGGAAACCCAGTAAAAAGGCTGTAACCCATTTCTTCCTCACTCCAGGTCTTACTTCTTTAATAATCTGCTCCCAGGGCCAATTATCTCTTTCCTGCTCAGCCCACCTCCTCTCTCCTGGAAACCCAGCCTGATTAGCCCTTCACATAGTCCATCCAGCTCAGGGGTGCTCGGGGCTGGCTGAACGCTGGCCTCATTTCTGCAGAGCAGGAGGAGTCCTCGCTGAGCCCTGCAGCCAGCGGTGGAGGTGTCTGTGGGCTTCTCCCTGCCATCAGGGAACCTTTGCTTTCTCACACGTGCTTCTCCTGACCGTCTCTGGGCTCTTCCCAACCCCACGCCGCCCTCTGAGCTTCCTGTGGACCATCTGGAGATTTCCAGGCATCAGCCCCACTGTTTGTAGACTAGGTTCTCACCTGAGTCTGCTGGGAACTTGTGAAGATCCTTGGGACCTGAGAGAAAGGAGGAGGAGTTGCTGGGGTAAGAGGTGCTAGCCGACCCGAGAGAATCCTCTACCATTCCACACGCTTCCTCTCTTAACCCCCAGGCTGGCTACTGTTGAGTGGCTGATGTGTGCTGGGAGCAGAGAGAGATGTGGCTGCCTCGCTGAGAGCCTTTAGAAGGATGGGGTAAGGGGGCAGGCGGGAAATGGGATCAAAGGAAAAGCTTTCAAACCAGATTTGAGGGAAAACGGGTTCTCTGGGGATCTGGGTGGTGGGAGCTAATGGGCGGAGGAATCTGGGTGCTTCTGCAGGGGTGTGCTTGAGTGCTGCTCCTTCCCCTTGGCCGGGAGACTGAGGGATCCACTCT
>SJYA01002794.1:625072-864220 GCA_006410615.1 Neotragus moschatus | reverse complement strand
GCACACTTGGGCTCCCCTGGCTCCCGCGCTCGGCTCGCCTCTGCCCACTAACTGGCACGGTTTCTCTTTGCAGCAGAGAAGAACACCTCTGGGATGATAAGCCGGCCTTCCCCCGGGAGGATGGAGTGGATCATCCCTCTGATTGTGGTATCAGCCTTGACCTTCGTGTGCCTCATCCTTCTCATTGCTGTGCTGGTTTACTGGAGGTGAGTCCCCAGGCAGCCCTGGCGAGGGGCTCGGGTTCCGCTGTCAGCACGTGCCCATAAGGGGGGCTTAACCAAGGGGAAGGGACGCCCACGGCCTCTTCACTTAGAAAGGTAAGGTGACTGCAGTGCTTCTTGTATTACCACCTGGGAGACCCGCTTTATCTGGAAGAAACTGGAGATACAGAGCCACTGTTGAGATTAAGGCACCCATGATGAGCTCCTAGAATTTAGTGCCAGAGGCTTTTGCTCAAAAATCAGGGAGATGAGAGTTCAAGTACCAGCCCTGCTACTTGCTGGCTACAAATCCCATTTCTCACTTTGAGCTTTAGTTTCTGAACCTGCAAAATGAGTTAATAAGTTTCCGAGCTTTCCCAGTTTCTCTGAGACCGTGCTCCACTTTGTCATAACCACATAATGGCTCCTCTTGACCTTAAAATTTTTTCATAGCCTTTTAATGAAAATTCAGTGATAGAACATTTATCATATTCTGTGGCACTGAATAGTCATAAAGATGGCTGATGGTAAGTCATCCTTATACTAGCATCATCCTTGAACTGGTTCTCACTGCCTCCCAAGGGAAGCCTATTTGAAGCTTCTATTTAAAAGTTGTCTGTTTTTTCAGCTCCACACTGTCAGCCAGTTTAACTGAGNCATATTCTGTGGCACTGAATAGTCATAAAGATGGCTGATGGTAAGTCATCCTTATACTAGCATCATCCTTGAACTGGTTCTCACTGCCTCCCAAGGGAAGCCTATTTGAAGCTTCTATTTAAAAGTTGTCTGTTTTTTCAGCTCCACACTGTCAGCCAGTTTAACTGAGGGAGATAGGCTGGCCCACTTGGTTGCCCTGGCAGGCTTCACCTCTCAAAGTGATGTAGGAAGCTTCTGCTCTTTAACAAGCTTCGTCAATAATGGACAAGCGTCATATTTCCCTCCCTTCTTTCCATTCATTCGATGAGTTTGAGCCCCTGTTGTGTGCCAGTCTTCTCTCGTGGAGCTCACATTTTAGTAGAGGAGACGGGATAAATAAAGAAAACAAGATGATATTAAGTGTACAATGAGAAAAGTCATTCTGGAAGGTGGAGGGGGCTGCTGAGGCTTTAGGGTGAATGGTCAGAGTGGTGGTGGTGGTTGTTGCTCTGACTCTTTGCAAGCCCGTGACTGTAACCCTCCAGGCTCCTCTGTCCATGGGATTTCCCAGGCAAGAATACTGGAGTGGGTTGCAATTTCCTTCTTCAGGGGATCTTCCCAACCCAGGGATCAAACCTTCATCTCCTCTTGGCAGGCAGGTTCTTTACCTGGGAAGCCCTTAGAGTGGTTAAAGAAGGCCTGCCTGGTAAGGGGTATTTGTCCAAAGGAGTCAAATGGGCTCCATCTGGGGCAGGGTCCAAGCAGAGGAAATTGCATGTGCAAAGGCCCTGAGGCAGGAATGTGCCTGCTATATTCCAGGAAGAGCCAAGAGCTGTGGCTGGAGCAGATGAGTGTGGGGAGAGAGTGTAGGAAAGGATATCAGGAAGAAACAGGATAAAGGGGAGTTGGTCATGTACAGCTTTGTGAAAGCTCCAGACTGCTGGAACACATTGCCTTTTACTGTGACAGAAGGAGTGTTTGGTAGAGAAGTGTGGTGATTCAGGATTCCTTGGCTGTGTTGCAAAGATCACTGAAAAGGAGCCGGGGCAGAGGCAGAGAGGACCAGCTAGGAGACTACGGACTTGTCCAAGGAAGGAGTGATGCTGGCTCGGATGAGGGCAGCCACGTGGGTTGTGAACTGACGGACTATAGGTACATCCTGAAGGTGGGATCAACAGAATCTGTGAACAGATGGTGTCCCTAGGTCTGTTCTCAGTTGGAAAGGTCAAGGGAATAAGGAAGGGTTCATCTGAGGGCTTCCGCTGGCATCTAAGGGTAACCATGGTGCTGTTCGCGCTGTAGACCAGCTAGGTGATAGCGGACGTTGTGTTTCAGGCTGAGCCTAGAACACTAGACTCACATCCCTGTCACCCTTTCTCTGAGACATGATGGTTTGCAAACAGATACTGTCTGGAGCCCACTGATTGGTACATCAGAGTCTGCCTAACCTGGGTTAAACTGAGTGCCTAGAGGTAACAAAAGGTCTGCACGCCGTCCTCTTGTCTCTGCTTGGTGCGGGGTGGTTTTAGTTGCAGATTCTCCGCAGGAAGGAGCAGAGAGGACCCACCACTGCCCCAGGCTTGGTAACCCTAGCAGCTCCAGTGTGAAAAAGTTGCTGTTCCCAGTAGTTCTGGCACAAACCTTAGTGTTATTTCTGCTTGGCCCACCTTGGTTCTCTGCCTCCCTGATAAGGATCATGCTGGCCACTGAGGACCGTGGCTATTTGGTCAAGCAGATGTGGATACCAGGTGGATCAGACAGACTTGCTGATGGCAAGCTGCTTACAGGAAGGGGCTGTGCAGTGTCGTCAAGAGAGCTTTGAAGATCTTTCCATTCAAGATGTATTTCCCCATGAGAAATTCATACTGTGTATACTTTTGAAAAGCTCAATGAGTCTGAATTGCACATACATATTGAATAATATGTTATTATTTCATTTTTAAAATATGTTTACAATGTTTTGTACATGTTATTTATTTACATGTTAGTTACTATTGCTCAGTCACATCCAACTCTTTGTGACCCCATGGACTATAGCCTGCCAGTTTCCTCTCTCCATGGGATTCTCCAGGCAAGAATACTGAAGACGGTTGTCATTCCCTTCTTCAGGGGATCTTCGTGACCCAGGGATCAAACCCAGGTCTCCTACATTGCAGGCAGATCCTTTATCATCTGAGCCACTAGAGAAGCTAATATACATACTACATGTGTGTATTCAAAGGTTGGTTTAATGAGAGGTTTAAACCTCCTTCGGTAGATACTGCCTATGAGTTGAGGTGTTTCTTGTTGTTTTGGAGGGGGCTTTTTTGTTTGTTGTTAACAATTTCGTTTATTTGCTTGTGGCTGTACTGGGTCTTTGCTGTTGTGCAGGCGTTTCTTTTCTTGCAGCTGCTGGGGGTCACTGTCTAGCTGCAGTTCAGAGGCTGCTCATTGCTGTGGCTTCTCTTACCGTGGAGCACAAGCTCTAAGCACGCAGGCTCCAGTGGCGGCACCACATGGACTCAGTTGTGGTTCCCAGGCTCTACAGCCCCGGCTCAGTAGCTGTGGTGCATGGGCTTCGTTGCTTCGCAGCACGTGGGATCTTCCCAGATCAGGGATCAGACCTGTTGTCCTGCACTAACAGGCTGATTCTTTACCACTGAGCCACCAGGGAAGCCCTGCCTGTGAGTTTTTACCAAACTCCTAACATAACTCCACACAGGAATGAGTGCAAAGGAGAAACTTCTTTCAGAACAAGCAAAGTAAAATTGAATTAGCATCAGGACAGATGAGTTGGCCAAACATGAGAACAGCCTACAGGAAACAAAGATCTTTTTTTTTTTTTCCTCTTTTTTCAAATTTATTTGTTTCTTTATTATGAACGTGAAAGAGAGATGTGTTCGGAGAGTACACAGAGAAAATGCATACATGCTGAAGGGATGGGTGTTCCCTTCTAGTGATGCGGTTTTGAAGCTAAAACAGCAGTGCTCCTCTCCTGCCTTTGAGGCACCATGAGAGCAGATGGTTGGCAAGCAGGCTTGACATAAGTAGAGCACAGAGGCAGATCAGAACCTCCTGGAGTGCTTCCTCAGGTGGCAGGCCTGACACTGAGGTTTCCAACCAACTCGCCATGGTGGCGGTTTCCATAACCGAGGACTGAGTCTTCGCAGCTATTGCTGTGGTTTCTGCGTGTTCACTGAGGCTGAACTGCATGGCTCAGAAGTGTAACCCTTCACTCCCATTGGCCAGACATGGTCACACATCCCCAAGAACACGGAAGAAGTTGGGAGAGTACGCCGGTACCCACGGAGCACTACCAGAAGTGTCCTCAAACGTTGGCATTATTGGGTTGAGTATGTTTCTGGAAAAGGACACCTTTGGAGGCCAAATACTAGTTTCGTTACATTTGGCCAAAACTGAAAAATATCGGATGGGAAGCCCAGGTGGCTCAGTGGTAAAGAACTCGTTTGCAGTGCAGGAGACCCGGGAGACGTCAGTTCCATCCCTGGGTTGGGAAGATCCCCTAGAGAAGGAAATGGCTCCCCACTCTAGTATTCTTGCCTGGGAAATCCCATGGACAGAGGAACCTGTTCGGCATGGAGTCTCAAAGAGTCAGACCACAACTTAGTGACTAAACACTGGAGGGTGTACAGAGGTCCATTGGGGACTATCTGAGCAGTAGTTTTACAAGTATCAACATGGGTTTGTGGGAGAAATTTGTTTTGAAATGTAGTTGGCTGAGATGTTACTAGTAGCTCTCTCTGAAATTCTCCTTGCCAGGGTCTGCCTTGAAGAGATGTAGTCAAACCCCTAACAATGCAAAAGTTGCTGCAAAGCTAGAAATAACCATGCAGAGCATTTGGGGACAAGGGACAAGAGTGGTGGGGCGGCTAATAAGGATAAACTGGAGGAAAATCTTGCCTCCTTTTACAAGTGGTGCCCCGGGTGTGCCTTTTAAATAGTGCAGCCCACGTCAGCATGCGACGGGGCAGAGCCGTAGCCATTGCTGTTGAAATGAGAGAGGAGAAATCAATTCCGTGCTTTTTAAACTGGGCCATTTTGGCCCTGTTCCTCCAGACAGTAACAAAATGCACCTTTTGAGTGACTACAGTCACAAAGTACATTGCGAGCACTCTAGCCCCCGTCTCACCAAGACAAGCTGTTTATATGGCACTAATGTGCTGGCGTTCCTGAAAAGATTGGGAGCAGCCAGCTGCTGCCACTCAGAAACGAGGAGATTTTGGAGAAGGTTTCTTTGCGATTTGCATCACTTAAGGCTGATGCTGGGGAAAGAGCTGTATACAGGACCTCCAGACCATATGCTAGGGCACACACCTTGTTTGTTTATTATCTTGTTCCATGGAATAGCTTAATACTGTGTAAGTAAGACATTAGTGTCCCCTTAGAATTGTCAGGATTGGGAAAATATTTTTAATTGTCTTTCCCTATAACCTTGAGGAAAATTGCTTTGAAGGTAGCTGTTCTCTCTCTGATGAGCAAAGAAAGTCTTACCCCTGAAATGGCTTCATACATCTTAAGGTCTAAACAGCCAAGAGTCTTCTATTGCGTATTCAGCAAATCACACATGTGCTATGTGGATTGCATTGCCACCTAATTCAACATTCAAATCCTAGGAATTATTACATCCATTTTGCAGTCAGAAAACTGAGGCTTGGTAAAATCATAAGTGAGAGCATTCATCTCTAGTGGGTCCTGGATTTGGACGCAGCAAATTTGACTTCACGTGGGGCAGTGATAAAGAATCTGCCTGCCAACGCAGGAGAGGCAAGAGATACAGGTGCAATCCCTAGTCGGGAAGATCCCCTGGAGTAGGAAATGGCAACCCACTTCCATATTCTTGCCTGGAGAATCGCACAGACAGAGGAGTCTGGAGGGCTACGGTCCATGGGATCGCGAAGAGTCGGACAGGACTGAATGACTGAGGACACACAGCACAATGTGACTTCATGGCCCACGATGTGAATCGTTACATTATTTTGCCTAGATGAGGAGTAGCTTGTCTGGAGGCATTCACTTCCTTCCACAGTCTGTTTTTATAGCTCATTTGCTTGTTGAAAAGATCTTCTGATTTGGGTTTGCCAGAGTCGCAAAGGAGAAAACCTGAGGACCAGTTCTATTTTCAGATGTTGAAGAAGCAGAATAGATTTTGATGCTGAGTAATACTACCTACCTGTCCTGTTCTTAGTCCCAGCTAATCAGTGCTATTTTACCTTGATGACAAATTGAGCATCTCATTGACCATAATTGTAGCTTGGGAGAGAACTTTCCCGAAGTGTAAAAACAGCTTTTCTTCTCAGATTCAGAGAGAGCTCAGCTAAGTACAGAGACTCCGGAACAGCAAACAGGAAAGTCTTCAGTGGGAATTGTAAAAAGTAGCCCTCGTTGGTTGAAGTTTGGTAGTAGAAGGATTTCACTTTCTGGTCTGAGAAATCCACATCCCTCCTGAGCACACACCTGAGCCGTCTGTAAATTCCGTGGTACATCAGTCCACCCTAGTTTAGCTTCATAGGCAGGTGGTCTCTCTTTTTACTCTCATCTTTAGACTCTCAGAAACCTTGCCCTCTGTCGGTGCCTCCACATTTAGAATGCTGTTCGTGAAAGCAAGTGTGTTTTGTTGACATGCAATTTTTCCCTCTCCTAGATGTTCAGGGGGAGACAGTGTTATAAATAGGAAGGGACATAAACCGCAAATGTGTGCGGGGTTTGAGTTGGCAGGACAGAGGCTCTGGCGAACAGACAGCTGCACATGAGGTCAAGTGTGGGCATGTGCCGACATCCTTCCTGCTGGAGGAACGGTGGAGCACGTGTGCCCAGCAGAGCTCGGGTCCCTCCTGGATTCCACAGTAGCAGCAGTGACACTCAGCACTGTGAGCCGTGTGTGCAGGCTCTCCGCCCATCTGCTCTAGCAGCGGGTGCTTCCAAGCCTGCTCGCCAATCACTGGATTTGGTGTAGACATTTGTCTCCCACCCCCATCCCAGGAAGGTCACAAAGGAGCGGGGGCAATNCTCTAGCCCCCGTCTCACCAAGACAAGCTGTTTATATGGCACTAATGTGCTGGCGTTCCTGAAAGATGGGGAGCAGCCAGCTGCTGCCACTCAGAAACAAGAGGAGATTTTGGAGAAGGTTTCTTTGCGATTTGCATCACTTAAGGCTGATGCTGGGGAAAGAGCTGTATACAGGACCTCCAGACCATATGCTAGGGCACACACCTTGTTTGTTTATTATCTTGTTCCATGGAATAGCTTAATACTGTGTAAGTAAGACATTAGTGTCCCCTTAGAATTGTCAGGATTGGGAAAATATTTTTAATTGTTTTTCCCTATAACCTTGAGGAAAATTGCTTTGAAGGTAGCTGTTCTCTCTCTGATGAGCAAAGAAAGTCTTACCCCTGAAATGGCTTCATACATCTTAAGGTCTAAACAGCCAAGAGTCTTCTATTGCGTATTCAGCAAATCACACATGTGCTATGTGGATTGCATTGCCACCTAATTCAACATTCAAATCCTAGGAATTATTACATCCATTTTGCAGTCAGAAAACTGAGGCTTGGTAAAATCATAAGTGAGAGCATTCATCTCTAGTGGGTCCTGGATTTGGACGCAGCAAATTTGACTTCACGTGGGGCAGTGATAAAGAATCTGCCTGCCAACGCAGGAGAGGCAAGAGATACAGGTGCAATCCCTAGTCGGGAAGATCCCCTGGAGTAGGAAATGGCAACCCACTTCCATATTCTTGCCTGGAGAATCGCACAGACAGAGGAGTCTGGAGGGCTACGGTCCATGGGATCGCGAAGAGTCGGACAGGACTGAGTGACTGAGGACACACAGCACAATGTGACTTCATGGCCCACGATGTGAATCGTTACATTATTTTGCCTAGATGAGGAGTAGCTTGTCTGGAGGCATTCACTTCCTTCCACAGTCTGTTTTTATAGCTCATTTGCTTGTTGAAAAGATCTTCTGATTTGGGTTTGCCAGAGTCGCAAAGGAGAAAACCTGAGGACCAGTTCTATTTTCAGATGTTGAAGAAGCAGAATAGATTTTGATGCTGAGTAATACTACCTACCTGTCCTGTTCTTAGTCCCAGCTAATCAGTGCTATTTTACCTTGATGACAAATTGAGCATCTCATTGACCATAATTGTAGCTTGGGAGAGAACTTTCCCGAAGTGTAAAAACAGCTTTTCTTCTCAGATTCAGAGAGAGCTCAGCTAAGTACAGAGACTCCGGAACAGCAAACAGGAAAGTCTTCAGTGGGAATTGTAAAAAGTAGCCCTCGTTGGTTGAAGTTTGGTAGTAGAAGGATTTCACTTTCTGGTCTGAGAAATCCACATCCCTCCTGAGCCACACACCTGAGCCGTCTGTAAATTCCGTGGTACATCAGTCCACTCTAGTTTAGCTTCATAGGCAGGTGGTCTCTCTTTTTACTCTCATCTTTAGACTCTCAGAAACCTTGCCCTCTGTCGGTGCCTCCACATTTAGAATGCTGTTCGTGAAAGCAAGTGTGTTTTGTTGACACGCAATTTTTCCCTCTCCTAGATGTTCAGGGGGAGACAGTGTTATAAATAGGAAGGGACATAAACCGCAAATGTGTGCGGGGTTTGAGTTGGCAGGACAGAGGCTCTGGCGAACAGACAGCTGCACATGAGGTCAAGTGTGGGCATGTGCCGACATCCTTCCTGCTGGAGGAACGGTGGAGCACGTGTGCCCAGCAGAGCTCGGGTCCCTCCTGGATTCCACAGTAGCAGCAGTGACACTCAGCACTGTGAGCCGTGTGTGCAGGCTCTCCGCCCATCTGCTCTAGCAGCGGGTGCTTCCAAGCCTGCTCGCCAATCACTGGATTTGGTGTAGACATTTGTCTCCCACCCCCATCCCAGGAAGGTCACAAAGGAGCGGGGGCAATAGCAATGATTCCTCCCGTGCATGACTATGAACAAGCTAGCGAGGAGGAAGCATGATAATAAGAAGTCACGATAATAATAATATTATTATTAGATAATAATAATAATAAGCACAATAATAATAAGTCACAGCAGCCAATAGAGGTGAATTAGCACAAAGCAAACGTGACATGACTTAATCCTCACAGCAGCCACAGGTGTTGGCCATGGTGTTGGGGACTGTTCCTTCCTTCCCATTGGAGGAAACAGTGTCCACAAAGGGAGTGAGCTTGCCCAGGATCACAAGCTAGTACCTTTGAGACGTGCAATTGACCTTGTTTTTTTGAGGGGGGGGGGCTGTGCCATGTAGCATGTAAATTCTTAGTTCCCTGACCAGGGATTGAACCCGTGCTCCCTGAGGGGGAAGTGTGGCTGGAGTCTTAACCATTGGACCATGAAGGCAGTCCCTGCATTTGACCTTTGAACAACGCAGGTTTGAACTGCAAGGATCAACTTATACTTTGAGTTTTTTCTAGTAGTCAGCACTGCAGGACTATGCAGTCTGGTGTTTGGTTGAATCCATGGAATCACAGATGTCGAGGAACTGTGGATACAGAGGGCCAAGTACATCGCATGCAGATTTTTTGACTGTGCAGAATGTTGGCACCCTTATCTCCATGTTCAAGGGTCACCTGCACTCAAACCTGGGCCTTTGTTTTGTTTTGTTCACCTAAAAGACCCTTTACAGGTGGCTCATGTATTCCTACCTTCCTTCATTTATTCAAAGACATTTCTTAAGCATCTAGTTTGTGTCAGGCACTGGAAATATGGCGAGAAGATAGAGGTCCTGTGTCAAGGAGTGTGTAAGGGGTTTTCCCTGGTGGCTCTGTGGTAAGGAATCCGCCTGCCAATGCAAGAAACACAAGTTTGATCCCTAGTCGAAGAAGATCCCACGTGCCTTGGAGCAGCTAAGCCGATGGACCACACTTCCTGAGCCCGTGCTCAATAAATAAAGTTACTGAGCCCAGGAACCCCAACTACTGAGTGGGTTGGGAGTGGGAACCCCAAGCCCGTGTCTTGCAGCTACTGAGGCCCACATGCCCTAGGGCCCTTGCTCTGAAGCAAGAGACGCCACTGCAATAAGAAGCCTGCAGACCGCAGCTAGAACCTAGCTCCAGCTTGCTGCAACCAAAGAAAAAGCCCGCGTAGCAACAGAGACCTGGCACAGCCAAAAATAAATAAATAAAGTTACATTTTTTTAAAAAAAAGTGTGCAGGTTAACAGAAGAGATGAGCAGGTAGAGAAAGGTTGTCCCAAGTAGAGGTTACAAACTGGTGCCCTGTTTTACTGGTTTTGTATAGCTGACCTCTTGTTTTTAGAAACGAGAATTACTTTGAAAATGGGAAGATTTTGCTTAAAACTCCCACTGTCTGGATTCTCATGAGAAACACTGAGGGGTGAGATCACTGCTCTCATACTCTCTCATGGCACTGGTGGGCTGCACAGACCTGACCCTGGTCCCCTGCTCACCGGTCTGCCCATCTCCGCCCTGCCCTCGTATGTGCATTCCCAAGGTCAGTGGTGATGAAAGGGACCTGTGCTCCTGGAGGTACTTGACCATCGCCAGAGCTGGGCAGAAGGGAGTCAGGGAAGGCTTCTTGGAGGAGATGGTTGGCTCTGATTTTCATAGAACTGAGAAGGACAGATGTTCAGGGAGGAGAAAACTCTGTGTGAGCTGATAGAGCGGCATGTGTTCTTGTTGTGTTTCTGATACTCCTTGGGGAAAAACACACTTTCTCTTTGCAAAATAAAGTCCACTTTCGTGGGCAGCCTCAGATTCTTTTCAAGGGAATCTGGGGCACGTACAAAGGCACTGGGTCAGTCTGAGCTGCTCTTCTGCATTTCATGTGAGGGAGGGAATGAGGATCAAAAGACAGGTTTACGTGCACCTTTTCTCAAGTCTGGAAAAAGCCACGCTTCCAAGTCATAATTTTTGGTGGCTTTGTGTGATCACCTTTATCATTTTGGAAACAAACTGCCCTCAGGGCCACCTGTATTCCAAGCATCATTTTTTGCTTTTCTAATCCTGTAACTGCTCGTGCCAGTCATCTCTGTCCGAAACATGGACCTGTAGCCATAGTTCAAGAAGGTCTTAATGTAATCATTAGGAATAATTGTTGCAATCCAGCTCTTCAAAACCTGACAGTGTGTGGAGCCAGTGGAGAGAAGAAAGCGCATTTCCTGATGCTGAAACGTGGCTTGCCTCTGAGGATTTTTTTCTAATGACTCGGTGGTGTCTTGCTCTGAGATGCTAAAAGGCATGGGGGTGGGGAGCCTTTAGAGACCCCAGCTGTTCCTGAAGATGGTCACCTGTTTTTTTTTTTCTTTCTTTCTTTTCTCTGGACAGCTGTGTGCAGGGGAATCTGGGTCACGTGGCAGATCTCAGGCAACTTTTTGCTCAATAACTGTTTCCCAAGTGGCTACTCAGGGCCCTTTCAGAATTCAGGAGACCCATCCGTTGTTATAGTAACCAGCCCCCCTGCTGTCGAGTTGGCCCTGAGATGCCAGCTGAAGCTCTTGGAACCAGGGAACACGTAGGCACTTAGACAAAAGCAGGGAGAGACTCACCACTAAAGAGTGCCATTTATGCACTGTGACCCTTAAGAGACAGGACTGATTCCGTGAAGAAGCGAATGGCTCCATTTTTCAACCACGCTCGCTTTGCAGGAATGGGAAACTCCTAGACATATTCAGTATCTGTTACATTCCTGGTGCCTTTCTTTGGATTTCTCAGAATGAAGAGCCCTGTCTCCCAGGGTTGATGAGGTCCGTCTTGCCGGGTCTCTTAGGTAGCCCCCTCGATTATTTGGGATATTAGTTTTGTAGCATTTGCTTCTCAGCGGAGTCTTGTCAGTTTACAGGGTGGGAGTTTGAAGCGCCTGCGATTGTGTGTGAGGAGAAACTGCGGAGATAGCCGGCTCGGCTCCAAAATTCCTGAAAGAGTGAGTCTGGCAGAATTCAGAGTAGGGCTAAGGGTTGAGAAGAAGTCTAAATATTTTAGGAAGCTGCAAATTTCAAGTTCTTATGAAAATTTGCAAAAACACTCCCAACACACTCGTGATTCCCTGGGATTGATGTTGGTAGCCGCGCTGCGTGTGAGAGAGAGAGGTTTTGAGGACAGTTGTTGCAGTTCCACAATGTGCTCAGTAGAGGGAGACAAGAAGTTCTGAATTATAGCACCTTCCCACCTCCACTACTTCTTAATCATTTTCCCAAGTTTTGACTTAGCCCTCATTTGGTTTCGGCACCAAGCACTTTTACCCACCATTGAGGCTGTTAGTTATCAACATATAGGAAATCTTGTATTGATGGAGAAGAAAAAACTAACAGCTACGCATTGCTGCTGCTACTGCTGCTAAGTCGCTTCAGTCGTGTCCGACTCTGTGCGACCCCATAGACGGCAGCCTACCAGGCTCCACCGTCCCCGCATTAGAGGAAGTCCATTCTGAGAAGCAGGAAGCCACCAAGACAGTCAGAAGTTCACAACTGTTCTTTGAAATTACGTCCTGAATGCAGAGTTCTGCATGAGATTAAGAAGAACTTCCAGAAAGGAGAACGTTTCCATATCCGTGTTAGTCTCTACTGTCCTACAGAGTTGAGAAAGAATAGAAAATCCTTTCGATGTGAAATCCTATAGCCCAGGTGGTTTGGGGGTTACATATAATTAAAGCAACACTTCTCAGGGTGGCCACAGTGTGTCTTTTCAAATGCTAGAGCCAAGCCTCCAACGCTCTGCTTATTTAAGTATTAAGAGGAAATTCAATGTGAGACCCAGTGTATTCCAGTCACCTGCCCACTGCTGCCCACCCCACCTCAGCTGCCCGTGTCTGAGCTGCCCTCGTGTGATCCCCCCTGCACTGGGAATCAAAGCATCTTTCCAGAGAGGAGAGACATGCATTGGGAAAAGACCAAGCCCCAGACCAGTCTCACGGCACCAGTTTCAGAGAAATCTGTGGCAGATCTGAGGTTCAAACAGTACCCAACCTGTTCCTGCCAAATTGTGTTTATCCTAGTGGTGTTTTAAGCCATCCTATTTGCCAGAGGAGCTTGTCAAAGGTGGGAGGCTCATCAGAAGCCGTTACTGGGTCGGTGGTATCCTTACCTTCTGATCACACTGGGGGTAATAACAGATCTTAAAGACAGCTTTTTAAGAGCAGAATTTCCCTTTTTGCATTTCTTACCTCAGTTTTGAAAAAACCTCAAGAAGCCCAGTTATCTTTGTGGGCTTCTCTTCGGAGCATGCCCCCTGCGAGGTCCAGTGGTGGGGTTGGTCTGTGCGAAATGGGAGGGAGGGGTGGCCGATTGAAAGTACTGTCTTCTACACCTGTTCTCTTCTGTTTTTTGTCCATTTAGAGGGTGTAACAAAATAAAGTCCAAGGGCTTTCCCAGACGTTTCCGTGAAGTGCCTTCTTCTGGGGAGAGAGGAGAGAAGGGGAGCAGGTGAGGGGCAGTCAAGCTGAAGGTGGGGAGGGGGTCTCTTTGGCCGGGACTGGCTTGCCGGATTTTTGTTCTGTTGCCATGGGGAGTCAAGCCCTCCGGACAGCACAGCGCTGAAACTCACCTGTTCTACCCCAGCTCCCAAAAGATTGGCTTGCAAACATCAGTGTGGCTGGCAGGTAGCTAGTAGCAATGCCAGTATGTCCCGCCTATGCTTGCTTTGCTTGACTTTGCCATTGGAGGGGGATGTTTTTTATTTCTAGGATGGGGATATTTTATGTTTCTGTGTTTGTTTGTCTGCTGCATCCCTTTTCTTTCTGAAATTTCAGATGTTTGCATGTTGGAGAGCTTTAAAAACACTTTATGCATGCATTTAGCCTTGTGAGTGAAAGGTATCTTGTAGAAACCTAAATTTGTCAATGAGTTAAAGAAGGGCTGGAAGAAAAGAGAGAAATAAATGGGGTTATAGCATTTTTTTTTCCATAAGAAGGCTAAAATTCAAATAAATACAAGAGTTTTTGATGGCTTGAGTACTTGAAAAAATTATTGTCCTGCAGAGATTTATAATAAACCTTTAGAAGTCAGGGTTATATAATCTTAATCACCACACGTAAGCCCTTGATACTTTCTGTAAGGCTTACCTAGGCAAACTCTACTTAAGATGGTAATTAATGCTTTAATATTAAATGGCCTCTTAAAATAATTCACTATTCAATGTTTCATTGTGATGAGTAGCCCCTTGTTCCTTTTCAACAAACCAATTTATTGAATTGATATTTGACTTTTTGCATTGGTTGTGGGTAAANGTCAGGGTTATATAATCTTAATCACCACACGTAAGCCCTTGATACTTTCTGTAAGGCTTACCTAGGCAAACTCTACTTAAGATGGTAATTAATGCTTTAATATTAAATGGCCTCTTAAAATAATTCACTATTCAATGTTTCATTGTGATGAGTAGCCCCTTGTTCCTTTTCAACAAACCAATTTATTGAATTGATATTTGACTTTTTGCATTGGTTGTGGGTAAAACAGATGATGAGATGAAATTGTAGCTGATGCACCCACTATAATTGGGGATAGCTGTGAGATCTAAGAAGATATAGTATAAGAATTATGGAAGGTCAATGACAAATTCTATGATCTGTCTTCTTTTAAGCTGCACGGTGCAATTTTGAGCTTTTAGAGAAAGGCAGTAACTGCTAACTGGTAATGCAATGATTCTTTCTATCATCTCTTTTTCCTTAGTGAAGTCTTTAATTTTGAATCCCATTTTCAACACTTCAGGAGTAAAAATTGAAATAGAAACCCCTCTGTATAAGTTCTAGATTCAAAGATCTAGTCTTAAGAGAAAGACCTTGGACCTCACTTAAGTGACCAGCTTTCATGCCCAGTTCATTATAAATATAATGTAGTTTTGACTCTTACACTTTAAAAAGCCATCATTACCTTGTGAATGGCACAAAGATAAATGCCCATCCAGTTTCTAAGTCCTTTCCAGACACAGTGCCAGAGCCAAGTGGACTGTTACTAGCTCTGATTTCTGTACTTGGCCCCGAAAGAGAGAGTGGGCTTGTTAGAGAGGCTACGTTTTGTTTTAAAGCACTCAGTCCCTCTGGTATCTTCTCTACCTCTGAGTGCCAGAAGCTTGGGGGAAGAACAGTTTTATGTAGGTCTAGAAGTTTCCCGAGGCCTATCTTGGGAAACTGCAAGTATTTATAGAATTCACCTACTTGTGAATCACAGTTTTGACTCTACTTTTTTTTTTTTAATAGTGTAGCAGCTAAGACAGACCCTGGCTCAAGGAGTAGTAGCTTCTAACTACAGCTCTGCCTCTTCGTGACTCTGTGACCTTGAGTCACTTACCTAAGCTCCCTGAGCCTCAATGGACTCCTCCAGAAAATGGGTCTGTGATGCTTCCTTGTAGTGGAGTTGTGAGGAGTAAATGTAACATGTATAAAATGCTGACTGTGTGAGATCTATTACACCGTTAGAAGACAAGGAGATCGAGGCTCTGAGAAGTTATCTGTTCGGGCCACGCTGCTCAGGCAACCCAGTGGGGACGGCCCCCTCTGTGGTCTAAGTCCTGAGCGATGACCCTTCTCACACCCCCACATGCTGTGCTGACCACTCCCTGGTGAAGACCTGGGCCCCATACTGACCTGATCTGCAAGTTTCTGCTCTTCCTCCTTCTGGCTACCCCACCGTACTCTCCCTCTCCCAGGCTGCTGCAAGAAGCTGCCCTTCCATCGACCCCTCTGGCTCCCACCTTGTCTCCTTTGATAACCTCACTGGCCTTAACACGCCTCCCCCTCTTTTGTGAGTGAGAGGGCCCCGGCCAGTCCCAGAGTGGACACGATTGCCAGTGCAGGACCAAGGCTGTTAGAAGTCATTGTTAATGATACCCTCCAGAAAGGAGAAGAAAAAGCAGTAAAAATCAGATCCAAGCATTTACTTTTTCAAACAAGTCGTAGATTTAAATTTGGAATAGGTAATAATTGACATGGTTCAGAAAGCAAAACATATAAAATTATATTTACCCTGAGATCGCTGTCTCTTCACCCAAACACCCACCTGCTTCCTGCACCGTTGTAGACAGGTAACCATTCGGTTCAGTTCAGTTTAGTCGCTCAGTCGAGTCGGAATCTTTGTGACCCCAAGACTGCAGCACGCCAGGCTTCCCTGTCCATCACCAACTCCCGGAGATTGCTTGAACTCATGTCCATCAAGTCAGTGATGCCATCCAACCATCTCATCTTCTGACATCCCCTTCTCCTCCTGCCTTCAACTTTCCCAACATCAGGGTCTTTTCCAATGAGTCAGTTTTTCACATTAGGTGGCCAAAGTATCGGTAGAAAAGGCATAGCTTTGACTACATGGAACTTTGTCAGCAAAGTAATATCTCTGCTTTTTAATATGCTGTCTAGATTGGTCATAGCTTTTCTTCCAAGGAATAAGTGTCTTTTAATTTCATGGCTGTAGTCACCATCTGCAGACGTTTTCGAACCCAGGAAAATAGTCTCTCACTGTTTCCATTGTTTCCCCATCTATTTGCCATGAAGTGGCAGGACTGGATGCCATGACCTTAGTTTTCAGCTTTTTCATCTCCTTTTTCACTTTCATCAAGGGGCTCTTTAGATCCTCTTCACTTTCTGATATAAGGGTGGTGTCCTCTGCATATCTGAGGTTATTGATATTTCTCCCGGCAATCATGATTCCAGCTTTTGCTTCATTCAGCCCAGCATTTCGCATCATGTACTCTGCATATACGTCAAATAAGCAGGGTGACAATATACAGTTTTGACATACTCCTTTCCCAGTTTAGAATGAGTCCATTGTTGCATGTCCGGTTTTAACTGTTGCTTCTTGACGAGCATACAGATTTCTCAGGAGGCAGGTGAGGTGGTCCGGTATTCCTATCTCTTGAAGAATTTCCCACAATTTGTTGTGATCCACACAAGTCAGAAGGTTTTGGCATAGTCAATAAAGCAGAAGTAGATGTTTATTTGGAACTCTCTTGCTTTTTCTATGATCCAACAGATGTTGGCAATTTGATCTCTGGTTCCTCTGCGTTTTCAAAATCCAGATTGAACATCTGGAAGTTCTCAGTTCACATACTGTTGAAGCCTGGCTTGGGGAATTTCGAGCATCACTTTGCTAGCGTGTGAAATGAGTGCAGCTGTGCAGTAGTTTGGCATGGCCTTTCTTTGGGATTGGAGTGAAAACTGACCTTTTCCAGTCCTGTGGCCACTGCTGAGTTTTCCAAATGTGCTGGCATATTGAGTGTAGCGCTTTAACAGCATCATCTCTCAGGGTTTGAAATAGTTCAATTGGAATTCCATCACCTCCACTAGCTTTGTTCATTATTGTGCTTCCTAAGGCCCACTTGACTTCACATTCCAGGATGCCTGGCTCTAGGTGAGTGATCACACCATCGCGGTTATATGGGTCATTAAGATCTTTGTTGTATAGTTCTTCTGTATATTCTTGCCACCTCTTTTTAATATTGTCTGCTTCTGTTAGGTCCATACCATTTCTGTCCTTTATTGAGCCCATCTTTGCATGAAATGTTCCCTTGGTATCTCTCATTTTCTTGAAGAGATCTCTAGTCTTTCCCAATCTATTGTTTTCCTCTATTCTTTGCATTGATCACTAAAGAAGGCTTTCTTATTTCTCCTTGCTGTTCTCTGGAACACTGCTTTCAGATGGGTATATCTTTCATTGTCTCTTTTGCCTTTAGCTTCTCTTCTTTTCTCAGCTATTTGTAAGGCCATCTCAGACAATTACTTTGCCTTTTTGCATTTCTTTTTCCTGGGGATGGTCTTGATCACTGAAGCTCCGTCCATTGTTCTTCAGGTACTATGTCTATCAGATTTAATCCCTTGAATCTATTTGTCACTTCTATATAATCATAAGGGATTTGATTTAGGTCATACCTGAATGGTCTAGTGGTTTTGCCTACTTTCTTCAGTTTAAGTCTGAATTTGGCAATAAGGAGTTCATGATCTGAGCCACAGTCAGCTCCCAGCCTTGTTTTTGCTGATTGTATAGAGCTTCTCCATCTTCGGCTACAAAGAATATAATCAATCCTATTTGGGAACTGACCATCTGGTGATAACCATGTGTAGAGTCTTCTCTTGTGTTGTTGGAAGAGTGTCTTTGCTATGACCAGTGCATTCTCTTGGCAAAACTCTGTTAGCCTTTGCCCTGCTTCATTTTGTACTCCAAGGCCAAACTTGACTATTACTCCAGGTATCTCTTCACATCGTACTTTTGCATTCCAGTCCCCTGTGATGAAAAGGATATCTTTTTTGGGTGTTAGTTCTATAAGGTCTTGTAGGTAATCATAAAACTGTTCAGCTTCTTTGGCATTATTGATTGGGGCATAGACTTGGATTACTGTGATATTGAATGGTTTGCCTTGGAAACAAACAGAGATCATTCTGTCCTTTTTGAGACTGTACCCAAGTACTGCATTTTGGACTCTCAGTCTTGTTGACTTTGAGGGCTACTCTGTTTCTTCTAAGGGATTCTTCCCCACAGTAGTAGATGTAGTGGTCATCTGAATTAAGCTCTCCCATTCCAGTCCATTTTAGTTGGTTGATTCCTATAATTTCGATGTTGACTCTTGCCCTCTTCTCTTTGACCATTTCCAATTTACCTTGATTCATGGACCTAATATTCCAGGTTCCTATGCAGTATTGCTCTTTACTGCATTGGACTTTACTTCCATCACCTGTCGCATCCATAACTGGGTGTTGGTTTTGTTTGGGCTCCATCTCTTCATTCTTTCTGGAGTTACTTCTCCACTCTTCTCCAGTATCATATTGGACACCTACTGACCTGGTGAGTTCATCTCTCAGTGTCCTACCTTTTCGCCGTTTCATACTGTTCATGGTTACCATTAGTACTAGTTAATTGTCTGCTGTCAGACATGGTTATATGTGTGTGTGTGTGTGTTTCTGTGTGTGTGGATATATATGAATTTATTCAGGATATTCCTTTATCTCCTTTTACAGAGCAGAATACTACAAATGCTATCAGAAACCTTTGTTTCACATAACATGATTTTTTTCTCTATGCATACATAGTTCTCATTTCTTTTTACAGAAGCACAATTTTTTTTTTTTTTTTGTATAGTTGTGTTGTGATTTATTGCACCATTCCCCTGTGGCTGTCATTTTGGTTGCTTCCAAGTCTTATTATGACTGACAGTAGTGTGGTAAATAACTTGATATGTTCTTTTGCAAGTTGATAGGTCTGTTTCTAGTATAAATGTAAGAAATTGGCTGTATTGTGAGCTACATGCATTCGTAACTTTGATAGTACCCGTTTGCTCTCCCCAGGGGACATCAAGGTGGGCTTGTACCAGCAATACGTGGTCCTGCCTGTTTACCTACAGCTTCTCCAACACAGTGTGTTGTCAAATTTTGGTATTTTTGCTGATTTCACAGGTGAAAAGGAAAAATGTGTCAGTGTATTTTATCAGTAAGGTTACATATCTTCCCTATGGCTCTGCCACTTGTATTTCTTTTAATGTAAATTGTTAATCTTTTGCTCATTCTTTCTTTGCATTGTTGGTCTTTTTCTAATCAAGAGACAGACCTCTTGTCAGCAATACAGGTTGCAAGTGTATTTTCCCAGTCTGTACATTGCCTTTTAACTGTGTTTATGCTCCTTCTTTGATGTTGATATAATCACATTTATCCATAAAGTCTTTTTCTGGTTTCTGAGTTTTGAATTCTCGTCAGAAAGTCTTTCCCCCAACTGAGGTTACTTTTTTTTTTTAAGGTACTTTTATGGCTTCAAATGTTAATGTGGAATTCTTAAATCACTTGGAATGAAACCTGACTGATAGTGTGATGTCTGAATCGTTTTTTTCCCCCAGATGGTCCCAAATATTTTAAAAGTACTACAATCTGGGGCTGTTTAGTGGAGAGGCACATAACACCTCAGTCGATCCTTAAAATAGCTCTTACAGCAAAAACCTGACGGACTTAGTTCAGTCGCTATGTTCATGAAATAAGTACTTGGCAGAGGTTTTTACCGGGCCACTTTATGATACAGATACTCAGTCATACGTGCAGTAAATGCAATGTGAATTTTCATTTCCTAGCTCCTGCCTGAAGTAACTTGGACTGTCCTGTCCCTGTTAACCCTTCCACTCAGTAGGATGTTGTGTCAGTCTCTTGCAACAGTGGGAAAGATAAGGTGAAGAGTTCCTGAAGCCTCAGTTCAGAAATTGAGAACATGCAGACCAGGGCACTAACTGAACAGGAGTGGACTTGAGGACCTCTTTCTGAGTTAACGGCCAGGAGTGTGGCAAGGACTGTCTAGTGCCCACTGTCTTAAAACCAGCTGGAATGTACACATTGCCCTGTTGAGGTTCTGGTCTTGTCAAAATATGATTCATGAAATTACCTTTTCCTCTCATGTCTCCCAGAAAGCGTTACTAGTACTTGAGGGTGTCTGCAGGGGTCTCCGGGCAAACTTAATGTCTAGTCTGGAAGTTTGCTCCTGCTTCTCTGCATATTATTTGTTAATTTTCTCCCACTTTTCTAAGATGTTAATTGCAGGCCGTTTATATCCTCCAATAAAATTCTCACTGCAGAAATCAGAGTCTTGTCCCTTCCAGCTGTAACCAGAGTTGGATGGGACATCTCTCCTATCCACGTGAGATCCAAACTATTTCCAAGCATTTTCTCCTTATTTAATATGTTTGCTATGTCACCCCGCCCACCCATCATTTCCAAAACAGTTTTGTTCACTTTTTCTCTCCCTTTCTCCCATCATCTCCTCCTCACAGCAGACAAGCCCCACTGATCCAGGGTATGACGATCATCTGTCCTAGGATGCCTGGGAGCACCCTCCTGTGAATTATGCCATTAGATAATGCCCACAAGGATATTATTATTTGTCAGATCTCAACGTCCCTTTGAAGGTTTAAAGAATATGCAAATAAGAAGCGCTGGTCTGAATTCCTTTTTTTCTAGAAGATGGCCTTCCTGAAGAGATACTCTGAGTATAAACTGAGTTTTCCAGAGTGATTTCAGATGCAATAAAGGGAACTTAACGTGAGTGAGTGGTTACACATGAAAGCGTCTCAGCTGAGAACTGACACGGGATCGCTTTCCAAGCGAGACCCCTGCGTTAAAACCAGACCGTCCTCTTGGAGGAAAAAGCCCATCAACTCCCACAGCCTTTCCCTTCTATTGTTGTCTTTGTCGATTCGATTTCTTAAGAAATTGAATTTTGCCATAATAAATCAATCCGTGTCTTTTTAACATAGCCCTCAGTCATCTTCCTTGAAGGCACTTTCTGTCCCCACTTTCTGTTTATAAGTGGCTCTTATTCATACACGGTTTACTACAGCAGTTTCATTTACAAAAGTAAATATTAACATGATTTCTGTGCTTGACAGCATGAGAATAAATGAGAGTATTAGCAAGCATGCCACTGTGATGTTAGGTGAGGGCAGTAGACAGATCAGTTAAGATTACTTAATTAATATTCAGTAGCATCTCAGCCACCCGCCTGTTCTAGCCTCTAATTAGCATTTTGAGCTGCACACCACAGACAAACTCCTTGTCACTCCAGCGTGATCACAGAGCTATTGAACTGAATTTGAAGACAGTGACTTGGTTCCTAATCCCTGTGTATCAATATTTGGTAGTTTCATAATTCCAGGCTTCCCTGATAGCTCAGTTGGTAAAGAATCCGCCTGCAGTGCAAGAGACACTGGTTCAATTCCTGGGTCGGGAATATCCCCTGGAGAAGGGATAGGCTACCCACTCCAGTATTCTGGCCTTGAGAATTCCATGGACTGTATAGTTCATGGGATTGCAAAGAGTCAGACACGAATGAGTGGCTTCCACTTTCACTTCCATAATCCCAGGTTTCCATAGGAGTCCGCATATTGTCCTGAGGCCCTACTGTCACCCATGCCCCATCAGTTACAGTGATGCTGAGGGAAGTGTTACCATAAGCCAAGGACCCTGGATGAGAACAGGGTCTCATCTCAAGCTCCCCAGAGATGTCCAGTTTGACCCAGATGTCTAGAGGCTTCAGAAAGTCTCCTGTAAGCAGATCCAGATGCCTGCCGTCGGCAACATGGGGCAGTGGAGTTCCAGACAGCTACGAGATAGAGTCTTCCTGGACTGGAGGTCAGCACTTAGCTTTCAAAAAGTATCTTGCATCTAAATTATTCTCAGCTTCCTGTTAGAGGGGCAGAAAGAGATCTGAGTAAGGAAGTTGTGAGGATGTGTCAGAGGCTTATCTGAGCAGGTACCTAGGAAAACAGGAGGAACAGAAAGGAAAGCCTTTCTGCAGAAGACTGGTCCTTCTGGGTGATTCTTGCAAAGAAATGAGAGGCCACGAAGGAGAACCTGGAGGGCTCCTGCTTATCTCTGTAGTTGGCTACGTTTTGTTTGAATGGGAAGCCTCTGTAACTTGAGTCTATTTATTAACAGCGGGCACCACTAGAGCAGCTGGGGGTATGTGTGGGGTGAGGGGGTTTTCATTTGTCAAGAGAGCCAATTAAATACCCCAGTCTGTCCTGTGCTGGCAGCATGCGTGTTCCCATGGGGAGCTCTGGGGACTGGCGTTGATGGCTTTCGCATCTCAGTCCATATCTGCTACATCTTGACTGGAAGATGTCCTTGGTACATAGGCTGTGCTGTCTCAAGAGTAGGATTTTTGATTTCTGAAAAAGTCTCTCTGCAAAGTATCTGCCTGACTTGAAAGAACGGAAAATTCTTTTTAGAAATTTCAGTCTAACACCCATTGTTCGTGACTGTAAGCTGAAAACATCTATGGGTTTTTGAAAGCCCGGCTGATCCATACGTACATACCCAGTCCTGCCACGAGGCCTTCAGACCCTGGATGGGTTCTGGGCCCCAGGCAGTGGGGTGTGGTCTTGAAACCAAGGAGCTTCTAGCCAGGATCCATGTGCATCTGATCACATGGAGAGGAATGTAGGGCATCCTCCTCTTGACTTCTGGTCAAAGCTTGCTTATACATCTTAAAACACAAGAGCCCATGTTGGTTTTCTCAGAAGGGATGAATGAATGGACAGTAATACGGAAAGCCTGTTTCCACTTAGCTACTTAGAGCTTCCTGAAAGATGCACATAGTGGACCACCTTTGGTCAAGAAATGGAGGCAGTTGGCTTGTATTCAGGGACTGTGTTGTATGATAGGTGTATACCTTTCCGTGTTAGACTTCAAGGTGAGAGATGCTTACTCTGTGAGAGGCTCGGGGAAAGTGGGACCCACAGACTCATCTCTCCCGTTTCATTTTCATTCTGATCCAGCTCCCACTTGAGTTAAACCGAGGAAAAGTCTCTCCTGCCAACTTGGAATGCCTCTTCGTTGCATCCATCTGGGAGCGTTCAGTGAACGAACGTGTGGTGGAACTCTGTATTGTCGTACTTGCTTCATAGGGGTGGGTTTTAGAAAGCCCTCTAACTCGATTGGTTTTCATTGTTCAAGTGGCAGGATGCTTGGAATTGAGGACATTAGAACACCATGAACTACTTGATTGTCAAGTTCGTATCTATAACTGGAATTCCTTCATGGAAACTAAAGTTTATTTTGCTGGCAGACAAGCAGAGCCATAAAGCCACAAAGGTGGCTTAAAAGGCAGCGGTAGGAAGAACAACTTTCATTTGAGAAATCTAACTTTTATCTGTGCTCTGAAACTTGTTTTCCATACAGTGGCAGCACGCTTGGTCTCTTAGAGAATTCCATCCTATATCTGGGAACGTCGGTTCTCACAGAAACAAAGCAGAAGACTTTCTGTGGTTTTGGTCAAGCTATGTGCAATACAGGTTTTCTTTCTGTGTTTGAGATGAGTTACGTTAACATCCTTGAATTCTTAATCCTGTTTCATTTACTCATACAGGACCCTTTAAATGTCTTCACTGGGCATTTTTAAGGTGCCCGCCACCCAGGATTGTTTTATTTCTTTAGGGCTTTCTTAGGGCCTAGAGACTCTCGGGAACCGTTTTTTCTCTCACAGTGGACCTTCACCAGAGACAATCACACCCGAATTGGGGGACAATTTTTGCAGAAGACACAGATCTGTGTACCCACCCTGGGCCTGCCCAGCTAGAATCACCAGGAATGGGGCTCATCCAACATGGGATTTTAAAAGCTGCCCAAGGCAAAGAACAACGTGCTGCTGAGTGATAACCACTACTTGATTGAAACTTCAGTGGAGAGTGTTCTCGTATGTGTGTGTGAGAGAGAGGCTGCTTGACTTTAGGACCCTCCAAAACTAAGGTGAACTTAAAAATTCCTAAATTGAATGTAAAATAGATAGCCAACAGGAATTTGCTGTATGGCTCAGGAAACTCAAACAGGGGCTCTGTCTCAACCTAGAGGGGTGGGATGGGGCGGGAGATGGGAGGGAGGTTCGAAAGGGAAGAGATATATATTTACCTATGGCTGATCATGTTGAAGTTTGACAGAAAAGAGCAAAATTCTATAAAGCAATTATCCTTCAATAAAAAATAAATTACAAAAGAAAAACAAATAGTAGGAGAAAGTAAGGTTAAACCAAGTAATTTGATTGGCCTTTTTTGTTTGTTTTTGCTCTTACTAATTTGAGTCGTGAAGGGAGCCTTTTCTCCTCTTCTTTTGCTTAGCTGGTTTCCACATCTGAAAATGACTTAGCTAGTTCAGCATGAGAGTAAATACTATATTTGTAATCTTAAAGAAATAAAGAGATTATTAGGGGAAAAACAGATTCCTAAATTGGGAAGCACAGAGTGTCAGGAAAATACTTGCTGAAAGGTAGATGAGGGGAAGTAAAGATAATTAATTTAGATCATTATTGAGCCAGTCAGGGTTAGTGGGGAAAAAAAAGTCTGTTTTCAGGTTCTTAAACCAGACATGATGGGAGGGGCAGAGAAAAAGGAAAGAAAGAAAAGGGGGAAGAGGCGAATACAAAATTTATGGTGACTATCTAGGAGACTGTAATTTGTAGTTAAACTTAAAAAAAATTTTTTTTTTTTTCCTATTCCAAACACAATTGACGATTTCCCTGTTCGAGGTACTGGCATAAACAAACGCTCAGTGTGAAGAAGTAATGTTATAGGATGGCTCTTGATCCAAAGAACCTGTTTCTTTCAAGAAGAGATGTTAAGAGTCAGTAGCTTGAAGGAGAATTGAACCTAAATAGAGCTTTGAAATTGCACGCCTGATGACACACTGAAGCATTTTCAGAAATTTTATCTCTGTCTTCCTGAGCTCAGAATTAGAGACAATACTGCCTCTTGGAACACATCACAATTTAGATATTTAGAGGCATTAAAACTCACACTTTCTCTTCATCTTCTCCAAAATCTCTTGCCTTTACTTTTTTCATTCCTGGATACTACTGAAGGTTTAAAGAAAAAAGAAAAAGAAGAAGCCAAAAAACCCCAAAACATCTCATGAGCCTTCTCTGAGATGAGCAAATCAAATAAAATGTTGTGTGGTAATGACTCTGAACTAGCCACTTTTCTTAGGTATTAAACCCACAGTGTAGAATTTGTACCCAGAGGATATTCATCTCCACGTGGTCAATGGTAGTGGAAAGGAGGCCACAACCCAGCAAAATTATCAGTCTCTTGACTGAAGTAGACGCCCCCTTCAACGGTTATTCAAGAAATAAGAAGTTAAACATCTAACAGCGTAGTGTGTCCATAAAGTGGAGCAGTAAGCAGACTGAGGATGTCAGTTCATATTTGTTATCAAGGAGATATGTATAATATGATCTCCTTTGGTTAAAACTGTCTGCCTGTCAGTATGTGGATGAGATTACAGCAGTAGCCCCGATGGCTCTCCTTGCTCCGTTCTTGCTGCTCTGAACTCCATTCATCATGTAGCAGTCAGAGCACGTGCTTTGAAGGGGCTGAGTGAGAACGTTCCAGTCTGTGGATTAAAGCCCTCTGTTGGCTTTTCATTGCTCACACATGCTAACAAAGTGTATGGCCTTGGATCTGGCATGACCTGCCCCTTGCCCACCTCTCTGGGTCTCCTTCCCCTGCTCTTAAGTCTGCCTTCCTTTCAGTTCCGGCAGTGGATAAGCTCACTCTGCGCTAAGGCTCTTTAACCAGCTCCTGGATCTGCCTGGAATGGTCTTCCCTGCACCTTCCCGTGACCCTTCCCGCTTAATCACGTGTCAGCTCTGAGGCCACCTCCTCAGGGAGGACCCCTCCCTCACCTCCCCCGTCAGTTATCACCACCTCATCCTGTTGTATTTTGTTCATAGCTCTTGACGCTTTGAAACTGTTTGTTTACTTGTTTGTGGTTGATTTTCCCCGAAAGAACATAAGCACCACGAGGGCGAGACCCTGTCTGTCTTTTGTTTATTGCTCTGCTCTCAGTTTGTCATTGTCAGTGATCAGAGAACAGTCACTAGATGAGGGAAAGTGTGCACTGATACACCCCGAAACAGCAGTAGTGATGATTACTAAGAGAAGGGTGAGGGTAACTTGGATTTTTTTTCTCCTGTTTTTCATTTGTATCAATAGTTCCTCATTCATTTGTATCAATAGCTCCTAATTTTTAATTACTGAAATGCTTAGCCAGGTTTAAGGAGGTGTTTCTAAGGCTCCCAGAGAGAGAATGTGTTCTCTGCACGCACCATGCTAAGCAGTGGGTGCTGAATAAATGCTCACTGGGTCCACTGAAATCTCTTTTCCGAGGAAAGACATTTGCCACCGAGTTCTGTAGTTGGGTGCCCACCTGAGTCTGTGTGACCTGCCTCAGAGTGCGGATGTAGAGACCTCAGTCCCCGAGTTTCTGACCTTCATCCCCAGGGTCTGCTCTTCTCTGGCGATCCCAGAGTCCTTTGCTCCAGGGAAAATCCATTAGAAACAGCCACACTTGGAGCATGTGATATGCTTCAGTCCGTGCTGCTTTTTCCAAAGGATATGGTGCCTCTGGCCTCATGTGTAACTGAGGGTCTGGGTGAACCGTCTGCCTGTTTTCTTCCAGGAAAAGAACCTGCCATGTCAATTCGTGCTTTCCAAGTCATTTGATGTTAACAGTTACTTGGCCAATGCTGATTGTTTTGACTAATACTTTATATTTCAGAAATCTTATCAGGTAGCATAAGTACGGTCTTTGTTGTGAGGTATCTTTTTTGCACTCCCACCCCCCCTTTTGTGCCTAGTTCAAATCTAAGCTGGTAAGCTGAGCCATTTGTTTCATTATCATACAGTACTTTTTTGGGCTACTAAATACTTCAGTGGTCCAATATCTTAAGAAAAATAGATACTCCTCAGCTATGACGGTGGGTGGTTACAGTTGTAGCTGGTTGGCAACGTTTCCATCCTCTATGTTTTAACTCTAAGGTTACATTCTGGAAATCTGTGTAAATTGGGAACAGGGACATGGAGGTGGCAGGGATGGAGAAATAAAAAACTTGATGAGGAGCTTAGAAACAGAAACTATTACGTTAAATCACAAAATCATGTTTTCTTTTGTTTTTTTTTCACCTGAATCTGCTTCATTTCACATGCAGTAGAAGATCCCGTCATTACTGTAGCCCTAAAACACTTTGTACGTTTCATGTCCTTGTAGCTTAAGTCAGACTGACTGTTCCTTCCAAATTTAGGGGTAGACAGCTAGACAGTGAGCGGTGAAAACGTGTTCTATTATTTATACTACAAATGCCAGGCAGTTCATAGGAAAAAACCATTGTTCAGTGCTCTGCAAGAGCAGTCCCGTGTGATGTGTGCCAAGAGAGGGGGTGATTTATGTTCCGGAGCCCCTCATGGCAGGGAGCAGCCCTCCAGACTGCTTCCATGGCTGTGCCTGGGCATACAGTTGGTTAGAACTACTTCCTGTCTGAACACAGGCGCTGCTGAAAGAAAACCGCTTCCCACTGGGACGTGTGACCCTTCTTGATTGTGCGTAGTTATAACAGCTCCATGCGAACCTACAGTTCCAATAATCTGCAGAACTCAGAGGCTTTCTCGCTCCCACCAAGATCTCCTGTACTCTCTGAGGTTCCCTGGTGTTTCCTCTTCCCCTGAAACCTCTCTGCTTTGGCTTTGTAGAAACATGAGGCACATAACAGAGTCATCTCAAGAGTACTTGCGATCAGGTGAGCCAAGACAACTCCAAAGAAAAGTTGACTTACTCCAGTGGTAGGAATACCCATCGCCTACCCCCGAAAAAGCGAAGCTCTAATTGGGTGTACACGGGGCTCTTGGGAAACTCCAGAGGAGTGGCCTGGGTCCCCAGGACCCCAAGCACCAGAAGGCTGCCGCCTGCTTGTCTCAAAGACCCAGCAGTGGGGCCAGCTATTGTGAAGCCCCTCTGCCAGATGAACAGGGACCCGTCTCTGGTCACAATAGCCATTCACGCTGAGCAGCCTCATTAAATATTCAGCCGGTGCTTCCGGCAGCTCATTAGGGCCGCAGTGAGCAGTGACGTGGCTGCGGGAACACCGAGGGCCAGCCGGAGGCAGCAGGCAGAGGCTGAGCGAGCCGCCGACGGCTTTTCTGCTCCCTGCCTGTCCAGTGATGACCAGTGTCTGCTCCCTGCTTTGTCTCAAGTCCAGGTAAAAATCAAACAGAACCCCTGACATACAGACGACACTCGACAGCGTTGGGTGCTGGTCTCTGATGTGATCTGGCTAGGGTGCTTGCCCCTGGAAGCCCTCTGACCCCCTTCAAGAGCTGTCTGGGGCTCGGGGTGGGGGCCTCCGCTGAGTGCTAACAATGAGGTGCTGTTGTGTGCTTGGGCCGTTTGATGACTGCATTTGGGAGGGTTCGAGGTATGGTTTGAACTTGGTGCTGAGAGTTTAGATTAACGAATAATTCTTCCTCTGGAGCAGGTTGAATTGGGGAAGATTGTGAACTAATCCTTGCAGTTCATACAGCAAGTTTCCTCAGTTCATGCAAACTTTTCATGTGTCTGAGTGGCTCATGACTAAGTTGTGTCCCTTTTATCTCTCAGGATGGGTATAGTGTAAAAAAAGTGGATATTCTTCAGCAGCGGGGGGTCCTTCCAGTCGGCTGGACATTGTCCTCCTGTATCTTGTTCCTTTCCGGTGGGTGTGTACTCAGTGCTGGGTGAAATAGAAAGCTGGGAGAGTCTGAAAGAAGAATTGAAAGATGGTGAACTCAGACAAAGTGTATTTCTCTTCTCTCACTGTTTCTTTGTCTCTTTCCTGCACAGAAAATGTTTTCAGACAGCTCATTTCTATGTGGAAGATAGCAGTTCGCCTCGGGTGGTCCCCAATGAAAGTATTCCAATCATTCCTATTCCGGGTAAGTAAGACACGACTCCTGTTTCCAGTGGGCTAATTGTTTTTCTTTTTTGTTCTCAGTGTTATGTGACAGCCATGACAAAATATAATTTTTATAGTCTTTTCAAGCTCACCCAGTCTAAGAAAGCCTTAACTAAGGGTAATTTAATGAAATCTTTGCTCCTTTACGTCTCTTCCATGTAATGAAATCATCTTTCAGAGAACAGATGACTATGAGTTCACATAATATAGAGTCTCATGAAGAAAGGGAAGAAAGAGTAGAAAAAAGGGGAAAACATACTTATGTACTTGCAGTCTACTTAGATTCGATTTTGTTATGACAGGCAATGTGTGCTTGCTTTAAAAGAAATTGAAATACTGCTACATATTTTAAAGCTTTATCCTAAGATTCCTTACTCTGAAAATAATTACATGATGGTTGAAAGTTTTCGTACTTAGGCTCTTTGTATGGGGGTCTAGAGAGATGTTCTTGGTCTGGTATCTGTTTCATTTGTGCTTGATACAAGTAGGAAATGCTCAGGTGCTGTTGGGGTAGGGATTGGTGAAAACTGTTAGTCTCTCAGTCATGTCCAACTCTTTATGAAATCATGGCCCATAGCCTGCCAGGCTCCTCTGTCCTTGGACTTCTCCAGGCAAGAATACTGCAGCGGGTAGCCGTCCCCTTCTCCAGGGATGTTCCCGACCCAAGGATCAAGCCCAGGTCTCCTTCATTGCAGGCAGGACTCTAGTAAATCTTAGCTGATGCCACAGATGTGAGAAGGTCATCAGTGGCTTAGCCCTGGTAGATGGTGTGAGTGACTTGAAGGTGGCCCCTATCGTTTTTGGGGTTTCTCTGGTGGCTCAGATGGTAAAGAATCTACCTGCAATGTGGGAGACCCAAGTTTGATCCCTGGGTCGGGAAGATCCTTGGAGAAGGAAATGGCTACCCACCTCTAGTATTCTTGCCTGGAGAATTCCATGGACAGAGGAACCTGGTGGGCTACAGTCCATGGGGTCACAAAGAGTCAGACACGACTGAGCCACTAACACTCACTTCTTTACTTTTCCATTGTTTTTATTTGGTGTCCCCTTCCTGTCGTGCCAGAATCAAACGTTCTTCCTCTGGGTTGCATTCTGTACTTGGAAACACGTATTTTCAGATACCTTATACATTCATCCTTTTGCATTTTATAATGGAGTAGCATAGCCTATTAACAGTGTTGTCACGGTTTCGGGTATACGATAAAGCGATTCAGCCAGACATAATGCATGTCTCCATTCTCGCCTAAACTCCCCTCCCACCCAGGCCGCCAGGTAACACTGAGCAGAGTTCCCTGTGCAGTGGCTCCTTGCTGGTGATCCCTTTTATTTAAATATTTATTTTACTCAGTAGTCTGCACCGGGTTTTAGTGGTCGTATCTTTAGTTGACATATGGAATCTGGTTCCCTGACCAGGAGTTGAACCCGGGCCCCCTGCATTGGGGGCATAAAGTCTTAACCACTGGGCCACCAGGGAGGTCCCAGTTATCCATTTTACATACAGCAGTGTGTACACGGATCCTCTTGACATCATTCTTTTGTAAGCAGAGGTGCCATCTCCCACTCCCCTGCAGACCCAGGATCCCAGCTGTCTGCCTCATCCTCTAGAATGGCTTTCTTCATCATCTAGTACACCATACTTTTTACTTGGTTTGTGGTATCCCCCAACTACAATGAGAGCTTCCCAAAGGCAAATGGATGTTGTCTTAGTGCAAGAATAAATACCTGGCACATGGTAGGGATTCTCGAACTCTCTGGATGAATGATGAATATGAGCAAAGCTTCCTTACAATTCTTTCAAGACGTTTGCTATGAGGCTCGGAGATGCAGTGCTTTTCTAAGTCCCCGGAAGGAATGCTGCTGTTGTCTGCACATCTTCTCTAGATATGGTTATGGTTGGGGACCCTGTATGTCTCTATATGTTAAGACATTAGATATTGCTGGAATTGGCCATGTTCTCGCCATTCTGTGAGCTTCTCTCACTAAAGCTTGTCACACAGCAAAGAGAGGGTAGCAGAAAAGTCTCTGGGTAAGTCCCCCACTGGGTCACTCTGTGGCTGCTAAGCAGTTCCCATACAGATGGGTAGGTTCTGTGTTAGGTTTGTTCTTCTCCACTAACCCTCACCCTTTATTACATTCTCTGCCTTTGAGAGGAGGCAGACAGGAACCACCCCCCATCCCCGTGGAATAAGTTCTGTTGACTCTACCGCATTTGTGCAGCAGTGCGTGTATAATCGTTTTCCTCTCGCATCACCTAGAATATGTGTTGACCTCTGGAAAATGCCTGGGGCCTCTCCCCTCTGAATTGATTCAGCCAACAAACACAGCTGTTGGGTAGCTGTGCAATTGAAATCCATTTTAAAAGGTTAAGTGGTGAGAGATACTTCTTGCACTGTCTTTGCATTTTTAGTTTCTTTCCCCCTGGATGGGGAATCAGAACGCCAAGGATCTCGCCCTGCCTCCACCGTGAAACCTAGGTCAGTGACTTGACCTCTCTGAGCCTAGTTTCCAGCATCTGCAAAGTGAGCAGGAAATTAAAGATCGCATGAGGTGGTATGTGTTAGGGCATTTTGAAAAGTTTCATGGAAGCCAGAGTTGTCAGCTGAGGATATCTCCTTCCCAAATCGTTGTATCATCCTTCCCAGCATCTGTAGACAGCAAGCATTTGCACAATCCCCAGGTTAAAACTGTCCCAAACACGGATCCACATTCACTGGGTGCAGCCAGCTTCACTGCATTCCTGGCTTGGATTTTAGGACTTGGAGTTCCCTGGGATCCTCAGAAAATGCCATCAGTCGTGGCTGCTTTGCCACACCTCTAAGTAGGTGTCTTAGACCAGAAATGCTCTTTGAATGTTCTCTGCTTCGTTTCCCAGCAGCAAGTAAAAAACTCACAGTCCAATAGCATATCTATTTAAATGTGAGATTCTCACTCACTGATAGAAATACGTGGAAGGAACAATTCCACGTGAGAGTCTCCACTAACCGAGAAATCCATGGAATCCAGTTGAATCTCCCTTGGCGTAGTAGATGCATGCTTTTTTTGAAGTAAGATATTTAATATAGGTCCCTGCGCTATATAGTAAATCTTGTGGCTTACCTAGTTTGTTAATGTTTTGGCCATGCCGCAAGGCATGTGGGGTCTTAGTTCCCCAACCAGGGATCGAACCCTTGCCCTGCGCATTGCAAGTGAAGTGTCCTAACCATTGGACTGCTAGGGAAATCCTAGTATACACATCCCCTCGATGAGTTGTGACACATTTGTGAGAATGAATGGCTTGAAATGCTGTAGTGTTAGAGGACTTATCTGGTGAAACCAAACGTGAGACTTCTCCTCTGGTGTTCCCTCAGGTTTTTATAGATAGCAGTAGCCTTCCGTGGGGGTGCGCCTAGACAGAAAACATATTTCACCTTTCACTGAGAAGTTACCTTATATGACCTTTCTTTAAAAATCTTTCAACCAGATCACAGTCCCTTGTTTTTTGTAAAACTACACAGTCCTATTTAGTAAATTTGTAACATAGTTTGTAATTTCATTGCAACAGTTCATGATTGTATTTATTCTTAAGGTTTCTTCCAGTTATTACAGGATGGTTGTCTTGCATAAGAAAAAGCAATGTAAGGAAAACATGAATTTCTGAAATATCACCAGTTTTTTTAAACTCTATTAAAGTTTCAGCACAATTTTTCTTTCATTGAGACCTCCTTAGTATCCTTTTAAATGATTTACCTTAGGAATTATCTAATTTTTATACTTTTTTTTAATGTGGACCAGTTTTACAGTCTTGATTGAATTTGTTACAGCACTGCTTCTGTTTCATGTCTTGGTTTTTTGACCATGAGGCATATGGGATCTTAAGTCCCCAAACAGGGATCAAACCTGTACCTCCTGCATTGGAAGGCAAAATCTTAACCATTGGACTGCCAGGGAAGTTCCTCTAATTGTTTTTGTGTCTGAAAATAGTAGGATATTTGTTGAACTAATATGGAATACTTACCCTGCCCATTGGATCTCACTCATTCTTTGTCCATATTCAAAACCTATCAGGAAGACTTCTAGGCCCTAGATGTATGAGCTTAAGTTATCTCATCATTTGAACCTCTCACTTTCTATCACTGATTTTTCAAAAAAGATATTTCCAGACAACGACCAGTAAACTGGACCATTACACAGTTTTGAAGTGTGGGCAACAGAGTGAGACTGAAAACTCAGCTACTGAACTATTGTAGAGTCCCTAAGTCATCATTATAAAAAGTGTAACATACTCTGATCCGAGAACTTACTTTGCACTTAGCCTTCCTCAGAAAATATCATCATCATCTGATATTTATTGAGCATTTATTCATCAAAACTATGTGGATTTTTTTTTCCAACATCAATTTTAGGGAAAGGGGTGCAGTCCGTACCCTCATTTCACAGATGAAGAAACCGAGGCTGAGAGACATCTTTTAATTTGCCCGAGGTTGCATAGATACATGGTGGGCTAGCACTGGAATTCTCTGTGTGACTTCGAAGCACAGACGCCTAGAAACAGCTCTGCCACCTCTTGGCATGTTCCTCTGACAGTTCTGATATCTGAGGACTTCAGTCTCATTTGGATTTTGCTTCCTTAAATCAAGGCTTGTATCTTCAAATACATGTGACTGTTCTCTTAAAATTTTTTTCTAGATTTTCTCCTTTCAGTAGCACTGACCACTTGCTTTTCCACTAAATTCCCCTTCATCCTCCACGAGAGCATTTCATCATTCTTCTGTTGAAGTTTCCTCCATATCGGAAAAAAAAACAAAAAACAAACAAACAAAAAAAATTCTCCTCTTTGTTTCCTAGTCATCTTTATTCTTTTCTTTCCTAAGAAAAAGACTCTCCCCACCACCACCAATATCGCCATTCCGTGTGCCAAGTAGGAATTTGAGATTTATTTATTTACTTATTTTTTATGCTCCAGGTCTTAGTTGCCACACGTGGGGTCTTTGCTCTTTGTTGGGGGCATACTGACTCTTCTGATTGTGGCATGCAAGCTCTTAGTTTCGGCATGTGGAGTCTAGTTCCCTGACCAGGGATTGAACCTGGGCCCCCTGCATTGGGAGCGCAGAGTCTTAACCACTGGGCTGCTAGGGAAATCCTGGGGCTGTGTGATTTAAATAACTTGGAGAACAGCTCAAAAACATGTTGAATTTTGAATAAATTTAGACTCTAAATCTTTTGGATGATTCTGCTGTGGTTCAAATTCATGGATAAACAGCTCTGATCTTGAAATCCCAAAACGTTACGTAGAACCAGCAAGTTACACTGGCTCTTAAAAAAATATTATGAAATAGACGAAAGGCTAAGGAAAGCTTTGCTAACCTTTTGATACTCATCTCTTGGAGCAGATAGATAGGAACCTTTGAGGAAATTTGAGTTATCAGAATTACTAGCTCTAACTGAAATTTAGCAATTTAGACTCTTCATAGTGTCCTGGTTTAATTGGCAAAGATAGTACTGTAAGAAGGAAGACTTTTTTTTTCTTCACCTAAATCCTGTACAGTGTGGAAATTGTAAACCCAATGTGGCAGCAAAGGTTGGTTAGCCAAGCATATGAGAGAGAACTCTTTATGCAAACATTTTACCAGACAGTTCCAATCACTTAGAGAAGTGACGTCAATTCTTTTATTAGGAATTTTTTTTTTAATTCATTCATTTCTTTGGCTGTGCTGGGTCTTAGTTGCAGCATGTGGGATCTTGAGTTACAAAATGCAGGATCTTTAGTTGTGGCATGCAGACTCTAGTTCCCTAACCAAAGACTGAACCCAGGTCCCCTGCATTGGGAGCAAAGAGTCTTAGCCACTGGACCACCAGGATAGTCCCTATAAGGTATTTTTCTAATTGTGAAATCTGCTACGTGTATAATGCTTGAGAAAAGTACGCAGTCTTCTTCCAGATAGGTTAAATTGTGACTTCTTCAGGAGAATGAAAGGGGCTTTGACTCTTCATATGTCCCACTAATCACTTTTGAAAATCAAATGTTCCATGCTCACTGGTCTCCCATTGTTACTCTGGGAAGATAAAGCACAATTGAATGTAATGACCTAGCTATCAGCCCCATCCTGGTAGTCTATCTTCTAAGATATTGAAGTAGTCACAAACTTCTGTCCTTTAAGACCGTCCTCATGATCATTATTTTGGCCACGCTGTGCAGCTTGCAAGATTTTAGTTCCCCAACCAGGGGTTGAACCCATGCCATGGCATTTGGATCCATATTATTATTAAATTGATATTATTAATATCTGGAAGTATTTTTTTTTAAATCTACTGTTTCTATCTTTGAAATACCAAGCTTGCGTTATATTTTCACTACAGTTAATAATGAATTACATTTTCACTCTAATTATTAATGAAACATTATATATAATATGTCATCTGCAAATTATATTCAGTGTACTATGCTACTTATTCTTTTAGACTTTCATCATATGAAGCTTTTTAAAATTAGAACTCAGCTCATTGAATTAGCCTTTTTATAGAGCATGTTGAAAGGGCTTTTCCAAATGTGCCTATTGTCAAACACAAATGTCCTTATAAATGTTTTTCTCTGGAAACTAGAAAATCTAACTTTCTAACAAGAACATTACAAAACAAAATGTTGCTGCTAACCAGTAGTTTAGAAATCCAGAAATGATTCGTGCCTTTCCCGCAGTTAAAACACATCTTAATAATTTGAAGGTCACTGGCTTCAGCAGGGTGTCAGCACATAAAGGGGTTTTAAACATGCAGTTTAAAACCCTTGGGATTAAACCAACCTTGTTGGCATATTTTATTTATACAGAGATTATCTCCAAAGGAGATTCATTGGTCTTTTGACGATAATGAAGCCCTTTCTTTATTGACTTCACTGTGTCATAAATGAAAAGAGATTTCTTTTTTGTGGCAGGAAATAAAATGTCCTCATTTCCACAGCGCTCCTTGCATCCTAAGAGTCTGATTTAGACAAAAATCTATTGTGTCCTAAATCAGGAGCTAAAAAATCTCAATAATCGTATTTGCTATTTGCTTTATCTTCTTAAGTTGACACAGGTGTTACCAAGCAGAGAGAGAGGCCTGAACTTGGCTTCTCAGATGAGAGGCTGATCCCTCCTCAGAAAGGAAGGAGACTGAGTTCTCAGCATTAAGGTCTGTCCACTACAGGAGTGGTTAGCAGTCCCTGAAAACAGTCCAGTCATGGGGCTTGGGGTCAGGAAGATGCCTGAGTATGACTGAATTGGACCCAAGTACTAGGCTCTCCCCACCCTTATATCGATTTGGTTGGGGTTTGGAATAGGGTTGAAGGAAATACTAAGTGTTAAATGAAGTTTGCACAGATTAGCCTCAGTGTGTGACTGAAGGCCTTCTGGAATCTTCATGGTAAATTTATATCTATACCCACAGCCTGCCAGAGTAAAACAAGCAGCGATAATTTTCTGAAACAGACCTTAGGCCAGTCAACCCCGCAGCTAAGCATCTTGGAAGGCAGGAAGGTAAATACCACAGTATTTTATTTACTTGGCATCTTCAGGGTGACCAGAATATCAGTGTGAATTTTCCAGGTAAACCAGAGTTTACCTTTGAAGCCAAAGTGATTTGTTTCAGCCCGTTTTTGTTGGAGAACTTCTTTAACACGTATTGTATGCTTTTCTGCCCTCTCACTGTGTATGTTCAGTTTAAGACCTAGAGAGGTCACATTAAGGCCCAAGAAGCCAGCTTTGGGGTCAGCCTGGGCCAGCCAATTGATGGCAGTGGACCTTGGCCAGGTTCTTTGTTTCTCCTAGCCCCCAGATCATAGGATCTCGCATGCATAGCAATTCTCACCCCATAGTAAATCATAGTAAAGCTATGATTTACTATGGCACTTACTAAATGCCAAGCTCTCTGGTAAGTACTTATGTTTTCCAGTTTGTTCTGCATAGCTCTCTGAATTAGCTGCTTCTGATTTCCAATTAGATGAGGAACGGCAGTCACAGAGAGGTAAGGTCCTGTATCACCAGGCCGACTGAATCTGACTTTTTCCATTTACACCACTATCTCCGGGTACCTGATGCACAGGAAGCATTCTGGCCACAGTGGCAAGTGAGAATAAAGGCTACACAGTTACACTGAGCTGTAAGCTAAAGACTCTACCACCCTGCAGCCTGCTAGGCGAGGCCTTCTGCAGCGACCCCCTGTGGTGGATGTTCAGGAACCGCCTCAGATGCTGATTTTTCTTCTTTGCAATTTCAAAGGAAAAATTGCTAAGTTTTTCCTTTTGGTTTATCTGTTGTTCCTTAATACTAAGAGTCTGCAAATTTAGCATGGGTGAGTTCTCTCTAATGGAATGGGTCTGAGCACGCAAGTACAACAGAGATATAACCACAGATTTCAGAAGCAACTTTTCTTTTTTTCTTTCTGTTTTAATTGAAGTAGAGCTCATTCACAATGTTGTGCTAGTTTCTGGTGTACAGAAGAGTGATTCAGTTATATAGGCACACCCATGTATATGTATTCATTTTCATGTTCTTTTCCGTTATAGTTTATTGCAAGATATTGAATATAGTTCTCTGTGCTATATAGTAGGACCTTATTGTTTATCCCTTATATATATAGTAGTATATTTATGCCAGTCCCAAACTCCTAATTTATCCCTCCTCCGTTCTCTTCCCCCTTTGGTAACTACATGTTTGTTTTCTGTCTTGTGACTCTGTGTCCATTTTATAAATAAATTTGTTTGTATCACATTTTAGATTCTATGTGTAAATAATATCATATGGTGTTTGTCTTTTTCTTTCTGACTCCCTTCACTCAGTATGACGGTCTCTAGGTCCATCCATGTTGCTGCAGATGACAAAATTTTTATTATTTGTTATGGCTAAGCTGTATTCCCATTGTGTGTGTGTGTGTGTGTATATATGTACCATATCTTCTTCATTCATTTGTCAATGGACGCTTAGTTTGTAAAAGCAACTTTTCTTGATGTTCACATGCATTTTTCTCTATTTTTTACAGTTTTGCATTTGAGGTCAACATTAACCAGCTCTTTTCTCCCTCTTGAAATCTCTCACCTTCATACTTTGTTTTCAGTAGAGGTTCAACCTCTTACAGTGCTCTGCTTTTGATGCGTACGAACCAGAAACTAATTTCAGGCTTCATCAGAAGTGGTACATAAGGATGTTTTGCTGTGGACTGACCAAAATAAAGGACCTCTTATGTGCTGGATTTAATTCTAACCACAAAAGGCTAAAATCTTGGAACAAAGTATAAATAATGTTATTTAAGACCAACAAGCCCACTTTTCCTGATCCTCAACTGACTTTATCAAATATTTTGTAACAGGGTAATGTAGTGGTGATAGTAGTTATCCCATTTTTGCCTTATTTAAACCTTTGGTAGCTGAAAGCTCTATACTTAAAAATACTGGCACAAAATTATACTGTGTAGAAACATTTTATCAGATTAACAGACACGCTCTGCCTAATTGCTTGCCTTTCCTTGCAACTGAGCTCCGAGAATGAAGGCGGTGTGTCCCATCACGTGGGAGCACAGGCTTTGGGCTTAATACACCAGGATTCAAATGACAGCTCTGCTGCTTAGTAATGGTGTCGCTTTGGACAAGTTGCCTCAGGTTCCTTACGTGTAAATTGAAGACAACGGCATCCTCTGTGCCTAGTCCTTGTGAAGATAACGTGTATGCAAAAGGCTGAGCATAATCCCTGGCAATCAGTAAGGGCTTCCTTCACATTTCTTTCATTTCTGTCTAATAACTCTGTCATTAGACATTTCACTGTGTCATGGTAATCCAACGTCTAACCTGTGGTCAGTGAAACCATCTTTGTTTTTGTTTTAATCATTTATTTGTCTGTGCCAGGTCTTAATTACGGCACATAGGCTCTTCATTTGTGGCATGTGAACGCTTAGCTGTGGCATATGGGATCTAGCTCCCTAACTAGCCCAGGGATGGAACCTGGACCCCCCTGCATTGGGAGATGCTGAGTCTTAGCCACTGGACCACCAAGGAAGTCCCAAGGCATCTTTACTTTGATTCCAGCTCTTTTCCTCTTCTCTATGTTTCTCGCTAGTCACCAAGTTATCAGACTCATCCATTTTAAGACACTGGCAGTCTTCACCTCGTCATTTCACATGGTTTTTGCTCTCACTTTCTTATATTCAGCAGAACACATGTTGCCCTTGAGCAGACACAATCTCGCTAATATCTGGCTGAGTCCTAGGTGCTCAGTAAACACCTCTTCCAGTGGTTTCCCCTTCAGTGTGACCTAGACGACAGCCGCTCTCTCCCACCAGAAGCACTCTTTGCCTTGGCTCTGCAGCCAGCCGCCACTGCCACGCTCCGGGCTTCAGTTCATCTTTCCAAGCTTGTGTTTTCAACTCTTAAGATGAGTATTGAAAACAGTGCCTATCTCTTAGGGCTGTTAGGAGGAATGAGTACATGTAAACACAGGTAAAGGGCACAGAAGGTGTCTGGTCCATAGTTAGTGCTGCTGATAGTTGTGACATTTGTTAATGAAACTCAGCTGTATAGGTATAACATCTCACAGATGGGTATCTTCTTGTAACACAGGCTTTCTGCAGATATCAACTGAGCAGATCAGGTCTACAATGCTGTCCTAATTGCTTGGCCTTCTGGCTAGTTAGAGTAATTTTATAATTATCTGGCTCATGTTGAGAGAAATTTAATAGGAAACCAGTGTAAGAGGAAAACTATTAGGACTTCTAATTAGCTTCAGCCTTATATTTATCTTAATATTGAAGGAAAAAATATTTATGACCCTTCAGTTTCATTTATCTTGATTGAAAGACAAAAATGTATTATCTGGGTGGTCACTATACCATGCGTGTTTGTGTGTGTGTATATATCGTTCTCTTTGGTTGTTTGGTAGTTTTGTGACGTTACTTACTGGTGGTGCTTGGAAACCTAAAGGATTGTGATTAGACCTCTTTGGATAAAGAACCAAATTTGAGAGACTAGTGAGTTGTGTATTTCCATATGCAGTTCTCGAACTGAGCTCTGCTGGGTCTTGCTGCTTCTAACCATGGGAGGAATGGACCGACTGATTTATAGCCATGTATAGGTGGCCCAGAGGTTAAAGCGTCTGCCTGCAATGTGGGAGACCTGGGTTTGATCCCTGGGTCGGAAAGATCCCCTGGAGAAGGAAATGGCAACCCACTCAAGTATTCTTGCCTGGAGAATCCCATGGATGGAGGAGCCTGGTGGGCTACAGTCCACGGGGTAGCAAAGAGTCGGACACGATTGAGTAACTTAACATAATATAACATAACATAGTGTCAGCTTAGATAGTATAGTTGAGCAGTTTGTAGGAAAAAATAAGAAATTGTTAACCTTAAAGTGATTCTTTTTTTTTTTAGTGACTCGAGCAGGACTCTGCCCTTTAAAACACTGTGGTATGTACCTTGGAGTAAAATAACTCTGAAGCTGAACTACAGTCTTATTTTGAACTAGAGTCCATGTACTTAATCATGGCATGCATGCCCGCTAAGTTGCTTCAGTTGTGTCTAACTCTTTGTGACCCCATGGACCGTAGCCTGCCAGGCTTATCCGTCCATGAGATTCTCCAGGCAAGAATACTGGAGTAGGTTGCCATGCCCTCCTCCAAGGGATCTTTCCAACCCAGATATGGAACCCATATCTCTTGATATCTTCTGCATTGGCAGGAGGGTTCTTTACCACTAACGCTACCTGGGAGTCCATGTACTTAATCATGGCACCTGAAGTTTATCGGGGATTTCCAGTTCTAAACTATCATTACAGAATAAATGTTGCCTTCAACCTGTTACACTATTTTTTTTAACCTTATTTTGTACTGGGGTATAGGTAAAGAATTCACCTGCAGTGCAGGAGACGCAAGTTCCATCCCTGGGTGGGAAGATCCCCTGGAGGAGGAAATGGCAACCCACTCCAGTATTCTTGCCTGGAAAATCCCATGGATGGAGGAGCCTGGTGGGTTACAGTCCATGGGGTCTCAAAGAGTCAGACATGACTGAACTGACTGGATACAAGTGCACATAGCCAATTAACAGTTTTGTGATAGTTTCAGGTAGGTGCAAGGGGGCTCAGGCATACAACCTATTAAACTACTAAACTACTAAACTACTTGGAAACAGTGTCTTTCATGAAATGTCTTTCATTTCAAAATAAATAGGAGAAAAGTGTTGCCTGCAGTCTGTAGGCTGGAGTGTTTTTGGGGCCAGGTTGTGTCCCATCTTATTTATGTCGCCTCTTGTTCAAAGATGAGTTTATTCTTGGGTTAACCTCTTAGACACACTCTAGTTTTGTACACATTAGTCCTTTTCTCAACTTAAGATCTTTTCTTTGCCACTTGATCTTTATTATAGAATTTGCTTACTTCTAAACATTTTAAGTGAAGTGATCAGATAATTTGGGAAATTTTTCTTGAACTGTGCATTCTGCTAAATATTCCGGGGAAACATTTTGGCTCAGCTCACTTTGTTAATGCCGGTTACATCATTATGGGCGCTATAGATTTCTTGGGCGTGCAAAATGATTGCATATTCATGAACATCTTCAATCCTGAAATATTTGTAAATAACTTGGCAATTTTTTTTTTCATAAGGAGGCCTGTTAAAATGATTAGGTCTTTAATGGTTCACACAGAAAGAACTGGTCCTTACAAGGCACCCCCCTATTTGATAAGTCACATTTCTCCGCTAAGGCAGTTTGGATTATGAACGTTTATAAGTCACCTTCCTTAAAGTATATGAGAGACGCTTCTTTTCCTCTTAGGAATGTTTCAAGTTTGAAAATGTCAATAGATGCAAAAAGCCACCCTTAGAGCTTTGCTCTCTCGAAAGAAAGTCGAGAAGGAATGACATAGTCAATGTTAGCTGTCACCAGATGAAGAGAAATCAGATTGTCAAGCCTGGATCTCTAACACTCTTGCCAAAGTAGGACCTCATTTACACATACAGATCTTCATACCCTTTGCTAAGAAAAGCATCTGTGGCAGTTTAGATGTTTGTGCGTTTGCCAAAGATCTTTCACTCTGAATAAAGTAAATGTCATGTCTGTTGTTTATCTCAAATTCAGCAGAGTATTTTTAAAAGGAAATATTTGCGGGGGAGGGGCGAGGGAAAGAGAGAAGGGGGAGGTCGGGCAGCTCCAGGGGGTGGAGTGTGGCCGTCCTCAAGGTACAGAGCGGAGCTGGGTAAATCAGCGTAAAACACTCAGGAGGCTCACGAACTGAAAACGTCCTTTTGAAGTGACAGCATTACAAATAAATTGGAATGTGGAGTCTTCCCGAATTTGTACCTAGTTCTGTCAACACCAAAAGAAAATCCAGTTAATTCCATCAAACTGGTTGTTTGGCATTGTGTAGACACAGCTGTCTCGCACAAAAATTGTGAACACGTAAACGTAGATGGCAGTGTACCCAAAGCCAGCTGGTTCAGTGGCACCTGTCTGGGACTGTCTGTGATTGTGTATAAAGATTACATATACTTCAAAGATCAGAAACAGAACTGAGTTGTTCCAAATTCAAGCTGGACCCCACTGAATAGCAAATTCTTGAAAAACCTAGGTCGTGATAACATTTCTTAACAAACAAGTATACTTGGTAAATTCAGTTTTAGTTAAAAGTATGATGTGGTGCTTTAAGTATGTAAATTTCCTTGAATATGAAAACTAAAGGTAATTCTTTATAGACCATTTTTAAAACCATACTTAGCTTTTCAGTTCAGTTCAGTCGCTCAGTCGTGTCTGACTCTTTGCAACCCCATGATTTGCAGCGTGCCAGCCTCCCTGTCCATCACCAACTCCCGGAGTTCACCCAGACTCACATCCATCGAGTCAGTGATGCCATCCAGCCATCTCACCCTCTCTCGTCCCCTTTTCCTCCTGCCCCCAATCCCTCCCAGCATCAGAGTCTTTTCCAATAAGCATTCAAAAATCATAATGAGACCCTAATGTCAAGTAAATCCAGAGAAGGCATTTTTCTGAAAGACGTCTATTTCAGGTAATACAATTATATCACTCTTTGCAGAGATCAAATACCTGTCTTCAGGAATTCCCTTATCGGTGTTAATTTGTTTCTGAAAGGAATCTATGTGACTCTGAATATTATTTTATTCCTACAGATGACATGGAAGCCATTCCTGTCAAACAGTTTGTTAAACACATCGGTGAGCTCTATTCTAATAACCAGCACGGGTTCTCCGAGGATTTTGAGGTATGCTTTAAAACCGGACGTTCCTTTCCAGAAAGCTAACTCTTCTTTTACAGGGATTTGTTTGTAAACTTGAAATGAATGTATCTCGAACGTCACAAAAGCAGTCACTGAGGAAAGTGGGGACTGGCTGTCTTTTCCTTACACTGAGTTCTCGCGGGCCTTCCTTTCCCAGTACAAGTGAGATGAGAGAGAGTTGGCTGCCCGCTTCCTGAACGTGCATTTCTGTGAGAGAACAGACTCAGTGGAAGGAAAGAGGCCGACTCGGATTGTGTCTTCTGCATTCTCACTGGGATAGCGGTCATCATACTGAGGACAGGCTCCTAACTCCACATCCGTTCTGGGAGGCACACAGTGCAGGCGAGACCACAAGTTGTCAGTCTGAGGGGTCAGATGCCAGCTCCACCAGTCATGATCATTCTGGGTCAGTCAGTTCACCTCTGATCCCCAGTTTCCTCATTTTTTATGATCTCATTTATTTATTTGGCTCTCCTGGGTCTTTGTAGCTTCACAGGAGAGCTAGCTATGGAGAGCAGGGGTCACTTTCTAGTTGCGATACCCCGGCTTCTCATTGTGACAGCTTCTCTTGTGGCAGAGCACAGGCTCTAGGGGGTGCAGGCGTCGGTAGTTGCGGCTCCCAGGCTCTAAAGCACAGGCTCAGTAGTTGTGGCACACGGGCTTTAGCTATTCCACGGCACATGGGATCTTCCCGGACCAGGGATCGAGCCCATGTCTTCTGCACTGGCAGGCGGATTCTTCACCACCGCGCCACCAGGGAAGCCCCTCCCCGCCCTTCACTTTTGAAAATGGCAGCGACATCACCTCCTACCCCAACCATGTTGGCAGAAATGAATGCTGAACATCTTGGAGAGTGCTAGGTTAACAGTTGCTGCTGCTAAGTCACTTCAGTCGTGTCCGACTCTGCGCGACCCCATGGCCTGCAGCCCACCAGGCTCCTCCGTCCGTGGAATTTTCCAGGCAAGAGTACTGGAGTGGGCTGCCATTGCCTTCTCCATTAACAGTTAAGCCCGTGCAAAAGTGGATTGTTCTTGTCTTCGCGATTCTTAAGCCCTGGAGAGGAGACAAGGGTGAGCAGAGCCTCCTGATTTTGAGAGCTGGTGTGCAGGGAACAAGGAAGGTAGAGAGCAGCGCGCACCGCCCTGCCAGCTCCGGGTCCCGCGCCAGCTCGGCAGTGACAGGGTGTCAATGAGGAGCTATTAAACAGACTGCCCTTTTCTTCACTGAGGCGCTTCACTGAGGCACATCTCTGGCAGCATGAGTGGCGCTGAGGGGGCCAAGTTTTCGTGGCAGCTCAGCTGTCTTCTAGCTTTGTGGGTAAGTCAGTTCCTTTCTCTCTCATTTCTCCTTTAAAATGGAAATGACGCTGAGGGTGCTAACCTGCCCACCTCTTTTTACAAAATTGGTCGGGGGGCTCACCAAGCCCTCGAGATCACCTAGGAGCCATACGGCTGGGAGGCTCAATTATTTTCGCACCGAGGAAGAGAGAGAAAAAAGAAGACCAGAAGCCCTGTTTCTATGCAAATTGGGGAGTCCCTGAAGGCCATCCTAAAGGCAGTTATATTGACAACTTGTTTTAAACGAAGTCCCTCTCCTAGCTTTTCGATTCTTTGTTTTATTTCTGGAGCAGATGCAGAGCAAAGGTGGTAGAGAGAAGGAGCCCTCTGACATATTCTGTAGAGTCATATGTTTCCTGGAAAAAGCAAAAAAAAAAAAAAAAAAAAAAAAACATGTCAAGTGCTTAATGTGGCTATTAGATGCTGACCCCAAAAAAGGTGCCTGTCGAAGTGCAAAGCACACGGTGTGAAGTCAGACATTTTGCATTCATGAGGACGGCACATGGGTGCGGTGTTCCAGTGATTTAGTTCAATTGACTGTTGGCTGGATGACTGAGCAAGAATATTGAGGCATTTAACAATGTTGATGGTATTCCGGACAAACATTCATCCTCTCGAGACACGAATTTGATCAGGATGATCAAATGCAGCTCCAGTTTCTCAATTATTTATGATTTGAGACCCCAGTGGTATTCATCACAGCTGGTTTTGACACCATTTAATTATTCAAAATAATCAGCTACACCTCTGTAAACTGGCTCTGACTTAAAATGGGCTTCACTGCATCAAAATCACGCCTCTTAACAAATCCTGGGCATCTGCACCCTATTTGTATCCTAAAAAAAAAAAATTACTGCGGCTGTAGCTTTTGTCACCTACATTGAAGTCTGTAGCTTATCACCTGGTGTGTTTGGGACTGGAACAGGGAGGGCAGGGAGAAGGGTGGCTTTGTTCTATCATTGTTATCTCACAGTCGGTGCTGGTTTGAAAGGTTTCGAGTTAGGGCTCTTCACCCTAGCAAGAACATCCTTTCTTCCCAAAAGAATAGTAAGACACTCATGCAGAGAAGGAAATGAGACGGTAGAAAAGCCTACTACTATACCGTCAGTCTTCTAATTTAGGAGAAATTTGAAGTATTTTAAAACAGTAGTGCTCCTTTTGCATAGCTCTCCTAAAAAGGACAACGGTAATAGGAGCTTTAACAAACTATCAAGGCTGGTTTTTTTGACTGCAACATGCAGCTTGATCTCTGTTCCCTGACCAGGGACTGAACCCAAGTGCTCAGCAGTCCTAAACAGTGGACCACGAGGAGATTCCCTCATCAAGGCTATTTTATAGACAAGAAATAGTCATAGACTGTAAAAAAAATAATAATGATAATAAGGTCAGGACAAGAGATTTTGTGTAATTCAACAAGAATAAAACAAAACCCTCATCGTGTTAAGAGAGTAGAAACCTCAACTCCAGATTTCCGGGCCCTTTTATGTAGATTAATTACAACCGGTATCTGCTTGGCACCATTGCTCAGATTATTTCACTCATTCCTCAGAAATAACCCCTGTGAGCTGTGAGCTCTTTTGTCCCCATTTTGCAGATGAGGAAGACTGAGGCATTGGTTAATTCAGTAATGAAGTGGCAGCAGTAGGACTACTTTCTGATCAGTAAGACCAAAGCTTTCTGATTCAAGCCCACATGTTTAACCCTAAGGCTATCCAGACTCGTCATTTAACTAAGTAGTATCCTATAGTGAGGAGAATTAACCAAGATGATCACTGATTGTCTAAAACTGATCATGCAGCCAATGGACCAGTAAAGTCTTTGGCAAAAAAAAAGGAGAGGAAGGTTAGAATAAAGGAGCTACCCCACCCCCACGCCATCCCACAACTAAGAATACTAGGAGCCCAATACATGATCTTCATGGTCTAGACCCTTCCCAAAGGGCTGAGAATCTGACTTACAAAGGTCTTCCATAATTTCTGAATAGAGGCCTGAAGTTAGTCCAAGAATGAACCTTAAGATTATAGAGAAAACCACTTAACAGTTAATATTTGCCCATGTTGTTATTCAGTTGCTCAGTCATGTCTGACTCTGTGCCCCCTTGGACTGCAGCATGCCAGGCTCCCTGTCCTTCACTATCTCCCAGAGATTGCTCAGACTCATGTCTGTTGAGCTCATGAAGCCATCCAACCATCTCATTCTCTGTCGTCCCCTTCTCCTCTTGCCCTCAGTCTTTCCCAGCATGAGAGTCTTTTCCAGTTTGCCCATGAAAAGGCGTTGAAGCCAGTCATTCTACAGTTACTGAGTACCTGCTATTCTCTGGATGTTTTCTAAGGCACAAAGATGGACTGGACAGAGAACTTGCCCTCAGAGAGTTCCTTCTGGTTGGGGGAGACCGGAGTGAACACAGCTAATGCAGAAAGAGATCAAAGCAAAAGAAGTGCCAATCCAGGAGTGAAGTTCTGCCAGGAAAGCAGAGGAAGGCTGCTAGGAATTTTGATTGGGTTTTTCTGCGAAAGTTCTATTATTTGCCCCATCTTGTTTTCAGATCATGGAGGGAAATGGGGAAAAAAAATGGTGAATACCTGTCATACGTTCAGAACTTTGCTGCTTAAGGAGAATGAGAAATGATCCGCTGGTAATTCTGAGTCTTTGTCTAGAGGTGATGCTGAATGCAAGCTTTTTGTCCTTGTCAGATAAATTTTGGAGGCTGTTAAAAAGCTGGAGACATTATACCTCTAGCAGATTTTGCAGTCCCTGGAAATAGCATCAATCCTGGTGTCAGGATAGTGTTCAGTGACTATTCCCTTGACTACCTTAGCTGACTTCAGCCTCCCTCTTCCCCCGCCTCCCAGGTCATAATCAAGGAGTCTTCCAGAGGCTCGGTGCTAGCAAATAATCTTTCAAAATCAGGGGAGTTGCAAGGCCTTGTGGGTTAGCAGAATTAATAGGCAGAGGTCAGGAGCATCACAGGCTTAAAAGTGGAGTGCAGAGATGAGGCCAGAGGTCCAGTACCCCCTTGATAAGATCCTTTGGGGGATCAAGTCTGTTAAAATTAACTCCAGCTCAGCTGAATTTGAGCCGGTTGCTCATCTTAAATCAAGAGAACAAAGCTTTGTCCACCCGAGCCCAGGCACCAAGGGGCCAGTGGCCACAATTGCCTTATGTAAGAAGCAGAGTTCCTTTGTTGCTGATGACACATACTAGGGAATTCCTGACGGAGGCAGAAAACTGCAGAAACAAGGCTGCCTGCAGGATGGCAGTTTCCTCAGCCTCAGTGACAAAATGCCAGTGTGGGTCTTACATGACCCAAAGGAAAACTTTGTAAACCCTTATCATGAAAGAAATCATAGGTGATGAAGCTGAGGTTGAGGCTCTTAAGAGTGAGGAAAAAAGTGTGTTAGCCAGGTTGTACAGGAAAAAATAATTCTGTTTTATAGACCAGCTGCAGGGTGACAGACACTGGGATAGTTTCTTCAGAGATGGGTTGATTTTCTGGAGGGTAAGGCAGACATTTGAGATAAAGACATGCGGATTCAGAGGGGCATGAAGAGGAGCACAGGCTTTCCTGAGTAAGGAAAACTGCAATGAAGCAGCGAGCAGGAGGACGCACAGACTGTTCAAAGGGCACCGAGTTAAAACTGTCCGGCCTTGGAAAGGAAGAGGTACATAGGTGGGGGCCCTGAAAGCCTGACTCGGGGGTTTGGAATCTCTCTAAGAGGTGTCTGAACAAGAGAAGAACATAGGTAAGCAACCTTTGAAGAAAACCAGTGTGGCTGTAGTGGTCGCCTGAGCAGAGGGGAGGAGAGGCCGGAAGATGGTGTGACCAGTACCTGGTGAGGGCCAGCTCTGTGTCCAAACTCAGCAAGCACTGCGCTGTGGTCCTGACTTATTCTCGTGCAGGACAGGCCCCTGAACGTAGATGGGGGCGGCCTGAGCTCAGATACTAAGGCTGTTTATACATACTCGGCCTAACCCTTGGTCACCAGGTCCAAAATATTTCCTTCTCAGTTTGCTTCACTGTGAAGCTGAGTAACCTGAAAGATTTCTAGATCTGTTTCGGCTGTGTTTTTTTTTTTTTTCCAATTAAGCTTCTGAATGGGAGGATAGGAGGTCAGCATGTGCCTTTGGACAGCCTCTTCCATCTACAGTTCCAGGCAGGAGGTGATGCAGCCCGTATCATCTCCGAAGAATTCTGTATCTGTCAACTTGTACTTTTCTTTTTTTCTCTTTTGGTTCATTTTTTTAAGTTATGCTTTGTTGTAGATCCCTTGTTTTCAGTTGGCTCTTCTTGGTGGTGGTGTGTCCTGGTTATTCGCATATTATTCATTTTGAGAATTCCGGCTCTGTTATAGAGACAGTAAAGTGCAAACAAGCTTAAATCTCAAACTTTTTATTTGGGTACTGACTAAGTAACCGTACTATACACATTCTATTGGCCAGTGTCACTTCAAAGGGTCTTAACACCTATTAAAATCACATTAAGTTTGAAATGCCAGTTCAGCTGGAGAAAAAGCACTCCAGGATGGGATGATATTATCAGCATTTAAATGAACCAGGCGGTACTGCAAGGAATTACAGATGACATTATTATCCACAAGACAAAATCAGAAGGCCGTAGGCCAACCCCTTGGGTTCTCGTAAAATCAGATTTAGCATTATTTATGACCATTCTTTGTTTTCTGTCATTCACATAATTGGAAAAGTGAAATAGAGGCGACAGATCAGACTAAGGGTTTTAGATAGCACAGGGTTTGATTGGCCATATTGAATGGCCGTTTTAAACAGTGCAGACAGCTGCTCCCACACAGGCTCAGCCAGTTGCATTAGACTGTAACAGAGGCCCCACCTCAGTCCAGTGAGTGAGGTCAGAGTCACACAATGGGGGGGAAAATATCAATAAGGCAAATCTCCAACTAAAGTACTCAAAGCTGGAATCTCAGCAGAAGATATCTGAACAGCTCAGCCCAGAAAAGGTACATGCCAAAGGCATGACCTTCAGAACCCAGGAACGGAAGCATGTCAGCTTATTTCACAGGTTTGTGTACAGGCTGAATTAATGTCTTCCAGAATACAAATCCATTTTCAAAGGTTTTCTGCCCCTGAAACTATTCAGAAGAGTATGCCTTGGGCTTTCAAGGCAATCCTGAATGGCAGATATTCTGAGTACGGCTACCATTGCTCCTGTTCCTAGAGATGTTAAAACAGCAGACTCATTAAATTACGCTCACATTTTATGTCTATTTCAGAGAAAACAGCCAAAGGCAGCCTTCAGGGCTTTTAAACCAGCATTCACCAAACTGTAGGTTATAAACCATTTTAGATAGAACAGCAGGTATCAGAGTTTTTCGCATTTAGTAAAAGTAAAAAAGGATAACACGCTGTCATGAAATACACACTTTCTCCAGAGAGATGTGTTGAACTAATGGATGTGGCTTTTCTTTCTCTCGCGCTTGCTTTCCTTCCTTCCTTCTCTCTCCCTTTTTATTTTTTTTCATATATAATTCTGTGTATTTATTTTTGGCTGTGCTAGGTCTTCCTTGCTGTGGGGCTTTTCTGCAGTTGCGGGGAGCCACTCTTCGTTGCAGTGCTCTGGCTTCCCTGGGTATGGCTCCTGGGCTCTAGAGCCCGGTAGGTGTATGCACGAGCTTAGTTGCTCCGTGGCACCTGGGATCCTCCCAGACCAGGGATCAAAGCCACGTCTCCTGCATTGGCAGGCAGATTCTTTACAACGAGCCACCTGGGAAGCCCCCTGTTTTTCTTCCTTTTGTTCTTTCTCATTCTTCCTTCCCCCGGAATGCCTCCAATTCTGAAAAATTGCATGCACATCCTCCAGGAATGTGAGTATGTGAGTATGGTTCTGAATATTTAGTGACCTGTTGTTTTTTGCCTTGGTTTTTTGATCGTGGTGAGCCCCTCCTAAGTCCTTTGGTGGATATAAAAGACAACTGGTTCCTTACAGGTTCATTGTGCGTGGTGCACATGCTCTGGACATCATCTGTACTTGGTGCGCAGCTCCTTTGTGAAGAAAAGTCTGCACACTCGCAGACTCAGTTACATCTGTCACATGTGAAAGGTTTTTCCTGATCGCCTCATGTCACTTTGCCCTGCTCTTTGTCGCAGCTGTGCTCTCCAAATGACTTCCTTTATTAGTTAGCACCAGTGGTTTCTTGGGATTTGAAGCATATGGTGTCGAAAAATTTGGCTTTTTTCACCATCTTTTATTAGGCTAATAGATAATGTTTCTATCCATGGCAAAGGTAATAGAAGAGGAGGTTTGCTTCTCCCATGGCTGTTTTTCTAAAGAAGGATCATATAAGTAAAATCAGAGTTAAAAATTAGTGCATCAGAGCCATATATGGGTAAGTCAGATATGACAGTTCTAGGTTCTATTAAGTCATTTCAGGGCTTCCTGGGTATCATTGGTGATAAAGAACCTGCTTGCGGTGCAAGAGACATAAGAGACGTGGGTTTGATCCATGGGTCAGAAAGAGTCCCTGGAGGAGAGCATGGCAACCCTTTCCAGTATTCTTGGCATGGAGAATCCCACAGACAGAGGAGCCTGGTGGGCTATAATCCATGGGGACACAAAGAGTCAGATACGACTGAGGCAATTTATTGCGTGCACACACACACACACACTGTCATTTCAGGGCTGAGGATAGTCCCTTGGTAGTCGGTTATAAAACAAGGCTGTGAGGACCATAATATAAGCCTATTGCAAATCATGGTGGAGATTGTTCTTCTGTCTAGAATAGTCCTGTTCACCTTTTTAAGACCCAGGTGAATTACCTCCCATCTAAACCTTCCTCTGTGTTCCTATCCATTTCTTCAGGCCTCTCCTCTACTAATCACATTTGACTATCATCATGCTTTTATATGCTTTTCTCACCCACTTGACTGCAACATAGTCAAAAAGAGACACTGTTTCTGTAATCCCCATGCCTAGGTCAGATCTGGAATAAAATGGATGGTTGATGAATTAGTAAAGAATGAAATCCTTTTGTTTTCATCTTTCATACATGTGTTATGAATCTATTAGTATTCATTTCTGAAGCTGAGTTTGGGGAGGTGATGGTGGCCAGTGACAGGGGAGTGAGTAAAGGCTCTGGGCTTTTGGATGTCTGTAGTTTGTTTCTTTCAGCTGTTGTTCAGCATCTAAAAGCATGTCTAAAAATCTTGGTAACCTCCCTGTATATTTCCTTCTCTAGGAAGTCCAGCGCTGCACGGCTGATATGAACATCACTGCAGAACATTCCAATCATCCAGATAACAAGCACAAAAACAGATACATCAATATTTTAGCATGTGAGTAATAAAGTTTAAACTATCTTCAACTGCAAGGAAATGAAATCTTCTTGCTGGGTATGAGCTGAAATGCAAGCAGTTGGAATCAGGATGCCAAGAGGACATTACACTTGCAAGTTAACCTCTCGTTGGCCTGTCTTCTTCAACAATGTGTAAGAAGAAGAAGTGGGGACATCCTCTGCCCCCTTAGTGTTTCATGAAGCTGCCAGATTTCTGTTGTCATAATCAGGCGATTGAAGGAAATGTTCTGAGCTTTACTGTTTTTACATGAAGTGATTTCATATCCAGTGTTGGGAACCAAAGTTTAATGTCACGTGGCTAGCCTAACATTGTTTTTAACCAGTGAGACCCAAGCCTTTTAATGCAAATGGAAATACTGGGAGCTGAATCGAGGAAGCTGAATTTCAGAGCAGTCTTTCAAAGATTAGTCCTGTCCAAAACATTTCCAGGGCCGTGAGTACCCTGGAAGTTGAGGAGCAAATAAACAAGAGTTCTTCTTACAGATCCTCAAGGCTGCTAGGAGGACAGGCCACTTTTCACAGACACTGAGACTTAACTCATGGGCTGAAAATACACACTTTGATATTAAGGGCAGGAGCACAAATGTTTATGGTTAACATACGCTATGATAAGGAGCATAGTACATACAGTTCCATGTAATAGTGTGTTTAAAGTTACACACTATTGTAGACAGATTTTTAATAATACTTTAGTGAGATATAGTTTATATAACATACAAAATTCACCCATTTTACAGATAATTAGATTTTAAATTTAATTTTGGTGGTTTTTAGTATAGTCAAAGAGTTGTACAGCCATCACCACTGTCTAATGTTAGAATATTTTAATCACCTCAGCATGAAACCCCTTATCCATGAGCAGTCAATTCTAATTCCTCCTGCTCCCAAGTCCCTAAAAACCACATACCTACTTTCTTTCTCTGTGTATTTGCCTATTCTGAGTATTTCATCTAAATGGAATCATACTATACGTGCCCTTTGTGTCTGGATCCTTCTCCTCAGCATGATGTTGTTAAAAGGTACACATGGCGTTGCTTTTATGCCTGAATAATACTTCACAGTATCAGTTCAGTTTTATAGATATACCATATTCTGTTTATTTGTTTCTCATTTGGTGGACATTTGAGTTGTTTCTACTTTCTGTCATTAATAATGCTGCTATGAACATTTATGTATAAGGCTTTATATGGACATCTATTTTCAGTTCCCTGGGGGTATATACTTAGGAATAGAATACCTAGGTCATATGGTAACTTTATGTTTAATATTTTGAGGAACTGCCCAACTGTTTACCAAAGTGGCTGCACCATTTTATATTCTCAACAGCAATATATGTAGGTTCTAGTGTTTCCACATCCTTGCCAACACTTGTTACGTTGTTTTTTTTTTTCTGATAATAGCCCTCATGATGACCTTGAAGTGGTGTCTCACTGTAGTTTCAGTTTTGATTGGCATTTCCCAGTGATCAGTGATGTTGAACATTTTTTCCTGTGTCTATTGGCCACCTTTCTGTCTTTTTTAGAGAAATATCTATTTAGATCCTTTGCTCGTTTTTATATTTATTTACTCATCTTCCTATTGTTGAATTCTGCATACATTATAGATACAAATATATATATAATTTGCAAATATTTTCTTACATTCACTGTGTCATCTTTTCACTTCCTTGATAATGTCCTTTGAACTTTGGTAAAACCCAGTTTTTTATTTGTTTGTTTTGTTTCCTGTGCTCTTGTTGTCATATGTAATGAACCAGTGCCTAATCCAAGATCGTAAATATATACTGGTTTTTTTTTTTTTTGTCAGCATCTTCTGGTCTTAGCTCTTACATTTAGATCTTTGACCCATTTGCGTTAATTTCTGTATACAGTGTGAGGTAGGGGTCCCGCTTCATTCTTCTGTAGGTTAATATCCAGTTGTCTCAGCACCATTTTTTAAAAAGTTTCTTCTTTCTCCCTGTAATGAATTGTCTTAAGCCCTCCACAGAAAGTCGGTTGACTGTAAGCGTGAGGGTTTTTTCCACTGATCTGTGTGTCTGTCTTTATGTCACTGCCACACTGTCTTGGTTACTGACTGGCCATGGCTTTGTAATAAATTTTGAAACTGGAAACTGTGAATCCTTCAACTTTGGCCTTGTCAAGATTCTTTGGGCTATTTTGGATCCTTTGTTTTTCATATGAATTTCAGGATCTCCCTATTACTACAAAAAGTGCAGCTGGAATTTTAATACAGATTATGTTCATTCTGCAGACTGATACAGGGAACACTGCCATATTAACAGAATTAGGTCTGCCAATTTATGAAGATAGGGCGTCTCTCCATTTATGTAGGTCATCTTTTATTTCTTTCAGCAATGTCTTATAATTTGTATGTTACAAGTATTGAACTTTTGTTAAATATATTTCCAACTGTATTACTCTTTTGCATGGAATTGTTTACTTGGTGTTTTCAGACTGTGGATAGAAATGTGATTGATTTTTGTATGCTGACCTTGTATCTTACCAACTGGACTGAACTTATTTACTAGTTCTAACAGTTGTTTAACACGTGTTTCTTGTCTTTTGGGTCATAGCCGTTCTAACAGGTGTGAGATGCACATTTCCCTGAAGATTGGTGGTGGTTGAGCTCCTTTTCCTGTGCCCATTGGCCATCTATATATCTGCTTTGGGAACACGTATATTTAGGTCCTCTGCCCGTTTTAATTGATTGCTGGTTTTGCTAGCTGTTGATTGGTATGAGTTGTTTTTATATTTTGATTATCAACCCCTTATCAGATATATGAGTTACAAGTACTTTCTCCCATTCAGCAAAGCTTCCTTTTTCTTCTGTTGCTGCTTTCTTTTGCCATACAGAAGCTTTTTAGTTTGATGTGGTCCCACATGTTTATTTTTGCTTTTGTTGCTTTTGGTGTCAGACTGAAAATCACTGCCAAGACCAATGTCAAGGAGCTTTCTTCTCTGTTTTCTCCCAGGAGTTTTATGATTTCAGGCCTTAAATTCAGTTTCAATCCATTTTGACTTAATTTTTATGTATGTTGTAATATAGTAATCAAGTTTCATTCTTTGGCATATGACTGCCCATTTTTTCCCAGCCCCACTTATTGAAGAGACTGTCTCTCCCCCATCCTGTGTTTTTGGCTTGTTTGTTACAAATAAATTGATTGTATATGTGTGGGTTTATTTCTGGACTCATCTGTTTCATTGACATGTGTGTCTGTCTTTTATGCAAGTACTTTTCAAATTATTATAGCTTTATAATATAGTTTGAAACCAGGGGTGTGATGCCTCCAGCCTTGTCTTGCTTTCTCAAGATTGCTTTGGCTGTTTGAGTTCTTTTATGGTTCCATACACATTTTAGGATTGTTGGTTCCATCTCTGTGGAAAGTAGCATTGGAATTTTGATAGGGATTGCACTGAGTCTGTAGATTGATTTGGGTAGGAAGGACATGTTAACAACAGTAATCCTTCTAGACCACCCATGAGCATAGCGTATCTTTCCATTTATTCATGTCTTCACTTTCTTTTTCAATGTTTTAGTTTTCCACATACAGGTCTTTCACCTCCGTAGATAAGTTTATTCCTAAGTATTTTCTTCTTTTTGAGACAATAATAAATGGGACTCTTTTCTCCATTTATCTTTCTGATAATTCATTCTTAGTGTATAGAAATTCGGTATATTTCTGTATGTTGATTTTGTATGTTGCAACTTTACTGAATTCATTTATTTGTTCTAACAGTTTTTTCATGGAGTCTTTCACAGTTTTCTATATATAATGTCATGTCATCTGCAAATGGTGACAGTTTTACTTCTTTCTTTCAGTTTGGATGTTTTTCATTTCTTTTTCTTGCCTAAATGCTCTGGCTAGGACCTCCAGTACCACAACAAATAAAAATGGCAAGAATGGGCATCCTTGTCTTGTTCCCAATCTTAGAGGGAAAACTTTCAGCTTTTCCTCATTGAGTATGATGTTAGCTCTGGACTTGTCTTATATGACCTTAGGGTACAACCTCGTGTCATCTGTGATTGTAGTTTTACTTCTAGAAAAAGTTATAAAAGAACTAAAAGTCGTTTTTTAATAAGAGTATTTGTTGCAGTTATCTGAGAGAAGGAGACAAAGAGAACAGGGAAGCAGAGTCAAACTTTTCTCGGGCAGCGTTTGTTGACCAGCTCAGTCAAGGCTCACCTTCCTAAGACTGCCGCTGAACTGCCCATCTACAGACTTCATTTCTGATCGTAGAAGTCAGGCAGAGATATACACACATATCCGCCTTGCATATGTCCACATCACTCTCCACCATGGCAACCTCTACTTCTAGTGACCTCACTGCCTTAGCTAAAAGTATGTGGCAAGGAGGGAGGAAGTCAGAGCAAATCTGTGTGATGTACTCAAGGGTCATCATATTTTGCCAGAAAACCGCCATTTCTGGTTAGATGTGTTTGTACTTTCACAAGTTTACTTGAGGTATAATGTTCACAAATTCAAATTGGGTGTTTTATTTTCCCAATTCAGAGAGTTAGGTTTTGGCACTATCTCGGCTCCTTGGTCAGATTCTGGGCACATCACCCATCACTTTGGTCTTCCCCTATATTAATGCTTTCATATAGCAGAGAATAGCATGGAAATGTCATGGAACAAGTAGAATTAGTCCATGAATGTGCTAGATACACAATATAGGAAGAGCCTTTTCTCACAGCACCATCACAGCTTTCAAAGCAGACGTGTATGCCACCTCTGGTATTTATCTTTTTTAGCCAGTCTTTTACCTTTTTGATTGACTATGAAGGATGCAGCTGGAGTATGTGTTCTTATTTTTCAGTCTGTGAAATAACAATATAATGCTACAAAGAGTTTGAATCCAGATGCCTTAAGAGAATATTTTCATGTGGGGCCCCTGTTTAGATTCAACAGGCAGCCCCTGTTTAGATTCACTGCGTCTCTGCGTTTCTCAGCACAAAAGCAGTTCAGAGTTCAAGAATGTGGAGGGCTTTCCAGAAGTGCATGATGTAGTCTGAGGTCAGTAATGTCCATGTTAATCCACTCATTGGACTTCTTTTCGAACTAGCCTTTTATGATCATGATTCTAAATAGAAATGTAAATCAGCTTTTGCCCATTCTCTTTATAGCTAGGGAGGAAAATAAGTATGACCTCAGCTTTCTTCTGTTTGTTACCTTATAAATACAGGCTCCTTCTGTTGGACAACCAGAGGCACATATCAGCACTCACCTTTTGTTCATAGGCAAAGGTTAAGTGGGTCTTGAATCTGATCATGGACTTCAGATGCCTGCATTGAGATTACTCTGAGAAGCAAGCTTCAGTTCCCTCAGTTACTCAGGGTCTGCTGGGGTGGTGGGGAGTCCAGCTGAGTGGTATCTCCTAAAAATTGATGTTCTGGACTTGATGTAATAATCACCTTTTTATATTTGTATCAATGGAGAGGGGATGGAACGTAGGTAATCAAAGATCTTGGAAACTTGTTTTAAAATGTAGGATAAGGGAATTTCAGAGGGTTGCATCTTGAATCGTTTTACATGAACTAGTATGGACCACTATTTGCATTTCTTGCATATCAGCACTCACAGGTCAGAGCATGTGGTGGAAGGGTTCCTGTGATATGGAGAGGGGTCCCCATGCTGTAGCTTTGACGTTTCAGTTGTTCTTCTGCCAAAAGCTTTCCCAGGGCCCCTCTGGGAGATGCCACATTGCCTCTTTGCTTTGTTGTGTGCTTCAGAATGCTGCTAGTTTTTGAATCATGCATTTTGTTTTTGCTTTTTTTCCTTTCTTACCCTCTGTAGATGATCACAGTAGAGTGAAGTTAAGACCTTTGCCAGGAAAAGACTCTAAGCACAGCGACTACATTAACGCAAACTACGTTGATGTAAGTCAGAAATGGTCCCCTAACCCTGTTTCTGATCAATGAAGAGTGCTGCTGAGCCGGTTGAATGCGCTTTCGTACTGCGCAGAGCTTTCATGAAAAACGCAGCCTACTCAGTATGGAAGGCGCTTGAATTATTAACCGGTCTGTGGCACTGCTTTCATCTCACTGTGTGCTGTGTCGTCTTTGAAGGGTTACAACAAAGCGAAAGCCTACATCGCCACCCAGGGACCGTTAAAGTCCACGTTTGAAGATTTCTGGAGGATGATTTGGGAACAAAACACTGGAATCATCGTCATGATTACGAACCTTGTGGAGAAAGGAAGAGTAAGAACTTTTTCTCACGCACCTGCATTCAAAAAATTTCTTGTGGAGTGTCTGCTGTAGGGCAGAAACTTGATAAGGCCAGACGAGTTAGAGAAATGAGAAGTGTCCACCATGCCAGGAAAGTGGGCACTTACCAGAGTGGATTAAACATGATGATCAAGGTGAACAGGGTATCTTTAGGTGTTAATCTGTCTTTCTCAAATAGAAGAACAATACATTTTTAAAGGTCTTTAAAAAAAGAGATGAGTAAGGTATTATTTAGGAGGGTGCTGCAAAATGCATGGACATATTCTATAGTACAGAGAACTTTTTAAAGAGCTAACGTTTGAGGTGAGATTTAAGCAGTGAAAGAGAAGGCAGAAGAGTCACACAGATGTGGAAGCAGAAGGAAGGACATTCTAAGTACAGTGGGAAGAAAGACAAAAGTAGGGACGGTGGAAGAAACGCAGTATATAGTCAAGGAGCTACTAGTGGTTCAGATCCAGGGGCGTAAAGACTGCTTAAACACCTCAGCCATCTCTAAGAGACTCTCTTTTTTAAGATGGTGAGTCATAGTTTAACTTTATCAGATTTTGAACTTATATTAGATATTAATTAATTCATGGAATGGAATAGAATACGGTTCCAGGCTGTAGTCCCTTACTCAGAATCACTACCGCCTCACTTCGTGGAGTCAAAGTTGGTGACCAGTTCTTAACATAAAGGCTCGCACAGTTAGAAGAGACTTTGCTTTTTTCTCCCCTTCGTGTATTGAGCCGCACATGGTATGGCAGATCGGATCTTAGTTCCCCAATGAGGATCCTACCTGCCCCCCCTCCCTGCATTGCAAGTGGAGAGTGTTAACCGCTGGACCACCAGGGAAGTTCCGCGAGACTTTACCTGTGAATGCAGGCCAACCTCCCAAATGATACTTAAACTTCCTTGGTGACATATCCTACCCGCAGTTCGTACGGGTTAAATATACAGGGCTTTTCCTAGACCCTCTTTAAAGCGTCACAAGATGCAGGATGGTCACAATACCAGGCCCAGCCTTCAAATGATCGTCGAGCCCACACGTGGCCCAAGACTAACCTCTGCAGGGGTCGCAGCTGCCTGCAAGGACTTCAGCCCATTCATTCCTGATGTAGTCAGCCACCTGGTGAGAGTACCTGTGTTTCACCAGTGCTATTTGAAACTGCATTACCAACAGTGGCATTGTGGTATCGATTGTAGTTATAATTTACAACTTTGTTTCTCTTTTCTGCAGCGAAAATGTGATCAGTATTGGCCCACAGAGAACAGTGAGGAGTATGGAAACATTATTGTCACCCTGAAGAGCACAAAAGTACATGCCTGCTATACTGTTCGTCGTTTCTCAGTCAGAAATACAAAAGTGAAAAAGGTATTGAAGGGGTTGGGTGGGCTGCCAGGGCGTCTCTTTTTGAACTAGTATGAAAATTCACTATGCGACCAAGGCCAACTCTCATAACCAACTTGGTTTTTTTTTTTAAAAAAAGTATTTTTGAAACGTTTTTTCACAACTCTTTTGATTGACATCAGTGTATGGCGTGAAAGATATTGGCAAAGCACGTAATAGAATTTAACTGGCCTGACAGTTCTTTAATCTCTTCATGCAGGAGGCTTCATTTGGAGTGGGGGAGGGACAAAAGGTCCTCTGAGGTTTTGGTAGCCAGCAAATACGGCAGCATCTGTTTGGTAATTTAGCTTTTTAAATCTAATTTTCTGACAGCTTTAAAGCATTGTTTCCCAAAGTGTGTCCCAAGGAATACTAGCCCTGCAGTATGCTTGCAAAACTCAAATTCAGTGATTCAGTAAGTGTGCAGAATGAGTGCTACATGAGCCTGAATTCCCCCTTAAAAATTTACAAGGAAAACAAGTACCCAGAGTGCCAGGGTTGGGAAACCAATGTAACTCTGTCATGTTTCCTAACGTGATTTAACACTAAAGGACTCTTACCACCCTGAGAATCACCCTTGCGGAAATGCCACTTTCAAGTTTTCTGTTTCTCTTGTTGAAAATCCACTGTCCCACTGAGACTCACAGATCACTCTAGCAGTCCTGGGAACTCAGGACAGATGCTCATTAGGACAGTGTGGAGTGTTACTCACTCTCTGGAGGCTTAGGTAGGCAGCTGTTGGTAGCAGTGGTTCTCATTTATTTTTCTAGGTTTGGACATCTTTGGGAATGTGATAAAACTGTCTGCCTCTTGCCCTAGAAGAATTCACATTGACTCAGGTTTTTGTATACCATTTCAGTGGCTCTAAAGCCCATTCATGGCCCAAGATTAACAGTCCTTTCCATGTGTAGCTTTCTTGCCAAGAATGGCAGAAGTATTATACATAAAAATCAGTAGCACTGTCTTTATCTATGTTCTTTACACCAGAGCTGTTAGTTGGTTCAAGCTAACCAATAACCAGTTTATAGTCATGATGTAGAATGTCCATTAGGCATGGAAACACCTCAGGTATTTAAATGTGGCCCACTTATTCTTATTTTAGAAATGGCTTAAGTCAGAGGAGAATGTCAAATAGGAATGTCTGGCGTTTTGCACACTGACGGTAGGAACTGAAAAGGAAAAGGAGAGGTAACTGGAGAATTAATAATCAAGGACATCCACGCCATGTAGCATAGGGCCAAGCACCCTACAATGTTCAGTGTCAACAGATTCATGACCCTGAATCATCAAAAACATTTTTAAATTTTACAAGTATTGGTAATAATAAAGAACACATCACAGAAACTGAAGAAGATTGTCAACCAAAGTGGTTGAAATGTAGAAAGTTCAGCCACTTAAAGGAATACAACTCTAAAAAATTCATTTTGAAAGGGACAGATAAATTGACTGTTGCCTTGGACTCTGGAGGTTGAGAAGGATCTTCCCCACACTTCCTGGAGGTTGCACAGCACACGCCCTGCAGCTCCGAAAGGATCAGCCTGGACAGTGGAGAAGGAATGGGAGTCCTGGCGCACAGTCAGAGGAGCTGGGGCAGGAAGTCAGGAAATGGAAGTTGTTGTTTGTGTAGCTGCTAAGTAGTTGCTAAGTTGTGTCTGACTCTTTGCGACCCCGTGGACTTCAGCCTGCCAGGCTCCTCTGTCCATGGGATTTCCCAGGCAAGGATACTGGAGCGGGTTGCCATTCCCTTCTCCAGGGGATCTTCCCGACCCAGAGATAGAACCTCGTGTCTCCTGCACTGGCAGGTAGATTCTTTACTGCTGAGCCATCAGGGAAGCACCTAGGAAATAGAAATCTTGTAGGCAAATTACTGAGCTCTTTGGATAGTAGATCCAGAAAAATGAAATATGAAATATCCAGCTGGGTCATGTTCCCTGTGACCTGAGAGGACCTCAGAGAGAATATCAGCAGTTAGGGCGAATGAGAACAGAGGTTGGGGTTCCTGCCATCCTTACAGCATCTTTATCTAGAATGCCCACTGTTGGCTTAAAGACATGCCCTCTCGCCTTTCTCTTAGGGGCAGAAGGGAAATCCCAAGGGGCGGCAGAATGAACGTGTAGTGATCCAGTACCACTACACGCAGTGGCCCGACATGGGGGTTCCGGAGTACGCCCTCCCAGTGCTGACCTTCGTGAGGAGGTCCTCGGCAGCCCGCACGCCGGAGATGGGCCCTGTGCTGGTGCACTGCAGGTGAGGACCCGCCTGACTCGGGAGGGCAGGGGCTGCGGGCCTGTTGCTGCTTTGTTTGACAGTGAACTAGAGTCTTCCACCCCAAACTGGGACCACTGAGACTTGTGAGAGTTACAGGAGGTCACTATGGTCCTCTAACAGAAATAAAGCAGCTGCTGCTTGTGAGGGTAAAACAGAATGAACTCTTAGAGGATGAGTCTCCAGTTTTTATAACACCATCTCATTATTGATAAAATCCAGTGTTATTTCATAAGGCAGTTGTTGGTAGCTCCTAATATATAAAACCTTAAACACAAGTTGAGAACTTCCCACACTAGAAACCTTGAGGCTTTTTTTTTTTTTGGTTTGGTTTTTAATTTTTATTGAAGTACAGTTGCTTTAGAGTGTTTGTTAGTTTTTGCTGTAGAGCAAAGTGAATCAGCTATATGTATACATATATCCCTTGTGTTTTGGATTTCCTTTCCATTTAGGTCACCACAGAGCATTGAGGAGTTGAATATGGCTTTTCTGTAGGGTTTCTCCAAAGAATAGTATTTATTTTCTGGGTGAAAGGCTTTGAGCTTATAGGTACAATATAAAATGCCTTTGTAAAGCACATAAAAAGCCTGTTTTCCCTTCTAAACTACCTTAAACAACCTTAGTAAATAGTAACATTAATGCTCAGTTGTGTCCAACTCTACGACCCCATGGCTCCTCTGCCCTTGGGGTTTCTCAAGCAAGAATGCTAGAGTGGGTTCCCATTTCCTTCTCCAGGGGAATCTCCCTGACTCAGGGATCGAACCCATGTCTCTTGTGTCTCCTGCGTTGGCAGGCAGATTCTTTACGCTGAGTCACCTGGAAATCAACCTCAGCTGGTGTTTAAAAATGGCTTTACTCTATTTTTTTAATTTATTGAAGGATAATTGCTTTGCAGAATTTTGTTGTTTTCTGTGAAACCTCAACATGAGTCCGCCATAGGTATACATGTATCCCCTCCCTTTTGAACCTCCCTCCCATCTCCCACCCAGTCCCACCCCCTAGGCTGATTCAGAGCCGCTGTTCGAGTTTCCTGAGCCATACTGGGTTGCTTGGCTTTGGCGTTCAGACAGATGTTGCTGCTTCCGTGATGTATGTTACATGGCTGCACCGCTTCCTTGGCACTTCTTCCGGGCGGCTCCCCTAATAGGCGCCCACAGACCAGCAGGAGTTGGAACCTGTCTTCTGTTTAGAGTGCCACGAGAACTCTCCATTTTTGCTAATCCATTTACAATCACTAAAATAGAAGGGAGAGTCTACCAGAGAGCTTGTGTATAAGCAGAGTTGTGTCAGAAGGGAAACCTTCTATGGGGGTGGGAGCAGAGATTCTGCCAAAAAGAAGTTTGTTGTTCAGTATGGCAGAACTCGGGTCTCCCTAGGATGCTTTGTTTCTCTGAAATAACAGTTAGGATGTATGATTAAAGAGGCTGGCTTTTCCAGGTGGGCTCTTCCTAGTCCACCTCTGGTTTAGGAAAGGAAAGTATCCTTTTCAACAGGAACTTTTCCAATACTGAGCCCACTGGGGGGTCTGGTGGGCAGAAAGCGGGTGTGTTGAAAGGACGATGGGCTCCCCCACGATCTCTGGGGGAGTGGGAGAGCTAGGTGATGCCTCTGCGGGAGTGGTTCTGGTGTGGGCACACGGCTGCCAGGAGAGATGCCTTGGGCTCCCTGGCATCATGGACTTAGATCCTTCTGCTTGAGCTACAAGGAAGGCCAAGAAAGCTCATGTGTAGCTTATATATATTTTATTTACATATACATAGTCTCTATTTTCATGCAAGGTATGAAGGTAGTCTTCCCTCCTCATCAAGACTCAAGAGGGAGGAAGGATCCTCTTGTCATTTGTGGACGCTCTCCATTCATCATAACCTGCGCCAGGTCCCGGAACAGCAGGGTTATTTCTCAGGGCCTTAGGGTGCGGAGGATGGTTTCCACAGTTTGTGCCAGGGCCGAGCAGCAGGGGTGCTAGGTGGGTGTCTGCCTTTCTTCCAGCGCTGGCGTGGGCAGGACAGGCACCTACATCGTCATTGACAGCATGCTGCAACAGATAAAAGACAAAAGCACAGTCAACGTCCTGGGGTTCCTGAAGCATATCAGGACTCAGCGCAACTACCTCGTCCAGACTGAGGTGAGGAGAGACTGTGCGGCGCCCGTGGGGTCTCCGTGCGCTGGAACGGAGGGGCGAGGGGCGTCAGCAGACAGGGCTGGGAGGAAGCTACAGGGCTTTGGGCTGGAAGATGTCCTGACGAGGCTGTCTGGTTGTTCCCCACTTCTGTGTGGATGTGAAATGAAGCTGGGACACTGTACCTAGTGCTGTGTATTCGTTGCTCTGGGAGTTAAACATTGTCTGGCCCGAGAGGACGGTTGTAAGGCCCTCCGGTGAACACGCGTTTCCCCACTGCGTGTTCGGAGCATGGTGTGGGGTTCAGAACCGACGTCAGCGCCGTCCCTGCCCTCAAGCCGCTTCTGGCGCATTAGGAAGTGAGCACTGAGGGAATCACGGAGAGGTCAGGGGAAGAGCGCCTTGAAGGAAGATTTCCTGCAGGAAGCAGGTGGTGTCCCGTCACAGCTCACCTCGGTGACCGTCATGTCCCCTGCCTTTTAGGAGCAATACATTTTCATCCACGATGCCTTGTTGGAAGCCATTCTTGGAAAGGAGACGGAAGTGTCTTCCAGTCAGCTGCACAGTTACGTCAACAGCATCCTCATACCAGGAGTAGGAGGCAAGACACGACTGGAAAAACAGTTCAAGGTACTGCTTTGAATACATTTCTCTGGGAAAAAAGCAAGGAGGTAAAGAAATGCCTTGAGTTTAGGGCGCATGTCTCTTTTGCATGAATGTTTAGACTGAGATGGATTACTTCGTATACTCCTGAGATGTATTAATACCTGGGAAAATCAAGCTGCGACTTGTTTGTAAGTGTCTGAGTAGAGAGCGCCATGCTATATTTTCTTCTGTGCAGTTTAAAACTNCTGGAAATCAACCTCAGCTGGTGTTTAAAAATGGCTTTACTCTATTTTTTTAATTTATTGAAGGATAATTGCTTTGCAGAATTTTGTTGTTTTCTGTGAAACCTCAACATGAGTCCGCCATAGGTATACATGTATCCCCTCCCTTTTGAACCTCCCTCCCATCTCCCACCCAGTCCCACCCCCTAGGCTGATTCAGAGCCGCTGTTCGAGTTTCCTGAGCCATACTGGGTTGCTTGGCTTTGGCGTTCAGACAGATGTTGCTGCTTCCGTGATGTATGTTACATGGCTGCACCGCTTCCTTGGCACTTCTTCCGGGCGGCTCCCCTAATAGGCGCCCACAGACCAGCAGGAGTTGGAACCTGTCTTCTGTTTAGAGTGCCACGAGAACTCTCCATTTTTGCTAATCCATTTACAATCACTAAAATAGAAGGGAGAGTCTACCAGAGAGCTTGTGTATAAGCAGAGTTGTGTCAGAAGGGAAACCTTCTATGGGGGTGGGAGCAGAGATTCTGCCAAAAAGAAGTTTGTTGTTCAGTATGGCAGAACTCGGGTCTCCCTAGGATGCTTTGTTTCTCTGAAATAACAGTTAGGATGTATGATTAAAGAGGCTGGCTTTTCCAGGTGGGCTCTTCCTAGTCCACCTCTGGTTTAGGAAAGGAAAGTATCCTTTTCAACAGGAACTTTTCCAATACTGAGCCCACTGGGGGGTCTGGTGGGCAGAAAGCGGGTGTGTTGAAAGGACGATGGGCTCCCCCACGATCTCTGGGGGAGTGGGAGAGCTAGGTGATGCCTCTGCGGGAGTGGTTCTGGTGTGGGCACACGGCTGCCAGGAGAGATGCCTTGGGCTCCCTGGCATCATGGACTTAGATCCTTCTGCTTGAGCTACAAGGAAGGCCAAGAAAGCTCATGTGTAGCTTATATATATTTTATTTACATATACATAGTCTCTATTTTCATGCAAGGTATGAAGGTAGTCTTCCCTCCTCATCAAGACTCAAGAGGGAGGAAGGATCCTCTTGTCATTTGTGGACGCTCTCCATTCATCATAACCTGCGCCAGGTCCCGGAACAGCAGGGTTATTTCTCAGGGCCTTAGGGTGCGGAGGATGGTTTCCACAGTTTGTGCCAGGGCCGAGCAGCAGGGGTGCTAGGTGGGTGTCTGCCTTTCTTCCAGCGCTGGCGTGGGCAGGACAGGCACCTACATCGTCATTGACAGCATGCTGCAACAGATAAAAGACAAAAGCACAGTCAACGTCCTGGGGTTCCTGAAGCATATCAGGACTCAGCGCAACTACCTCGTCCAGACTGAGGTGAGGAGAGACTGTGCGGCGCCCGTGGGGTCTCCGTGCGCTGGAACGGAGGGGCGAGGGGCGTCAGCAGACAGGGCTGGGAGGAAGCTACAGGGCTTTGGGCTGGAAGATGTCCTGACGAGGCTGTCTGGTTGTTCCCCACTTCTGTGTGGATGTGAAATGAAGCTGGGACACTGTACCTAGTGCTGTGTATTCGTTGCTCTGGGAGTTAAACATTGTCTGGCCCGAGAGGACGGTTGTAAGGCCCTCCGGTGAACACGCGTTTCCCCACTGCGTGTTCGGAGCATGGTGTGGGGTTCAGAACCGACGTCAGCGCCGTCCCTGCCCTCAAGCCGCTTCTGGCGCATTAGGAAGTGAGCACTGAGGGAATCACGGAGAGGTCAGGGGAAGAGCGCCTTGAAGGAAGATTTCCTGCAGGAAGCAGGTGGTGTCCCGTCACAGCTCACCTCGGTGACCGTCATGTCCCCTGCCTTTTAGGAGCAATACATTTTCATCCACGATGCCTTGTTGGAAGCCATTCTTGGAAAGGAGACGGAAGTGTCTTCCAGTCAGCTGCACAGTTACGTCAACAGCATCCTCATACCAGGAGTAGGAGGCAAGACACGACTGGAAAAACAGTTCAAGGTACTGCTTTGAATACATTTCTCTGGGAAAAAAGCAAGGAGGTAAAGAAATGCCTTGAGTTTAGGGCGCATGTCTCTTTTGCATGAATGTTTAGACTGAGATGGATTACTTCGTATACTCCTGAGATGTATTAATACCTGGGAAAATCAAGCTGCGACTTGTTTGTAAGTGTCTGAGTAGAGAGCGCCATGCTATATTTTCTTCTGTGCAGTTTAAAACTTTATTTGAACAGAAATACTTGCCCCTGGCCATAATATGTTGTTAGTTGTTCCAATCAAAAAAAAAAAAATTCCCCTGTATTTTTCTGACCTAATTTATCTTACCCTTATGAAGAACGGCTGTTTGTTGACATTATCTTAAAAGCTGAGGTCTTTGAAAGACTCTCCCAGTAGATGATTTCGAAACTAAAAAAGACTTACTAAGCAATACTAGGGAAAAGGTTAATTTTTCCTAATGGAGTTTTTTCCTCTTTGATAGGGGCACGAGGTGTGAAGACAGTTAGGGTTATATGATATGGAATTGAGTGAAATAAGGTGAAAAGAGAGACTGTAAGAACTATTGAAGTAATTAAGGTCAGAGCAGCTTAGCCAGCTCAAAAGTAACGAACGCCTCCTATTTAGCAGCCTCTCGTTAGACTTTAAAAATCTGTCTTTTTTGCACATTGTTCTATTTCTCATTCTGTGTCAAGATAAAAAGAATGAGATGAATCGCTGCAGTTTTCATTTTCACGGTAAAACTTTCCATAGACACTGAAACCTTCCTTTGAATCTCAGCTGAAGAAATGAGACTGTCAAGCAAATGATAACAAGTGATATGAAATGAAAAATAGATTAATTTCACCAGGTTCAGTCATAACAACTTTATATTTCCAGCTCTCCTTTTATAATGTCCTACCCACTCTAAATACCATTAAGTTAATTAATAGTGAGGACATAGTGTCTTATTTTGAATGTTGAAAATGAATTCTTTAAAAATTAATATGTCTTTTGTTAAAAAATTATTTTTTATTGGGGCACGGCCAGTTAACAATGTTGTGACAGTTTAAGGTGGACAGCAAAGGGACTCAGCCATATACAGACGTGTATCCATCCTCCCCCCAAACTCCCCTCCCATCCAGGCTGCCGCATAGCATTGAGCAGAGTTCCCTGTATTTTTAAAATTCTGCCATTTGTTCCTGAAACATTTGTGTATACCTTGTTTTAAACAATTCATCAAAGGAGCCCGGGTTGTTTGTTCTTTTACCAGTATAGAACTTACCTAGAAAGAAAACACAAGAAACAGAAACTCAGGCTGCCTCCAGGGCCCTGGACAGTGTAGCTGGAGAGCAGGAGAGCATTCTCATGCCCTCTAGCAGAGAGTGTATGGGAGAGTCCACATTAATTCAATAAATCCAAAGAATCCATTCAGTAAATCCACATTATTCAATAAATACTGCTTGCATAGAGCCTGCCGTCAAGAAACCTAAGGCCCAAAAGTAAGTAAAACAAGACGCTCTCCACCAAAATAGTTGAGAAAACTACCACCAGTGAGACACAAAGTGTTCTTAGGGTGCAAAAATGTTCAAAACTCATCAGTTATCTGATTATTGGCATTTTTGCCAGATCAAGTAGATGCTGTCAGTTACAGCTTTGTTTCTGTTCTGTTGTCTCTCCAAACTTTATTGAGATGATAGAATTCCAAGTCTAGGGGACACAAGATATGATTTGATGTTTATGTACATACTGGAAAATGTTTGCCACAGTATGTTAACACATGCACAAACACAGTCCTTTGAGTGAGGACGAAAATGTTGCTTTTCTTTCAGCTGGTCACACAGTGCAATGCAAAATACGTGGAATGCTTCAGTGCTCAGAAAGAATGCAACAAAGAAAAGAACCGAAACTCTTCAGTCGTGCCATGTAAGATCTTAACATCAGCTCGACCTGACTGTGTTTTTCTTTCCTTGAGATTTTGTGTGTTAGGTAAAGAGGCAACCACCACTATGGGGAAAAGTTATGCTTAGGACAAATAGACCAGATGGGAGGGGTAGCTGTCAGCACCAGGAAGTTGCTGTGTTTATAGGACAAGAAATCTAGCTTCAAGTTCACCTCGAGATTGAAGAGTGAGGCTATTCCTACCATGTCTTAGCTTTAAACCCTAAAAAGAAAGGTAAAGTCATTGTCACTGTGGCATGAATGCTCTCTTAAAATAGAGAGTCCTGGTTTAACCTGTCCAACTGGAACTACAATTATTAAATTATCCTGTCAACTGAGACCAAGACACTTGATAGGTGGTGACTATCATGTAAGTAACTTGGGACTCAGTAGAGGATATTGTGTGTATGCTGTAGAAACAGACATAGGGAATCGGTGGAGAGACTCTCTTGATTGAAAAAGGCCAAGATTTTCTAAGTGCTTCCTGAACAGAAAGATAGAGGTAAGGGGATGCAGAAGAGCAGAGTGAAGTATGTTGGTCTAATTATAGGAACATCAAACCGGGGTCAACAGTGACCTCAACTCCTCTTTCGTCTCTAGCTTCTTCGTGACCTGCTGAGAAAGTGTCTCCCACAGTTGCATGCTATTCACATAATGCCTGCCCCTCTGGGCACATGCAGATGGGCGTGTAAAGTTTCCTTTTACATTCACTCTTAGCTGATAATGCTTTAGCTTGGTTAACAGCATAGGTAAGTCTTAAAAAGAAACAGGAGCCAAGGGACTCTATGGCTCATCAGGGGACTCTATGACTCTGAGAAGGTGCTGTTGATGGTGTGTGGGTAACCAAGGCAAATGTGTTTGGTTTTTTTTTTTTGTCATAGCTGAACGTGCTCGAGTGGGTCTTGCACCGTTGCCTGGAATGAAAGGAACAGACTACATTAATGCTTCCTATATCATGGTGAGAGTCAACAGTTAATTATAAGTAAAGTCAATTACAATCAATGGTGCTAAAGAGCAGACGCCTCCTATGCAGCTTTGATTATTCAAATACTTTCTCAATGTGTAATATCAAAATTTGAGAGATTTCTGCACCTGAAAACCTTTAACAAAGAATACCTAATCCATGAGGACACAAAAATGCTTAAGAAACAAGCTTGTTAAGGAAGTGATCTTCTTCTTGATTTCACCCATCTAGTCCAGGAATAAATGTTGAAATTACTGTTAAGTGAAAACAGCAGGGGGAACGAGAAGTGAATAGGACACAGAGAGAAAACTGTCTCTACGTGTTAGCAGAAGTACGTCTAAAAATTAGCCCAGTGCACTGAAAGCCTCTTTGGATTGTTTCAGTGAGGTTAGCACCATGCTGGTCTTATTTCATGAATGTGTTTTACTGCCGTGGAGTTAGAATAAGACTCATAATCGCTGGTTTTTCATCTTCCTAACTAAAGGGCTATTACAGGAGCAATGAGTTTATTATAACCCAGCACCCTCTGCCACACACCACCAAGGATTTCTGGAGGATGATTTGGGACCACAATGCGCAGATCATTGTCATGCTGCCGGACAACCAGAGCTTGGTGAGTGAGGCACGCCTGCTCTGCATTCACAGGCCTGTGAGGCCGCACGCATCCGTGACCTTCCGATAGAGCTGTAGTGTCTGCCCGCGCTGGGGTGGGAATGTAGGCTGCACATTTCATAGGTCTACTCCAATCCTTGATTTCTGATTCCTAGGGGTAGAACCCCTCAACTCTACTGTACACGGTAGGTGACAGAAGGTTTTGAAAAAAAGTTCTGTTTCCAGCCTCACTAGTGTATGAACTGACACTGATTTCTTAGTTGCTACATGTCACTGTTGAAAAACAAATGAGCAGTGGTCAACATGTATTGATTATATGACCTTGTTTTTACATGTATTAGCTAATTATATCATTTCTACAACTTGATGACATAGGTACTATCTTCACCTCCTTTAGGAGCTCAGAAAACTGAGGGACCTAGTTTGCCCAGGGGCATATATAAGTAATTACTGCCATGATTTGAGTCACTTGTCTTATTTTGTTATTGTCTATGTCCAACCCCACATTACAGAAATGTTTCTCAGCCCCCCCCAAAAAAAAAAATCAGTATCAAAAGTACTAATAATGTATCATCATTTACCCCTTATTCCATTGGCAACCCAGATCTGTTACAGGGAAAGAGAAAAGGAGAGGCTTTTTTGTTGGAAATAAACAGTGCTTTTTAAAGACCTCGACTAAGCTGCTAATTCTTTCTCCTCCCTTTAGTCCTTCCCTATTGAGGTCTCCAGATTTCCCAGGTTGATCAGAGGTAAAGAATCCACCTGCCAATGCAGGAGACCTGGGTTGGGAAGATCCCCTGGAGAAGGAAATGGCAACCCACTCCAGTGTTCTTGGCTGGGAAATCCCATGCACAGAGGAGCCTGGCGGGCTACAGTCCAGGGGGTCACAAAGAATCAGACACGACTTAGCAACTAAACAACAACTGAGGTCTCTAAGACCCTAGAGGAGAAGGGTGAGCACGTTTATGAAAACAAGTTTAAGTCAGTGTTACCGCTGCACTCTCATTGCCTGAAGTTTTCAATCAGTTGGGTCTTCGGAAGTTACTATGAGGACATGGAAGCACACAGAATAAAAACAAAAACAAAAATGATCTGCTTCCTTGAGTGTCAAGAGTAGTGAGTTTTTTAATCAGGAAAGAACAGCATGTGATTGAACCCCTAGTCTTGATGACATGCGTTTGACTGTGTGCCCAGTCAGTAGGAACTTCACTTTGTCGCTTTCTGCTCCAGCTTCAGAATACCAAGACTGCTTCTGTGTGATAGAATGGCAACAGAGTTGAGAATCTTAAGCTAAAAACTGGAGTGTAAATTTTCAAATTAGCTGGCAATAGGGGTCTATTCTGTTTGGCATATGGAAATTGGAGGCATTTAGGGTTGTTAAAACGTGCATTTGTTGGATGAGTCAGTGTTTTGTTATCCTCACTGAACAGAGGACAGCCACTGAAAGCGGCTCTACCCACCAGCTCATTTGCATGGGCAGGCGCGTGGGAGCCTGGATCCGGTGAGTCTGCTGTGCGGACAGTGAGGCTGCAGGGCCAGGCCTGTCACTTCCGGGTCTCTCACGCCCACTGAGGCGAGGCTGGAATCCTGCACATCCGTGCTCCTAGCTCAGAGGTGGAAAGTCAGATGTAGTGTTTTTCCAAGGGCTTTCCTGCTGGCTGAGTCAATAAAGAATCTGCCTGCAATCCAGAAGACCTGGGTTCGATCCTTGGGCCAGGAAGATCCCCTGGAGGAACAAATGGCAACCCACTCCAGTATTCTTGCCTGGAGAATCCCATGGACAGAGGAGCCTAGTGGCTACAGTCCATGGGGTCGCAAGGAGTCAGACACGATAATGTCTCTGCATCTTTTGTTTGCTTTGTTATTTATCACTACTGTAACTTTACAAGACCATCATGCTGTGGATGGCCCGAAAGTTACTGCGGCCAAGGCATCTTTGCCTTATCCATCAGCAAAATACCCATGAGACCAGAGCTCCTACTGAAGTCAGTAGCATTGTTTCTTTGTAATAGTCTGTCTAGTTGAGCCATTATCCCCTAGTTTACTGTCTTGTGTTCAAAACTATTTTTCTGCCTTTCTGCCACCATTTGGTTAGTTGCTCAGTTGTGGGATTTGTGACCCCGTGGACTGTAACCCACCAAGCTACTCTGTCCATGGGGTTCTCCAAACAAGAAAACTCGAGTGGGTTGCCATTACTAACTCCTTTTGGCAGTTGGTAGGCCAATTAGAGAATTTCTAATTCATCATAATAGTTATTTGGTGTATATAGTTTTATTATTCCCACTTTTCCAACATGAAAATTAAGGCTTAGTCAGATTATTCAGGGTCATGTCCAGTCCTATGCTTAATCTGTGTATTTGGTCAAATTTAGAGGCCTCGTTCATCATTATGTCTTTGTTGCTGTTTTGGTTGCTTAGTGGTGTCTGACTTTGTAACCCTATGGACTGTAGTCAGCCAGGCTCCTCTGTGCATGGGATTTCCCAGGCAAGAACACTGGAGTGGGTTGCCACTTCCTTCTCCAGGGCATCTTCCCAACCCAGGGATCAAACCCACGTTTCCTGCATTGCAAGTGTCTTCTTTACCGCTGATCCACCAGGATATCTGTTAAAAGGGTCCTAATTCCATATCCTAGGGCACAGTGTATTAAAATCCAAGACAGTTACAGACTTCTTTTGTATAGACTAAACCCGATTGCTAATCTGTTTCCCCTTATGCTGAGCTTTAAAAATAAAAATGTACTTGGCAATAAGCTATATTGAAACTTGAAAGGGTGATAAGTCTTATTGGACTGCTGGCTCATTTCTAATGCAACAATGTAAGATTAAACAAAACCTTGCTTTGAACATTATTTCTGACTTCACTAGTATAGTGTCTAGGCTTTTTAGGAAAATGCCCATAGAAATCTATATATTACATGCAAACTGTAATTTGCCATTTGAACTGATGAGAAAAAGAAGATGAGCCTCATCATAATGATTGTATTTCTCAGTCTCTAACCTAGGCAATGGTTATCTTTTTCTTAGGCCTTCATAGTTTTCAGGGAAAGAATTCAAGTGTCAAGCCTGAATACTGTATTAGTTTCAGATGCACAGCTAAGTGATTCAGTTATTTCTTCTGATTCTTTTCCATTACAGGTTATTACAAGATATTTGAATATTGCTCCCTGAGCTGTAAATTGTTATTGCTTATCTATTTTATGTACTGTAGTTTCTGTTACTGGATATTTATGTTTAATCTTAAAATAGATAAACATTTAAAGCTTGCCTTATTCAAGACTGAAAGACTTGAAGTCTTAACATTGACAGCTTAACTTCCCTTTTACAAAGCACCTTATACTTATAGCCAGCATGCTTATTTATGGACCTGTCTGAGCTTTGTAGATGAAAACACCAAAGATGGAAGATGAAAACTGCCTTCCCTCACTAGTATATTAAGAAAAGTACATAAGATAATGTTTACAAAAAGTCTTTTGGAAAATGCTAGTCAATGTAGAACTCTTAATAACATAATCCATAGAACAACAATTAGCGTATCTTAATTGCACTAAGCCACTGTGAAATAATAAAATTGATAGGCTAGGAGATCATATCTCCTTTTTTATTCTCACACTTACCATTACACAGCATTTCTCAGCTAGGGGTTAGACATCCCCTACAGAAGGAGCCTTTTTGGTTGTTAGAGTAACATAGATGAGACGTGCCAAAAAATAGTGATTGTGTTTTACAATAAAATACAGTAACTGCTGACCTCAGCATGATGCAATATGGGTATATCAATAATTCTATGAACCCAACTCAAAAGATGATCTGGGAATTATGGGAAATTACAAACATAAGAAATTGGTAAAATTCGAGAACGAATGGTTGACAGGCCTGAAGAATAATTTTCTTTCTCTTTTTCTTTGGTGCCTGTAGGCTGAAGATGAGTTTGTGTACTGGCCCAGTCGAGAAGAATCCATGAACTGTGAGGCCTTTACCGTCACCCTTATCAGCAAAGACAGACTGTGCCTCTCTAATGAAGAGCAAATTATCATCCATGACTTTATCCTTGAAGCTACACAGGTAACCTCAACCTCGGGTCCTTGGTAACAGCTGTACCTCGGTCCTGGGTGATTCTAAGTCACAGTGAAGTAATCTACCACCCTGAGGACAGGCCCAGGCAGGAACCTTGAGTATGATCTAATTTGAAATGTGCACACTTCCTTTTTTGCTGCCTTCAAGTATTTGCTTTTTCCAGTGGAAGGATGAAATGTAGCAGTTCCTCTGAGTGAGCATGCATACAAATAGGCTTGTTGACCTGATTATAAGAACAATATACTAGAGCTCTGTAGTTACTTTGCTATCAGAAATGTAAGCCTTACAGTATAATATGTTGCAGAGATGATAATATTAAGACTATACATTAAAAAAAATACACAACATTTTGATGAGTAATTATCTACCTATGGAGTGGTTAAGAGGGGAGTTCTCTTATTTAGTAAATTAGATACTGATGTCCTTTCCCCTTCTTGTTTTTATTTTTATAGATAAGATAGAATAGGGTATAAAGTCTCTTGCAGTTTGTTGTCCCTTAAAATGTTTGCCTGAACAGGATTCTGTTTCACTATGATAACCCCATTTGTTGCTTCCCTGGTGGCCGAGCAGTAAAGAATCTGCCTGCAGTGCAACACAGGTTCCATCACTGGGAGAGGAAGCTCCCCTGGAGAAGGAAATGGCAACCCACTCCAGGATTCTTGCCTGGGAAGTCCCACGCTCAGAGGAGCAGGACCATAGTTCATGGCATCAGAAAGGATTCGGACACAACTGTAGCAACTACACTACCACACCACCAACCTCGTTTGTTAACTGTCAGGCAGACCTCCCTGTACTTTCCTGCTTAGAGCAGTTTGGGTCTCCTGGCAATCATGGCACTCTTCAGCTGTGTATACTATGTACTAGCAAGTTCGAGTCGTGAAGACTCTAGATAGGATGAAGTGAAGGATGACCTGTGACTCCTGTCATACTGGCTGCAGGATGACTATGTCCTCGAAGTTCGACATTTCCAGTGTCCCAAATGGCCCAACCCGGATGCCCCCATCAGCAGCACTTTCGAGCTTATCAACGTCATCAAGGAAGAGGCCTTGACAAGGGATGGCCCCACCATTGTGCATGATGAGTAGGTACCAGTTTTTCATTTTCCTGTTGCTGTGATAGGAGGAGGGAGGAGAGAGACGTCACAAGCCCTCTCTCTGCGAGCGACAGTTCCAGGATACTTCTAATGTGCACACGTCGTGGTTTCTACCGGGTGCACGCGGTTTCTAGTGTGCACCGGTGTAAAATGTTGTGCATTTTAGTTTGTCAAAGGCTTCAGGTTCTCCTATAAGTTCATCTTTCTAGATAGTACTGTGTATTAGCCTACCACAATATATCTGCATGCTTTCCTAGGTTTTCTGTTTCAGTAATGCAGACTAGACAATAATGTACATGTTTACATTTATATTAATTTACATGTCATAGTTTATATTATCTTTAAATCCTTACACTGATTTTCAACAAACACTAGGTAGAAAACCTTTTAAAATATGTTTATTAATAATCAAAAAGTTGACTCTTAATGATATTTATAGTTTACACTGTGTTTTGAAGTTTACCGTCTCTGGAGGTTTAAAGGTAAAGCATGATTTGCTTCTAGCTCAAAGCTGCTAGGTGTCTGAATGGAGTTCAGACCCTGCACACTCTCACTTTAATGAGAGGGACAGGTTCCTAGATATACCTAATGGTGTGTGAATATCTGGAGTCAGACTTCATGGCTGGGACTTGACCTGCCAGACAGTGGCAGATGGTTTCAAATCTCACAAGCCTCTAGCCCAAGTTCCACGGTAGGTAGCTTCCTTAGTCAGCATGTTGTTAGGCATTTACTATTAAATTACCACACCCTCTGCTAGTGTAGATATTAATGCATTTCACAGTAAGGCTTATAAAATAAGCCTTTGCCTTGAACTGTTGCTGTCATAGGAAATGAACAGAGACTTCTGGCTGAGGTCAGTACTGTCACCTGATGACATGCCACATGATTGGCTCCTTCCAAGGAGTCTGATGGTCTTTTTAAAATAGTGACTGTTTCAAAATGTTAGAATGTCTCTTAATTAGATTAAGAAGAACTAAGAGGCTACAGTCTATGGTGCCCCAAGAGTTGGACACAAGTTAGCAACTAAACCACCACCAGTAAGTAAGATCCCTGGAAATGTGACAACCAGCAGTAGTGTTTAAATGACACTGACAGCTTGAAAATAACTAGGTACTTGCTCCTAGTCCAAGCAACTGTAGGATATGCACTTATAGCAGAAAGTGAGGACTGCTTCTAGAGTCTCCCCCCTCCCCACTAATCTGGGTTAGCTTTTCAAATACCTTCTGGATTTTACCAGCTTTTAGCAATTCAGACCAAATTCTAATGTTGCTGCCCAGTTTTGTTTTGGATTTTGTGGTACTACTAGTACTCGAAGGATCTGCCCTTAAGTCAGGAATGCAGCTGATCTTATATTAGAGAACGGAGAAGGGGTGGGGGGAGTACAATTTTAACAGAACTGTTTGATTCATTCATCTGTATACAGCTTTGGGGTGGATCGTCTTAGGCAGTGATTTGCCTTTTACACTACGTGCTGCATATGTTACCTCTGGACTTAATCAGATACAGCTTGTTCTTAGGTCTAAATAAGAAAAAAGCAAGTTAATCCTACACTAGTGCCTCTTCACATGTTACATAGGTGAGCTGGATGAAAAGCCCCTGACGTTCAAGTGTTCAGTCATTTATCCACCATCTTTAAGAGAGAAGTGAGTCCATTAAAATTATTTTTCTACATTACTTAAGCAAATTTGACATTTTACAGCAGTTGCTAGCTCTAGTACAGCGCTCTGAATGCCAGTTTCCTTTCAGTTTCCATCTTACCTTTTGCACCTCTAAGTATCCCTTCCTGCTAGCCGACAGACACCTCAAGTCTAGTATCTATAAGTCCAAACTCACCCTCCCATCCACTTGGTTGTACAAACCAGAAAGACATCAAAGTCCTTTGTGCCACCTCACCTCCACGTATCATTGGCTCCCAGGGCTTGCAGAAGCTCCGCAGGCTTTCAGTACACTTTCCATATCCTTCTGCAACCTGGTTGAAGTCTACTCTGTCCCAGCTATCATCCCAAAAGGCACTGTCTTTGAAACTGTCTCTAATTCATCCCAGAGGTGATCATTCTCAGACAACACATCTTTCCCAGTGCCATTCCTGTTTATCAGATCCGCTTCTCACTGCTTGTTTACATGACTGTCAGCCCCACACTGCAGAGACCAGCAGTGTGAACTCATCTGTCCCATTCTCCATAGAGTGAAGTCCCATGCCTGACACACAGTGGGTAGTAGACAAATACTGGTATGAGTTGGTACTGTGTTTCAAGTTAGGATGACTTGCCCATTTTTCAGGATATGTGCTTATATATGAACTTTGCCCGGAGAGCCTTGTTTTTGTTCTGGTTGTTGTTATTTTACCTGCTTACAATCATCTGTGAACTATAAAGCCAATTTACAAAGTTTTTTAAGCTCTGTCAAAAAATAGATGGGGGGAGGCTTGGAAAGGCCTGGGTGTTTCCACTGACCGAGAGTTAAACTTCTAGCACACAAACTCTGTGATAACTACCTGGTCCTCACAGCTGTGTGCCAGGTGAATGGAGTTTCTAGATAAAACGATCCCTAAGGGTAAAACTTCCTCAACGAAAAGTACTCATTCAGTTTGAGCACAGGCATAGGTTAAAGGCAAACTGCTTTGTTCTCAGCTTCCTATGTTTGTCTGCTCAAGACAGTCCTATCCGGACGCTGATCTGTATCAGTACTGTCAAATGCTAAACACAGAGCCCATTTTCCTAAGAAGAGTGTGGAACACAGTCATGGTTCTTACACCATTTTATGAGACAGTAGTAGCTTAGACCTTCACTTACAGACTGAAAAGGCTGGTTTCTTGTGTGAATGCTACCACCCTGTTGGATGCTAGAGAGGGCTGATTGCATTTAGCACTTCTCAGAGTGGGATCTGAGGGTCCCCGATTGGGAAGGGCGGCGACCTCCTAGGTGATCCAAGCAGACACAACAGTTTTCAGAATAATACAAAGATACTGGTAGCCTTGTTCACTCTTATTCTGTCTTGAGTGTACAGAGGAGTTTCTCAGAGTGACCTGACCCAGGTGACCTCCCCACTCTGAGAGCGAAAGGAACATGTGCTTGCATGGTGGTGTGTTTCAATGTTTTCTCAGCTCTAATGTCTGATACAGTAAAGACTGATAGCTCAAGGCCAAATAAGCAAAAGCTCTTTTAGGGGGTTTTCAATAATTGTTCATTTTGACCTGAGATGGTCTATACCAAATGCTCCTGAAATATATGGACTGCTTTCTGTACCAGCTGTTGTAAAGACAACCCCTCAAGTTAGAACTAGTTGAGCCTTTTAATCCTCAAAATCACCCCATGAGGGGAGTAATTTTAGGATCCGCTCTTCCTGTGAGAGGAAATGAGGGCTGCAAAGGTAGGTCCTAGGGCCTGTGTAAACATGTATCTGATTAGCAAGGATCACAGCCAGCACCCGCTACTAATGTGTAAGGTCCAGGGTAAAGTAAAAACATAGGACCCCCTTGCTCAAAAATTATTACCAGTAAAGCATTTCCAGTTAAAGAAACAATCCTATTTACCATCACATCACAAAGAATAAAATACCTAGGAATAAACCTACCTAAGGAGGCAAATTTAAGGGACTAGATCTGACAGACAGAGTGCCTGATGAACTATGGACGGAGGTTCATGACATGGTACAGGAGACAGGGATCAAGACCATCCCCATGGAAATTAAATGCAAAAAAGCAAAATGGCTGTCTGAGGAGGCCTTACAAACAGCTGTGAAAAGACGAGAAGCAGAGGACAAAAGGAAAGATATACCCATCTGAATGCAGAGTTCCAAAGAAAAGCAAGGAGAGAGAAGAAAGCCTTCCTCAGCGATCAATGCAAGGAAATAGAGGAAAACAACAGAATGGGGAAGACTAGAGATCTCTNGAGTGAAGATTTATCTTACCGTTTCCTTACAAAATGTTCTTCAGAGTACCAAACAGTTGATAAGAGGAAGTTTGTAGAATTATTTCAGCTAATATATGAAAAAAAAAAAGAATTCAAACATCATTATTTTACATTTTCTAACAAATTTATAATCTGGGGTGACATTTATGAGTGGGGCTGACATCATAGAAAGAGCGGCAACCAGACCTCATGGGCCTCCTCAGGAAAGTTCCCAGCACTGTCTATGAAGCATTCTTATCGAAAGAATCCAGTCTGAATCTGACAGAGCCTCCAGTCCTGATTCCAATGTACAGAAAATACAGGGGAAACTGGAACATGTCGAATGACGTCACAGAAATGCAACCAACAAAACCAGACTGGGGGACATTAGGACAGAGGATCCTCTTTCTTCAACTAATAAGTTGCAAAGACAGTAAACGCATAAATAAAAGAAGGAGGAGAATCTGAAGATTAAGAAGAGACTTATCAACTTGTTTCAGTAATAATAATGAAACCACTGGGGAAATTTGTATCCTGGATAACAAAACATTGTTATGAAATTACGGTTGCCATTTGAAGGAAGGAATAGCACGAGTCGTTGTTTATTGGGAATCCACTAAGTGCTCAGCATCGTGTGAGGCATCAGACATTCAATATCTCATTTAAGTCTTACAGCAACCCGCAGGATAGCAGCTATTGGTCTCACTTTTCAGTGAGACCTCAAAGGCATGAACTATTATTTCCAAGCCTGTTCAGCTACTCAACCACCAAAACTTGTGCTCACCTGTGATCTACACTCATTTAATTCATTTGCTCTTAGAGGAAAGCATTCAGTTCAGTTCAGTTCAGTCACTCAGTCATGTCCAACTCTTTGCGACCCCACGAATCGCAGCACGCCAGGCCTCCCTGTCCATCACCAACTCCCAGAGTTCACTCAAACTCATATCCATCGAGTCGGTGATGCCAGCCAGCCATCTCATCCTCTGTTGTCCCCTTCTCCTCCGGCCCCCAATCCTTCCCAGCGTCAGAGTCTTTTCCAATGAGTCAACTCTTCGAATCAGGTGGCCAAAGTACTGGAGCTTCAGCTTTAGCATGCATTAGCTTCAGCCAAAATGCTTAACAGCCATGGAAATATTTGGTAAGTTATGGCAGATTATCCCAGGGGAGTACTGTGGAGTAATGTAAGATGATAATTACGAAGACTTGGTGGCAATTTAAAAGTATGTTTATGATTAAGCAATCACAACATTTCGCATGTATTCTAATTTTAACCACATTTAAAGAATCAGTTCAGTTCAGTTCAGTTCAGTCACTCAGTCGTGTCCTACTCTTTGCGACCCCATGAATCGCAGCACGCCAGGCCTCCCTGTCCATCACCAACTCCCGGAGTTCACGCAGACTCACGTCCATCGAGTCAGTGTTGAAAAGGAACAGGGTCAAATGACAGACTTATTGCCTTAGGGTGATGATACTTGGATACATTTTATTTTGACTTTGCAGTTTGTTCTTTAATGATAGGTTACTGTTACAATACAAACAATTTTCTGATCCATGTTTTATTTCTTTAGGGTTCCGTTTTCTGTTGAGGTAGTATATTAGTTTCCTATTGCCCTGTGACAAATTGCCACAAATTTTAGTGAGCTTCCCTTGTGGTTCAGCTGGTAAAGAATCTGCCTGCAGTGTGAGAGACCTGGGTTCATTCCATGGGTGGGGAAGATCCCCTGGAGAAGGGAAAGGCTACCCACTCCAGTATTCTGGCCTGGAGAACATTTCGGCCTGTATAGTCCATGGAGTTACAAAGAGTCAGACACGACTGAGCAACTTTCTTTCATTTTCTTTCTTTTTTTTTTTTAGTGGCTTAAAACAACACATTTATTATCTTATAGTTCTTGAAGTCAAAGTCCAAACTTAGTTTCTCCGGGCTGAAATCAAGGTATCAACAGGCCTGAGTTTCTCCTGAAAGCTTTAAGGGTGAATTTGTTTCCTTGTTTTTTCCAGCTTCTAGTTACTGCCCACATTCCTGGCCTCAGGGCCCCTCCCTCTGCCTTCAAAGCCGGCAGTGTAGTGTTGCCACACGTCCTTCTCTGCCTCTGCTTCCATCATTGTATCTTTGACTGATTCTCTTGCCTCCCTCTTATAAGGACCCTTGTGATGACATTCAGCCTACATGAATAATCTAAGATAATCTCCCCTTTTTGAGAGATTTAATTTACTCACACCTGCAAAGTCCCTTTTACTACATAAAGTAACACAGTCACATAGTTTCAGGAATTAGGACATAGACATCTTTGGGGGCCATTCTCACCTCCCACAGGTATATCATTCATCTTACCATCCACTCTATGCTCACATGTTGCTGGGTAGAGTGTGTTCCTCTGTGATGCCAACAAGGTCTTAACCAAATGGAGAAATAAATAGTGCAAAAAGTAAGCATTGTAACAGGGCAGAGGACAGGTAAGTAGCCAATGAGCATCCCCGGAACAGTGTAGAATCCTGGGGTCACATCCAGTGTGCAGAGTCAGTGCTTTCTGGGAATCAGCAGAAATGGGGCTGCTTACATGTGTGGTCTTTGTGTAAGAACAGGTCAACTCCCATCAGTGTTTGGGAACCCTGCCCAGGTCAGCTGAGGCTGAGCAGTTATAAATAAATAAACAAACAGCTTCCTGTAACTGCAGGAGTCACAGTGTAAAGGGCTTTTGGAGCTAGGAGTATGAAGCAGGAACTAGGATTTCTTGAAGTTACCCAGTGGCAGACAGGAATTTGAAGAGAGATCTTGAAAGCTCACAGCTTGAGAAGTAGGCATCTGGGAGCCAGGAATTCCTCTGGGACAAGCAAACTACTGTGTTGGGACAGCTGGGAGACATGTAACAAGAATCCAAATGTCAGATGTTTGGGGAACCAATAACATTGTTCAACTCTATTGCACAAGTGGTAATACTTATGCCTCCAAATCCTCTGGGGACTCTGGGGTTATGGAAAGTTTCTCTGGTTCTTCTCTTTCTCCCCACCATTTCCATCTGGGAGCTCCTTTTCCTTGAATTAGTACAGTGAATGTGTTACCTTGCCACTCTCCATGGGCTGCCCAGGTGAGGACACACAGCTTTTCTCCCTCGATTTCTCGAAAAACATCAGCCATAGAAGGCTCAAGTTTGAGGCTCAGAAAAGAATTATGGCACCAAAATTCTAAACATCTTCAAGTTGAACAATGGACTTTCCTATTCTTATAAACATTTCTGTCTCATTACTAGTAAATCCTCCACGTACTTCCATAAGCTTCTTATCCTTATTCATCAGAGGACAGACAGAATGAAAATCACAATCACAGAAAGCTAATCAAACTGATCATCTAGACCATAGCCTTGTCTAACTCAGTGAAACTATGAGCCACACCGTGTAGGGCCACCCAAGATGGACGGGTCATGGCGGAGAGTTCTGACAACACATGGTCCCCTGGAGAAGGGAATGGCAAACCACTTCAGTATTTTTGCCTTGAGAACCCCATGAACGTTATGAAAAGGGAAAAAGATAGGACACTGAAAGCTGAACTCCCCAGGTCAGTAGGTGCCCAATATGCTACTGGAGAAGACTGGGGAAATAACTCCAGAAAGAATGAAAAGATGGAGCCAAAACAAAAATAACACCCCGCTGTGGATGTGAGTAGTGATAAAAGTAAAGTCTGATGCTGTAAAGAACAATATTGCATAGGAACCTGGAATGTTTGGTCCATGAATCAAGGTAAATTGGAAGTGGTCAAACAGGAGATGGCAAGAGTCAACACTGACATTTTAGGAATCAGTGAACTAAAATGGGCTGGAATGGGAGAATTTAATTCAGATGACCATTATATCTCCTACTGCGAGCAAGAATCCCTTACAAGAAATTGAGTAGCCCTCACAGTCAACAAAAGAGTCCGAAATGCAGTACTTGGATGCAATTTCAAAATATTGCTTTAGAGGACATGCCAGGTGGTCCAGTGGCTAAGACTTCGTCTTCCATTGTAGGGGATATGGGTTTGATTGGGATGCCCAGTCGAGGAGCCAGGATCCCGCATGCCATGGGGAACTAAGCCCAAGGCTACAACAAAGACCCAGTACAGTCGAAAAATAAAATTAAATTAAAAAAAAATCTTGCTTTAGACTTCCTTATTTTCTGTTTCCCGGATGTCACTCTTTGATTTCTTACCCTCAGACTCAATTCTACTCACTTTTTAATGCAGATGAATTGTTCTCTGCTAGATTCATTACTGTGCCCTGCCAAGCCCTGGGCATTCCACTCCAGGGGCTACCCTCTTGGCAGCAATGAAGAGTAGAAGCAAGTTTTGAAATGTGACCTTTCTTTTCTATCTCCCTCTAGTCTCCGTGAGAGAAAGAGGTCACTACAAGTAGATTCTCTGTCCGAATGTATGCAGTTTCCTTAGGTGCTTTCTGTTTTACATAGTAGTTCTCTTCTTCACATTATATAGACAGGATTGGGAAAGGGACAATTTAGGGACCCAAAGACCCAGTTTCCAGTTTCAGTGTGGCCAAGTGACCTTGCATAAGTCACTTCACTTCCCTGAGAGTTGGTTTCCTTGCTGGTAAAGAGCCACAGTGATGTCCCAGGGCTGTTGTGATGCTTATAGAAGAAAATATGTGGGAATCTCTAAAAGTGGAAGAAGGCCATGGACTAGCGGAGGACTGCTTGTTATCAATGTTAGCAAGGAAACTCCTGTGTATGCAGTTGGCAATCAATCAACCAGAGAAGTGGCTGGTTGGTTAGCTGGTTTCCCACACGGTGTTTCAGAGCTGAGTGATACAGAAAACCAAAATGGGTTGACTGGATGACCAGTTCAGGCCACACTGATTTCAGAACTGGGCATTCCTGTTGTCAAATGCAGACAAGGCCACCCACATGCAGAGGGTGATGGGGAAACTGTGGGTAATCTTGAGAGGCAACTGGCATTTTCCACAGTTTTTAGAAAAAATGAGAGAGTGACAGTGTTACCAGCTGGACCCGTGAGGGGGCTGATGTCATGGGACTTGGAGTCCCTTGCCTTCTGAGTTGGATCCAACCAATGGGAGAGATGAAAGTGTAGAAGAGTGAGGTCAAAGTATTGATTTCCTCAGCTCAGCTCTTTTAAGTTTGCTGCCTGTTGCTACTTGAAGGTCACAGTGGTCTTCTGTACCCAGAGATTTCCTCCAGTGATCCATCTTTCTTCTTGCCCCTTCATGCCAAGAGTAGTGTCTGCTCCCCAAGGTTGCTATTCTATCCTGGTTCCTGCTTCATCTGTGGTCAGTTTCCCTTAAATTGTCCCTGTAAAATATTCTTCTTACCCTATTTTGCATATTAGTGTCTTCTTGCTAAGACACTAACACACTTCTTTAAATCCATGACAGGCTAACAAAAAAGTTTAACGTGATAACACAAGAAAAATATTTTAAAATCTAGTTGATAGCTAATTGCAGTTAGAACCCCGAAAGATATGCAAAACAGAGCATAGGTTGCCAATATAACATTCAGATTCCAGAAACAGCTCAGTCTGACGTCACTGGCATTACTTCTGTCCTGACTCATCCTGCGTGACAATCTCATCGTTTTGAAAATACTTGGACAAGGCCAGGTCACAGTGCCCAGCCATATCCTAGCTGTTGACAAAGACCTCTGGTTCCTTTTAGGATATTCCTCTTTCTAAACTGGAGTACCAGTTAGCAAACTTAATTTCTAAAAGAGTAGTTTTGATGCCAGACTAATGAAAGACATCTGTAGGGTTCTCCTTTATAAATGGGACACTCTTTCATGTGCTTCCTTGCCAGGATTTTTGAAGACTGGTGAAAAACAAATTCAATAGATAGGTCTCTCATCCTCAGTTGGTTATCAAACAAGTACTATTGTCTACTGAGCGTAAGCACGGTATGTGCAAGAGCCAGGGTCCTGCTGGGAGGGAGAACAGATACAAATGAAAATGTTGCTCCCTTTCCTTAAGGAATTTACAGTGTTTTATATACACACACACACACACACACACACACACACACACATATATGCTTAGCCACTCAATCAGGTCTAACTTTTTGTGACCTCATGGACTGTAGGCCACCAGACTCCTTTGTCCATGGAATTTTCCAGGCAAAATTGGAGTGGATTGCCATTTCCTACTCCAGGGGATCTTCCTAACCCAGGGATCAAACCAGTGTCTTCTGTGTCCTGAATGTACACATATTCATCTAATGTAGGCACAAATAAAAATCTTTATATTTTGCTCAGTGTTGAGGCTAGGTCTTGTGTGTCTGTCTGCCTATCTGTCTATGTGCATGCCGAAAACAAAGGGCAAGTTTAGAAGCAGTGTGAGTTAAGAAAAAGATTACGAGTTTCAGAGTTAATTAAATGAGTTTTACAGTTAATTGAGTTAATTTGTTTAGCCATATGGTAAATTGTTTCATCTTTCTAAAATTTCCACATCTGAAAAATACATAAAATATACAAAATATATTGAATACACAGATAGACACAGCTGTCATGAAGATTTGATGACTTGAGATAAACCAAGGAGCCTAGATTGAGCTAGGACTTTGGAGGCCCTCATGAAATGTCAGTTGCTCTCTCTTCCTTCAGGAAAAAAATAGACTTTGAAATCTACTTTTATTAATAGCTTGTTTATAAAGGCTTTGTCCTGGAAGAGGGTATTGCAACCCACTGAAGTATTCTTGCCTAGAGAATTCCTTGGACAGATAAGCCTGGTGGGCTATGGTCCATAGGGTTGCAAAGAGTTAAACACAACTGAAGTGACTTAGCATGTGTGCATAAAGGGTTTGTGTAGAAGATGAATCTTTCAAAGAATTTTGACTAATAAAAAGCAGGGGGCCAACAGAAATCATGACCTCTTCAGATACTGGCAGAAAGGGAAATCACAGAATTGAAAAATAAATAAATAAAGTATCCCTATAAATGTTAGGCCACCTATTCTATTGCCTCTAGAGAGAATAAAGCTAATCTAAAGAATACTCTTCTAAAAGACTTTCTAGAAATGTAGTTTCATAACCCGCCTAAGTATTAGTATCTCTTAGAACCACTCAAATTTACTCTTTAAATTCTATCTTCAAGAACTTCTCACTACTATTCAATACAGACTTTAACCTGAAATTTCAATCCCACTGCCCCCTCCCCACCAATCGTATGTCTGCTGAGATGGTGTAAAGTTGCTCACACTTCATATCATAGCTGTCTCCATTTCCTTTTATACCATCATTTGTACCTTTTGCTTTCCAGTCTTCAAGATGTTTTTTTGTAGGAACCAGACTAACATGGGAAGGAGACTTTGGAAATAAATTTAGCTTAAGTACTGAGCTGCCTTAACCCCAGGGAAACTTTAAAACTATCACAGCTGGACTGACCACTTTGTTTAGCAGAGTTGGAAAGCCTCCAAAGCCAATTCACACACCTTCCATGACCGTGTGTGTGTGTGTGTGTGTGTGTGCGCGCGCGCGTGCACGCAGGATATTTGCAAACTGCTTGCCTCCTCAAGGATTTTACCTGCAACAACCAGTGAATTAGCCGCTGACAAGGTGATCTCTGATGACTGCAAATACTGTTGTACCCAGAATTTCAAACATCATTTAAACAATTCATTTCCAGTCCACAACACAGTTTATTTAGCAGGAAGGGACAGGGCCACTCTGTAAATTGGCAAGAGACTGAGGAAGAACTGGCAGAGAAGGGCTTCCTTGTTTATTTCTTGGGGCTGTGCCCTATGGACTGTGATAGTTAGGGAACAGGGTGGGGCCCACTAGACTGAAAATGATAGGAAAGATGCTTTCCTGATTAATGAATTTTATTGGGGTAATACTTTGATGTATGGTAATTACCGTCTGCTAAACTTCATTAACTAGACCTCATAAATGGACAGCTAGGGCTCTAAAGCGAAGAGACAATATTACAGCTTGCCCTGAAACCCTTAACTGGAGACCATTCAAAGACCAGGTCCAAATGGTCATCTTAAATACAGCCATGTGCTTTTTCAATGAAACCATTTTTGGAAAGAAGATATCTCTGATGCATGGCCCTCTTTGGGATATCCAGTGAGCATTTAAGCCCCTGGGCCAGGCATATATGATTCTGACCCTCACTGAGTTTATTGTAATTGCCCATTGAATTACCTGTCTGCCCTGCTTGGCAATAAAATGTTATAATTTCTACCACTGGGAAAGGATAGAGTGTTTTGAAATCACATGGCAAGGACAACTAATGACATTAAGAAAGTCATGAGAAGTTTCCCTAAGGAGGTGAGATCTCAGCTAAGATTTAAGGTGAGGCAGTCTAATCAAGCTGAACGATCAGGATGACAATGCTACCTCCAGCATGGTTTACCAATCTGGTGCTTCTCAAACTTGAGTGAGCATTCAAATCACTGGGAATCATTTAAACATGGATTCTGATTCAGTAGATCTTGGGGGCCATGAGATTCTGTATTTTTTTTTAACTTTTATTTTTACTTTATTTTACTTTACAATACTGTATTGGTTTTGCCATACATTGACATGAATCAGCCACGGATGTACATGAGTTCCAAATCCTGAACCCCCCTCCCACCTCCCACCCCATATCATCTCTCTGGATCATCCCCAAGAGATTCTGTATTTCTTAAAAGCTCCCAGGTAATGGTACCAGTCCAAGGATTACTCTCTGAGTAGCAAGGTGCGACTCAGAAGGTGCTAGGTGACCTTCTGAAGTACTCAGCTTCTCTATGCCTTAGTTTTATAGTCTATAAAATGGGCTTCCAAAGGCTTGAGAAACATGGAAATGAATTCAGCTGTGGCATATTCTGACCTGATCGCATTCCTGACAAATACTTGTTGATTGAACAAGAATCCCTAGAGATCTGTCAAACTGCTTTTCCTTCTATCTTAATCAGCATTTTTTTCATCTGCTGATACAATTTAAAAAAAAATCATTTTCCTACTTCACATTTTATACTATTATTAGCTAGAGGATAGCTCCTAATGTAGGATGTATTATGCAAAAGAACAGAATTATTTAAAACATTAAAGTTCTTGAGCTGAAAATTAAAATAATATTGTTGGTGAGTCACCCAGTTGTATCAAACTCTTTGTGACCCCAGGGACTATAGCCCCACCAGGCTCCTCTTTTCATGGGATTTCCAGGATTTCCCACTGGAGTGAGTTGACATGCCCTCCTGCAGGGGATCTTCCTGACCTAGGGATGGAACCCGAGTCTCCTGCACTGGCAACCAGATTCTTTAGCACTGAGCCACTAGGGAAGCCCTCAAAAGCTGTTGGCATCTTATAGTTTTGGAGGTTAACTGATCCGTGGATACATGCTATAATCCTGGAGCAGAATCAGGGCCCGTGGATGCTAATTTCGTCACTCAGTGACAAGCATTTGGTAACATACAGCCTTCTTGCTATAATTAGCTTTCAGGTTAAACAGCATATCATTTGTCTCAGAATTGCAAAATTTATACTTGCAATCAAACAGATGTTAAATTCAGGGGCTTCATGACTAACCATGAAATTCACCCTTTTACTTTAACATCTTGGTTTTCCACAGCATCTCACCCAGGGCTTGAATCAGAGTGTAAAGGGAATTTTTGAAAAAGCACCCACGACTGGGGCAAACTGAGATGTGGGTGGGGTTCTTCTGAGATAAGAAAGTGATAGCAAAACAGGAGCAAATACAAGCCAAGCAGACTAAGTAAGGGAAATTATATATTTCACTGATAGGTTCACCAGAACTATTCTCTTTGAGAACACTTTGTTAATATTATTTTTTCTTACCTTTAAGACATTTCCAATCCTTTTGTTCTTATTAAAAATTTATCTATAATTTTTAAAATTTACTTTTTATTGAAGTATGGTTGATATACAATATTATATATGTAACTATAGTGATCCACAATATTTAAAGTTCATTCTCCATTTATAGGTATTATAAAACATGTTGTACAATAGATCCTTGTAGCTTATTTTATACATAATAGTTTGTAGCTCTAATCTCTCATTTGGAATGTTTTTAAAAACTCCCATTTCTCAATTTCTGCCTGATTGCTCCTTCCATCTAATTCACACACAGAATTAATTCTGAACAACGTATGAGAGTGAGAATAGGCTTCATCTACTTTGGTTAGAAGACATTATCCTTCCTCATTTATTGAGCTCCTACTATGTTCTAGGTGCCCTAATGGGCCCTGAGCAACCAGTGGTGTGTGTTCTGCCTTCTTGGACTTTTTAGTCTAGTTGGGGAAGGTTCAGTTCAGTTCAGTTCAGTTGCTCAGTCGTGTCCAACTCTCTGCGACCCCATGAATCGCAGCATGCCAGGCCTCCCTGTCCATCACCAACTCCCGGAGTTCACTCAGACTCATGTCCATCGAGTCCATGATGCCATCCAGCCATCTCATCCTCTGTCGACCCCTTCTCCTCCTGCCCCCAATCCCTCCCAGCATCAGAGTCTTTTCCAGTGAGTCAACTCTTCACATGAGGTGGCCAAAGTACTGGAGCTTCAGCTTTAGCATCATTCCTTCCAAAGGAATCCCAGGGCTGATCTCCTTCAGAATGGACTGGTTGGATCTCCTTGCAGACCAAGGGACTCTCAAGAGTCTTCTCCAACACCACAGTTCAAAAGCATCAATTCTTTGGCACTCAGCCTTCTTCACAGTCCAACTCTCACATCCACACATGACCACTGGAAAAACTATAACCTTGACTAGACGGACCTTTTTTGGCAAAGTAATGTCTCTGCTTTTCAATATGCTATCCAGGTTGGTCATACTTTTTCGATACAAGTAAACAAGTAAGTATGTAACTTGAACAATGTGCTCTGGAGGAGATAGAAGGAGTTCAGTGCCAGAGAACAATGGGCAGGGGAGGAGGGTGTGGTTGATTAGCAGGGCAGGAAGGAGCTCATTTAGGGAGTAACACGCAAACCTGAACTGAAGAATGAGCAGGGACCACTATGCAAAGTGTGGGAAACATGTTCTTGGTAAGGGAGCCACGTGTGCAAAGCCTGGAGTGTTCTAGAAACTTAAATAGGTGAGTTTGTGCTTCTTCATAACCCAAACTAGCTTCCTGGCAACCTGAATGTTCCTCTGTAGGAAAACAGTCAAAATATGGTGCATATACGTGTGTGTGAGTTAACTGATCAGTCGTATACAACTCTTTGCAACCCCATGGACTGTAGCCTGCCAGGCTCCTCTGTCCATGAGATTCCCCAGGCACGAATACTGGAATGGGTAGCCATTTCCTTCTCCAGGGGATCTTCCCAACCCCAGGGTCAAACCCAGGTGTCCTGCTTTGGAGGCAGATTCTTTACTGTCTGAGTCACCAGGGAAGCCCAGAGATATTTTATAGAGAGAGTTATATGATGTGATGATTAAGAGCATAAATCCTGAAGACACACTGGCTTCTAGTTCTGCAGTTCACTCGCTGTGTATCCTTGTGCACATCATTAAATCTTCCCCCACTCAGTTCCTCATCTGTAAAACAGAGAATAGTAATAGCTCCCACCTTATAGGGTTGGAAGGAGAAAATGATGAACAGGTTAATGCTTTCTGGTGCATAGTGGTTTGTAAGTGCCAGGTCCTCTTACAGGCAATTTTTAGAATATAAGAGAAGTGGGGTGCTGAAACCAATGAGATAAAGTGCTAGGAAAGCACAGAAGCAGGAAAAAGAATTTCCACCAGAGGATATCATGGTAGAGGTAGCTTTTGAACTACATGTTGAAGGATAGAGAGATGTTGACTCTCTGAATGCGGTGAAAGCAAAATCAGCCATCAGGGGATCTTTCTCAGCTCCTCTTTTCCTCCCTCTTTCACATGTAATTGATCATCAAGTCCTTTCTCTGATCACCCACCACTGCATTGACAATGGCCTTGTCACCTGTCCCCCTTCAGACCCGCACCCATGCCTGTGCTACACTGAGGACAACAATACGGGGCAGTTGGTCCCTATAAGGGCTTGTTTTCCCAGGAGCCTGAGCCTGCTCCCTAAGTTTGTGATTGATATCTATTGAACTGAACTGCTATCCACTACTATTCCCCTCTGCATCCATCAGACTTCAGTCAGAATAAAAGAAGCCATTCTAGGTGTTTCCAAAAGTAGGAATTGAACACAGAAGACTGACTTCCAAGAGAAGAGCCAAGAGGCCAAGAGGGTTTGTTTTTTTTTAAGTAATTATTTTTAATTGGAGGGTGATTGCAGCCATGAAATTAAAAGACACTTACTCCTTGGAAGGAAAGTTATGACGAACCTAGACAGAATATTAAAAAGCAGAGGCATTACTTTGCCAACAAAGGTCCGTCTAGTCTTTCCAGTGGTCATGTATTGATGTGAGAGTTGGACTGTGAAGAAGGCTGAGCACCGAAGAATTGATGCTTTTGAGCTGTGGTGTTGGAGAAGACTCTTGAGAGTCCCTTGGACTGCAAGGAGATCCAACCAGTCCATTCTGAAGGAGATCAGCCCTGGGATTTCTTTGGAAGGAATGATGCTGAAGCTGAAACTCCAGTACTTTGGCCACCTCATGTGAAGAGTTGACTCACTCGAAAAGACTCTGATGCTGGGAGGGATTGGGGGCAGGAGGAAAAGGGGCCAACAGAGGATGAGATGGCTGGATGGCATCACTGACTCGATGGACATGAGTCTGAGTGAACTCCGGGAGTTGGTGATGGACAGGGAGGCCTGGTGTGCTGCGACTCATGGGGTTGGTTGCAAAGAGTCAGACATGACTGAGCGACTGAACTGAACTGAATTGCCTTATAATGTTGTGCAGGTTTTCACCATACATCAGCATTAATCAACCATAGGTATAAACATGTCTCCTCTCTCTTGAGCCTCCCTCCCACCTCCCACCCCACTCCACCCCTCTAGGCTGTCACAGAGCACCAGGATGAGCTCCCTGCACTATACAGCAACTTCCCATTACTTATCTATTTCTCACATGGTAATGTATATATTTCAATGCTACTCTCTCAACCTATCCCATCTTCTCCTTCCCCTGCTGTGTCCATAAGTCTGTTCTCTATGTCTGAGTCTGTATTCCTGCCCTACAAATAGGTTCATCAGTACCATCTTTCTAGATTCTATATATATGTATTAATATGACATTTGTTTTTCTCTTTCTGACTTAGTTCACTCTGTCTAACAGGCTCTAGGTTCATCCTCCTCACTAGCACCTACTCAGATTCATTCCTTTTTATGGCTGAGTGATATTCCATTGTATATATGTACCACAACTTAATCCATTCATCCAACAGGAGTTTTTAAGTAATTTAAACATTACCATTTGCAAGAAGCTGCTAGCACACTTGATGGGGGAAGGAGGTAGATGGCCAGAGCCCTAAGGCTGATACCGCGTGACCAGAGCTGAAATACAGCAGGAGCTGGAATGTGTGGAGGGGCTCTCCCACAGAGGAGATGAAGGAAGACAGCCTCTAAAGGAGATGCTGTTGGAAGCTGGAAGTATGAAAACACCCTGGCTTCTCCCCAACTCCCTCCTGCCAGGCTTCTGCCAGTGTCTTCCAAGGGTGCCATTTGTCTGGAAGCCAAGTGGCAAAGGAGACCGGGAAACGTAGTTGCCAGGACACAGTGCAGAGCCAGGGAGGCCGGGAAGGGGCACTGGGAGCAAACAGACAGTCAACCTACAGTCATCCTTCTGATTCTTCTCCCACTGCTGCTGCTGCAGATCCGAACTTGCTGTCCCCAAGCTCCCCTAAAAGTAATCAGACCAGCTCCTTAACACCTACAGACTAAAGTCCAAGCTCTGCGGGGATGAAAAATAGCAATAAGAAGGTGTCTCAGAGGCTGGTCAGAGAGGACCTCTGTGAGAACACTACCCCACAGCACCGCAGGTGAGATACGAGGCCCAGCGAGGGAAGGAAGCACCCTACTCATCTCTCCTGGGGGTGGGAGTGAACAGACTTGAGCACTGGTCCTATTGGAACTCTTGGCCAGTGTTATCATTAAAAAAATAGGAAATGTTCATGTGCACATTTGAATCACTTTTGATACTTTTTGAGGTGCTTTCAGAAGCATCATCCAATTTTATCCTCACAACAGCAGGCAGGAGGACATTATTATATCTCATTGAAGCCACAAGTAAGCACGAGAGGCCAAGGAAGGCGAAGTGCTCAGCATAGGCCAATGACAGAGTGGTCCTCGAACTTGGGGGCCCTTGTTCCTGATTAAAGTTGTTTACATCAGGCCCAGACCTGGGGTCTCAAACCTCTCAAAGTCCTTGCCATCAGGATGTGGCCTCTACCCAAGGTTTCCAGTACACAAAATGCTGATCAGAAATCACACATTAGTTAACTAAAAGTGAGGCTGATTAAGACCCCTTAGTTTGGTAAGTAAAGTTATCTGTGAGAAAAATGAATTATTAACTAATAAACTGTTTATTTGGTGGGAAGAAAGAAAAGCTCCAGCACATGGGAAATGAAGAGAGCAGTAGGAGGTGGGGGACGACAAGAAGCTATGACATGGTTTTTACACATTCCCCTTTATAAAGTTCTCTTATGCTTTGTTTCTTGGTTAGAATTTTTCTGTCAAGCAGGGGAAAGATGAGAAAGGTTATGAAATGGGGATATAATAGAATAAAGAGGGCTTAAACTTACAGAAATTGGTGCAAACTCTCTGAGGGACAATTTGATGACACCTGTATTCCTAAAAACGTGCCCTTCCTTTGAACCAACAATGTCATGCCTAGACATTTATCATAAAGAAATAAATCACAGTTACCCACAAAAATATTTTTTAATTAAAAATATATATTTTTAATATTCATTGCAGCTTGAATTGCAGTTGCAAGTATATTACAGCACCAAAGGTAAAAAATTATATATGACCTAAATTCCAATAAATAGAGAATTTGTTAAATAATCTACATTACATTCATACAACAGACTGTCCATTCATACAACAGGCCATGGAAAGTGATAGTATAGAGAAACATGTAAATAAATCAAATAAAAAAATCAAAGTGAGCTATAAAAAGTTATATCAAATTGATAATACATCTATATATTCTATAATCACAGTTGAGTAATTTTTTCTTGCTTATCAATGTATTTTCTAAACTTTTTACACTCATTTGATTTGGTTGTCCTTTTCACTGTTAAAAACACCTATTAATGTTATGGTAAAGGTGGATAATTATTTTAATCAGGTATATTTATTAAGGTATATTCTGTATATACAGAAAAAAATTACATTTTAGTATTTAGTTCTATGAGTTTTGACAAATATATACAACATAATCAAGATACAAATTTTCCATCATCCCAAATAAGTTCCCTTGAGTCTCTGTAATCAGTTCCTTCTCCACTCTCAATCACTGATCTGTTTTCTCTAGTATAAATAGAATCATATCACGTGTAACCTTTTGAATCTGACTTCTTTGCTGCTGCTAAGTCACTTCGGTTGTGTCCGACTCTGTGCGACCCCATAGATGGCATCCCACCAGGCTCCCCCGTCCCTGGGATTCTCTAGGCAAGAACACTGGAGTGGGTTGTCATTTCCTTCTCCAATGTATGAAAGTGAAAAGCAAAAGCGAAGTCATTCAGTCGTGCCTGACTCTTAGCGACCCCATGGACTGCAGCCTACCAGGCTCCTCTGTCCATGGGATTTTCCAGGCAAGAGTACTGGAGTAGGGTGCCATTGCCTTCTCCTCTGACTTCTTTAACTTAGCACCAAATTTCAAAATTATACTCTTACGTGAATTAGCAGTTCATGATATGGATATAATATAATATGTATACCCATTCATGAGTTGATAGACATTTGGGTTGCTTTTAGTTTTGAGCTATTATGGATAAAGCTGATATAGATATTCTCATACANCTGACTTCTTTAACTTAGCACCAAATTTCAAAATTATACTCTTACGTGAATTAGCAGTTCATGATATGGATATAATATAATATGTATACCCATTCATGAGTTGATAGACATTTGGGTTGCTTTTAGTTTTGAGCTATTATGGATAAAGCTGATATAGATATTCTCATACAGGGTTTGGTATGGACATATGTTTTCATTTCATATACATTTTGTAAATACTTAGAAGTGGAATTGCTGGGTCACATGGTAAGTGCATGTTTAGCTTTGTAAGAAATAGCCAAACTGTTTTCCAAAGTGACTGCACCATCCCAAGCTTCTCTAGCACTTGGTATTGGCAGGTTTTTTTGTTTGTTTGTTCATTCGTTAATGTTTTTCAAGCCCTTCTGATAGTATGCCATGAAATTAAAAGACGCTTACTCCTNAAGCCTCTTGATGAAAGTGAAAGAGGAGAGGGAAAAAGTTGGCTTAAAGCTCAACATTCAGAAAAGTAAGATCATGGCCTCTGGTCCCATCACTTCATGGCAAATAGATGGGGAAACAGTGTCCAAACTTTATTTTGGTGGGCTCCAAAGTCACTGCAGAAGGTGACTGTAGCCATGAAATTAAAAGATAGTTACTCCTTGGGGTGGCTCAGAGGATAAAGCATCTGCTTACATTGCGGGAGACCTGGGTTTAATCCCTGGGTCGGGAAGATCCCCTGGAGAAGGAAATGGCAATGCACTCCAGTATTCTTGCCTGGAAAACCCCATGGATGGAGGAGCCTGGTAGGCTACAGTCCATGAGGTCGCAAAGAGTCAGACACAACTGAGCGACTTCACTTTCACTCACTCCTTGGAAGGAAAGTTATGACCAACCTACATAGCATATTCAAAAGCAGAGACATTACTTTGCCAACAAAGGTCTGTCTAGTCAAGGCTGTGGTTTTTCCAGTAGTCATGTATGGATGTGAGAGTTGGACTGTGAAGAAGGCTGAGCACCAAAGAATTGATGCTTTTGAACTGTGGTGTTGGAGAAGACTCTTGAGAGTCCCTTGGACTGCAAGGAGATCCAACCAGTCCATCCTAAAGGAAATCAACCCTGGGATTTCTTTGGAGGGAATGATGCTGAAGCTGAAACTCCAGTACTTTGGCCACCTCATGGGAAGAGTTGACTCATTGGAAAAGACTCTGATGCTGGGAGGGATTGGGGGCAGGAGGAGAAGGGGATGACAGAGGATGAGATGGCTGGATGGCATCACTGACTCGATGGACGTGAATCTGAGTGAACTCCAGGAGTTGGTGATGGACAGGGAGGCCTGGTGTGCTGCGATTCATGGGGTCGCTAAGAGTTGGACAGGACTGAGCAACTGAACTGAAGGAGGCAAAAGGCCTGTAATCTGAAAACTGTTAAGAAAGAACTTAAAAGACAACACTAACAGATGGTGAGAGATAACAATATTGATGCTTCCAATCGAAGAACATGTTGAAATATACTACCCAGGTTAATCTACAGATTCGGTGAATCCCTATCAGATTACTAATGGCATTTTCATAGAACTAGAACAAGAGATTTTTTAATTTGTATGGAAACACAGAAGATTCCAAATAACCAAATCAAGCCTGAGAAAGAAAAAAGAAGCAGGAGGAACCAGGCTTCCTGACTTCAGACTATACTACAAGCTACAGAAATATAGACCAATGAAACAGGATACAAAGTCCAGAAATAAACCCATGCACTTTACGGTCAGTTAACCCACAACAAAGGAGGCAAGAATATACAATGGAGAAAAACCAGTCTCTTCACTAAGTGGTGCTGGGAAAACTGGACACCTACATTTAAAAGAATGAAATCAGAACATTCTCTAACACCATACACATAGACATCACCAAATGGTCAGTACCAAAATCAGACTGATTATATTCTTTGCAGCCAAAGATGGAGAAACTCTATACAGTCAGCAAAAACAAGACTGGGAACTGACTATGGCTCAGATCATGAACTCGTTATTGCCAAATTCAGACTCAAATTGAAGAACATAGGCCTGACCTAAATCAAATCTCTTATGATTAGACAGTGAAAAAGTGAAAGTTGCTCAGTCATGTCGAACTTTGTGACTCCATGGACTGTAAAGTCCATGGAATTCTCCGGGCCAAAATACTGGAGTGGGTAGCCTGTCCCTTCTCCAGGGGATCTTCCTGACCCAGGGATCAAACTTGGGTCTCCTGCATTGCAGGTGGATTCTTTACAGGTGAGCTACCAGGGAAACCCAATGATTATACAGTGGAAATGACAAATAGATTTAAGGGATTAGATCTGATAGAGTACCAGAAGAACCATGGACAGAGGTTTATAACACTTTACAGGAGGTAGTGATCAAAACCATCCCCAAGAAAAAGAAATGCAAAAGGCAAAATGGTTGTCTGAGGAGGTTTACAAATAGCTGAGAAAAGAAATAGTCATGTGTAAATGTGAGAGCTGGACCATAAAGAAGGCTGAGCGCCAAAGTAGTGATGCTTTTGAACTGATGCTGAACCTCCAATACTTTGGCCACCGGATGCAAAGAGCCAACTCATTTGAAAAGACCCTGATGCTGGGAAAGATTGAAGGCAGGAGAAGGAGGGAACGACAGAGGACGAGATGATTGGATGGCATCACCAACTCGATGGACATGAGTCTGAACAAACTCTGGGAGATGGTGAAGGACAGGGAAGCCTGGCTGCTCCAGCCCATGGGTCACAAAGAGTTGGACATGACTGAGCAGCTGAACAACAACAGCTAACAGCATACACAAAAACAACTCTAAACGAATTAAAAACCTAAAGGCAAGACCAGACTGTAAAGTTCTTAGAAGAAAACATAGAACAACACTGACGTAAGTCACAGTAGTATCTGTTTTGATCCATCTCCTATATAATGGAAATAGGAAACACACGAGACCTAATTAAACTCAAAAGCTTTTGATGAACAAAGGAAACCACAGACAACAAAACAACAGCCCCCAGACCGGGAGAAAATACCTGCCAACTCTGTAACCAACTAGGGATTAGTCTCCAAAATATACACACAGGTCATGCAGCTCAATATCCTAAAACAAACAACCCAAACAAAAAGTGGGCAGAAGACCTAACTAGACATTTCTCAAAGGAGACACACAGATGACCTGCAGACACGTGAAAAGATGCTCAGCACCGGTCATTATTAGAGAAATGCAAATCCAAGTTACAGTTAGGTAGATCTCACACCAGTCAGAATAACTTGCCTTTATTTTCTCATCCACTTCCAAAAGTCTTACAAGCTTGAGTTGCCATTTATTCCAAGGTTAATGTGTATTCAAGCTCTCACTCTGTTTTCCTTCCTGCCATAACGATTTTGAAAGGAAGCTTCACTTCCTTCATAGTGACAGGGTTTTTACCCCTGCATTGCCATCTTGGTTATGACTTTTAAAACATCGCATAAGCAAAACAACATAGTGGTAATTATACAAAGTTGCTTTCAACAATAATTATATGAAGTCGTAAAAAGTGTAATTAAGTGCCAGAAGGCCATAGGTATTACACATACTGATGATCAAAGGAACCCCAGTGTCTCTTCAAATGAATATAGACAGAGCCACTTAAAAACATTGCTGTATATTGGGAAATTGCTTTCATTTGTTTGAGGCATTGACAGAGGAAGATGAGAATACATTGTAACAGCTAGGAGTTACAGCACTGTTGCTCTCAAGGGGGCCTTTTAAGAAAGTGGCAAGCTACCACACCAGTGAATTTATATACTATTCTTATATTAGCTAAGTTATAAATCACCTGTGTCGCCTTTCCACCAAGTCTCTGTAATGTGCAGTGCAAATGCATTAGACTTGACAAACCTCCCGAATTCCTAAACTTGTAAAAGAGAATGGCCTTTTTCAGTCTTTCAAGACTGATACTTTCAAGTATCTGTGCATTTGATTTGATTTGACCTAGTTTCTAGTCATGTTTAAAGTCTTATTTTGTAGGACTTCCCTTTTGTTTAGGTACTTATTTAAGAGTGGCTACGTATTAAGGAAAGACAACCCAGGCAAAGGGCAGAGTAATCCCACGTGGAGCCTGCACTGCATAACAAAGCACGTTAATACCTGACTTGGCAACTAACGGCTATGGTTAGCTTGAAAGGGAGAAGGAAAAAAGATCCTAACAGTTTCACTAGAACACATTAAGCAGAGATTAAGAGGTTAAATATTGAAAAGGATTAATACAAATGATTGGGGTGGAGGAGGTGGGAAATCCCAGCTATGCTACAGTGAGAAGGTAAACTCAGTTCATTCTAGAATCTGAAGATGACATGGTGAACAAGAAAAAATAATACAGTGAATCAGAGTTAAAAGAGCAGTCATAATTGTTTGAAAATAATACACACAGAGATCTAAAGATTTAAAGAATCAAAAACACGAAATTGGAACAAATTAGAGGCTTATAAATGGAAAGGATAAGAGACGGGCTAGTAGGAGAATGGACAAAACTACAATTAGACTCAGATATGGAAGTCAGATACAGAAGTTCTGACATCGATCTAAGGGATGATCTATGGAGAGATAGATGAAAGAGGAAGGAAAAAAGCTGAAAAAAAGTCATGGCTCGAAGATTCTCTAACAACTGAATAGAGGGATGAGATACTAAAATGAACTATCAGGCTACAAGGATACAATGAACAGTAACATTCAGAGAAAATGTCTGAAAACCATAATTCACAAGGCTGATCTAGTAGTGGCCGGTAACGAACGGTATGTGCCCCCATCAGCAGAGGACTGGATAAAGTGGTACACATCCACAGTGGAATACTGTGCGTGCATTAAAAAGAGTGAGATAATGTCACTGCAGCAAGATGGATGGACCTAGAGAATATCATACTCAGTCAGGGAAAGACAGATTCCATATGGCATCACTTATCTGTGGAAATTAAAATACAGCACAGATGCACCTACCTGCGAAGCAGGAGAAGGGGCGTGGGAGGGGTAGATGGGGAGCGTGGGGTCTGTAGATGCAACCTCTTATACAGAGGACAGATAAGCAACATGGTCCTACTGTATGTTCCACAGGGAACTTTCTGGCATATACTCTCATGGAAAAGAGTAGAAAAAAAAGAATGTATACATGTGTTTAAATGAGTCACGTTGCTATTCAGCAGAGATTGTCACAACATTATAAGTCAACTATATTTCTAAAATTCTATTTTTTTTATGTAAACATTTCTAAATACATAAACGTTAAAGTCTGTACGCAAGAGAAGGATAGTCAAAGACAAAAGCAGGGGCAGTGGAAGACACCAGTATATAGTGGAGGAGCTCCTAGTGGTTCAGACTGGGGGGAGTAAAGACTGCTTGAACACCTCGGCCATCACTGAGAATCTCTTTAGATGATGATTCACATTTAAACTTCACTGGATTTTGAACTTACAGTGGTTGTTACTTTAAGCTGGAATCAGGATCCAGGCTATGGTCTATTACTCAGAATCAGTACTGCCCCACTTTGACCATGGAGTCAAATTGATGACCAATTTTTAACACAGGCTCTGATAGTTATTTTCAAAACCTAACAGGATACACACTCAGAGGGGGGGGAATGTATATATCTATATATACATATATATATCCATATATTGGAGAAAATATAAAAAAAATAACAACTAAGCTTTCAACTGGAGAACCCAGAAAAAGAACTAAATAAATCCACAAAATGTACTAAGAAGAGCAAATACTAATGAAATGGAGGCAAGGATGAAAGTGAAAGTGAAGTCATCTCAGACTGTGTGGCCTCATGGACTGTAGCCCACCAGACTCCTCCATCCATGGACTTTTCCAGGCAAGAGTACTGGAGTGGGTTGCCATTTCCTTCCCCAGGGGATCTTCCTGACCTAGGGATCAAACCTGGGTGTCCTGCAATGCAGGCAGATGCTCTACCATCTGAACCACCGGGGAAGCAGATCAACTTTATTGCTTAAATTTTATTAACAAGAGATACAACTCTGGAAAATGGTGAAAAAAGCAGAGAAGGCATAATTTACCATTGGGGAAGAAAAAAAAAGTCTACCACTTAACCTGTAGTCCTCAAATGTTTTAAAAATTGTTAATTGTGATAAGATGATGTTTATTTTTAAAGTCCTTATCTTTTGGAATTTTATACTGATTTATTAATGAATAAAAAAATCTGGGGTTTGCTTCAGAATACATGTGGCAGAAATAGACATGAAACAAGAGCAGCTGCAAGCTGATGATTGTTTTAGTTTAGTGACAGAGCCATGCTATACTTTGTATTTTACTAACAGGTTAAAAATCGAGTAAATGTTTTAAAAGAAATGAAATACACACTTTAAACTATTTGTAGTGCTATACCAATAAATTTTTAATCCTACCTAATCATAATAAACGATACTTAGGGAACATATGGTACTTACCAGTCTCTGATCTGAGCCCCCAGTATGTATCAGCCACAGCAAAAAAATCTTGTCGCCCAAGTTATGACCCCAGTTACTTACCTGGATGTTCATTATTTATTCAACCTCAAAATGGGGATGTTAATAGTACCTGGATTTTTCTGAGGATTAAAATCATTGGCACATGTAAAGTACTTATAAGCCTGGTATATAGAGTTTTCAATCTGTCAAGGCCCACTACGTTTTGACCAGGCTATGCTTGTAGCACACAGAGAAAACATGTAATGCCACCTTGATTAAGAAAACAGACAAAGCTAACACCAGAATGGAATGGAACAGTATAAGCCATTTTTACTTACTTGACTACGGGTACAAAGATCTGAAGAAAATGCTGTCAAATAAAATCCAGTGTGTTATACTGAAAGAATTACATACATCATTTAAAAAGATTTCTCCCAGAAATACAGAGCTAGTTAAATGCTACCAAAAAACTGTTCTCAGTGAATTCAGCACTTTAGGAACTTTTTTAAAACTTATAGATGTTTGAAAACATACAATAAAATGATACCCATTCATTATCCCCATCCCCAAAAGGAAACACTCTTAGCAAACTTAAAGTCAAAAGCATTCTCTTTGTTAAATGTTACTTCTCAGACGCCTACAGAAATACTTTTATTTAATAATAAGAAAGTAGATGCTTTATCATAACACAATATGGTACCTCTTTACAGTGTCAGAATGGAAGACTATTAATATCCTACCCAATGCAGTAAAAGCGAAAGATGTAAGAGGTATAGAAAAAGACATAATTGGCATTATTGGCAGATGACGGTGTAGCCAACTAAGCTAGAGAATCCACAGATTATTATAACTTAAAAAGAGTTCTACATGGCTGAATACAAGTTCACCATGTGAAAAATCAATACCTTCCCTATATATATCCACTGAAACCAAACACTAATGTCCTAAAGAGAGGCCATTCTTTGGAATAACAGAAACTACCTAGGAATCACCCTAAAATGACATTGGGAAAGACTATACAGAAAACTGGACTTTCCTGGTGGCTCAGTGGTAAAGAACCTGCCTGCCCCAGTGTAGGCGACTCCAGAGACGGGGGTTTGATCGCTGGGTCAGGAAGATCCCCTGGAGAAGGAAATGGCAGTATTCTTGTCTGGAGAATCCCATGGATGGAAGAGCCTGGTGGGCTATAATCCATGGGGGTCCCAAAAGAGTCAGACACGACTTAGCAACTCAATACCACCACCAACATGCAGAAAACTATAAAAGACCTGAGCAAATGGAAAGAAAGATATCTTCATGAACAGAAAAGCTCAAAAAGAGGTTTATTTCCTCAGATCTACTTAAGATATTTCAGTGCAGCCTACCAAAATCCCAACAACTTTTTATATTCCTTGACAGTCCAATATCAGTTAATATAAGGTAGAAGGGGATGAGGTAGGAGGGTAGAATGGAAATGAGTGTACAAGGGAAAAATGCAAATACACATGTCTGAAGCCCTAAAAGTGAAACAGTAACTGTACTGCTAGCAGCCGAGACTACTGTATAAACCTGCTTCATCAAGTCTCAAGACTATTAAAAACCTAAGGGAATTTAAGCAACTGTGGGGAAATACAGTATCCAAAAAACAGAGAAGCAGATTAAAGGGCCAAACTAGAGAGTTCAGAAATAGGCCTATGGACATGAGAATTTGGCAAATTATTAAAAAGGCAGCTTAAATCTACAAGGAAAGAGGAGACTGTTCACTATAACATGCTGGCACCAGTGGTTATCCATTGGAAAAATGACTGAAAGCAGACCCCTACCTTACATCAAAACAAGAATAAGATTCCAATGAATTAAACAATTAAACGTGATGAGGTAGAAAATTATAGGAGAATATTTCTTAAATACCAGGGTCAAGAAAGCATTTTGAAATGGCCTGATGAAAATACCTGCTACCCTTTCTAAGTCTTTTTCGTGCCTGTGTGTGAAGCAAACAGAAACATATTTTTTCAAGAATTTTATAGAAGGTGGGCATACTTGGAAAGTTCTACTTCCATGCCAGAAATAATTACTAAATATGAAACTCACTGTGAAAATTTTCTGACTGCCTTTTGGGCCTTAGATTTCCATTTTTATTCAGATTCTGGAAGTTCAGTTTAGCCATTTGGAATTTTAAAAAAAAAAAATTTTTTTCCAGAGCGTTTTGCCTCTTTCTACTTATCTCATAGCCTCCAGTTAAAATCCTCATATTATTTTTCCTATCCTATCACCCAACTCCTCCCTCACGTCAAATCTTCTTATTGCCTTCACAAGTCTAATTTTGAACTTTTCAAATTAGACATCAAGTTAAACATCTGATAAACCAGTCTCAAAAGAGGCCACATTTATGAACAAGTGTCACCTTTACGCTAACCTGAAAATCTCTTCCCTTGTCAGCATTTCATTCATTTTTGTGTTCTAGAATAGGTATCAATACAGGCTCCCTAGCTTCTATAGAAATACGTGATGGTGACTTCATTCCAGTATATTCAGTCTTTTAGTGATTCTGCAATAGCTTTTTCTTTTGTTGCCCCCAAGGTATGGCGCGGTTTCAGCAGGAATGCTGTGTGCTCTTACCACCTTGTCCCAGCAACTGGAGAATGAAAATGCTGTGGATGTTTTCCAGGTTGCAAAAATGATCAATCTGATGAGGCCTGGAGTATTTACAGACATTGTAAGTACTGTGCTTATTTGCAAAACCTGTACAACATCAGTTGAAACTCAGCCTCACCCTGTACAACAGTAGTTCTCAATGGGGGATGAGGGTGGCGTATTGCCCCCTAGGCTATGTTGAACAATGTCGGAGATCCTTTTTATGATCACCACTGGGGATGGGGTTAAGTGAGTGGAGCCCAGGGACACTGCTAAACATACCACACCTGAGATGGCCCTCTGCAATAAAGGATTCTCTGGCCCACATGTCAGAAGTGCTGAGCTTGACAAACTCTGCTTTCTAGAGTAGGTAGTGTTTTCGGAAGATAAACTACAGATTTCTTTTTATCTTAGTGGACCATTCCAAAGTAAGAGATGCAAAGGACACAAAGCAGTGTCGGTTTTGATCATAATGGATTCCACAGATGATTTTGTAAGTTTCTTCAGGAGCACAGACATATATTCCCATGTCTCTAGTGTATTTTTCACAGTTAGATTTTTAATCAGTATTTTTGCCTGCAATGAATGAGATGAAGTTGTTCTTCGGCTCCAAAACCATCTTCCTCTCGTTTTCCAGGAACAGTACCAGTTTGTCTACAAAGCGATGCTCAGCTTGGTCAGCACTAAAGAGAATGGAAATGGCCCCGTGACAGTGGACAGAAACGGCGCTGCTCTGACTGCGGACGAGTCGGACCCTGCCGAGAGCATGGAGTCGCTGGTGTGACTGGAATCGTGAAAGAGTGCTTCATTTGTAAACCTTCTGAAGACTGAGAACTTTCTTGAGGCCTTTTTTTTGCCAGACTCTAGGTCTAGGTTATATGATAACCCAGTTACTTTTTTACACTGATAAGAGTTTTGATATTTATTTTTTGCCATTTTATGTCTTAATGGTATCCTACTGAGCATCTGCACCTCTGTTCATTTCCCACAGTGAAACGCGGTTTTACGTAGTTTGCACTATCTGATCAGTGTTACTGCCTATAATCTGATTCTACAGCAAACCCTGACGTGACATTCCATGACACCACACATGCTACTTTTTAATTCAGTAGAGTGAAGGTCTTTGTTATGACAGTGACTCTTGATTTTTTTTTAAATTACTATTATTACTCTTGCTAAAGCAGCTGCATCCTCCTAGCAGGCAATGCTGTCCTTTTCCTCAGACCTCTCCTATTTTTTAAGGCACTGCTCAGTACTTCTGGATGCCTTCTGTGTTTTAATGGAGAGGATGAGCTCTGTTTTCTTTTAAAGAATAGTGGGGAGGGGGGCTACTCTGAAGGTCTGTCCATGTCATGGCCTTGAGAGAGTCCCATTTGTGATGGTGAAGGTGTCCGTTAAGAAACAAGAAGGTTGAAGAGTCATCTGATGTGAACATCACTTCCTAGTTTCAAAGTTATATTCCTAGCTTTAAAAAATGCCCAACTGTGTCAAAATAAAGGATATCTCTGTATTGCAGTTTTCACAGTAGCTATGTGGACAGTGTGTGTTATTTCCATTTTGACTCTCTGAAATAGTTACAGCCCTGCCCCCCAAATCAGGGCCATCTTTTACAAAAGAGAGATGGCGATATTTTACGTAACTCCAGTTATGAAACCCTTCAGTGAGTCTTCATTAATGCCTCATGGTTTATAATTTCATACCTCTTGGCAGGTGGAATAATGCAAATCTTGGCAGGTGTACAGTTTTGAAAGTAGTCCTAATATTCCTATTACTCATATAGCAATCTAATAAACACTACCTATAGAGCTAACATTCTTACATTCTTTTCTTTCCTTTTTTTTTTTTTTTTTGGCCAAATATTTCATGATAAACTCGTTAACTACATGTATTCTTCTACTTAAACTGAAAATATTGTATTAATTAATTAGCAAAAAGTCTTGGGACTATCTAGGTTCCTCCACATGGAGAAATCTGACGTGGAGAGAGACAATTAGAATCTTGAGTGAAAGGTAACAGTGATGTTTTCAAAGAGTTCTTAACAGTAGGAGACAGCTTTGTGTGCTTGTGTATATTTCAGCCTCAAAAACAGGTTCACTTCAGTAAGAGAGACTGCTCATAGGGACACAGAGCCCAAGGAGGCAATTTCCCAGAGCCACATTCACCCTGCCATCCATCATGGGGGAAATCAAGAAATTTCAGTTCAGCAAGTTAGAAAGATAAGCTACTTACTGAGATCCGTTTCTTCTGGTGCATATTTGCTTTTGAGGGGTGACTTCTGTCAGAAGTTAAGCCGTCACCAGGACTGAGCCTGTGAAGAAGAAAAGGGTTTTAATTTTTTTATGTCAATAAACATCAACCAGCAAGTCGCACTGGCTGTGACCATACTGTCTGGCTAGGCATTAAAACATCCGTGATAAGCAGCACTGAAACTCTGTTTATCCTGAGTTGATTTTCTATGAAGTTTGTCGGAGCAGAGCGCAAAGGACCAAAGCTGCCCAGGCCTCCTGGCCCGGGATTTCTAACACAGGGGCCAGGTCAACCACGTTTTCGTAAACAACATAACTTGCCAGGATTCATCTCATCTTCTCATCGCGCAGATTCAGCCACACAGGGTAGCCCACTACGCACGAACTGTGAGGGCTCGCTTGAGAAAATGTGAACAGGAGAGCCCAACCGTATGTGGTGGAGGACACAGACTCGTTCACCGTCCCTCCGCTCCCATCAGAGGTGACGTGCAGAGCCTCTGCCTGACACTTGAGGGAGAGTCCTGACCTCACCAACAGTACCGCCAGGGGCTGGCTGAGGGAGACCAGGAAGGGGAAGGTTTCAGCACGGTTTCCCCTCCACATGGCAAGAGCTAGGTCACTAGTCCATGACGGAGCTCACTTCAGCTGTAGAGTGTTGACATGAGCTGACTCTTCAGTGGACGGCACAGTGGACCTGACTTTCAGAAGCAACACGCAGGTTGGGGTTTGTGGTCCCTCTAATTTTTTCAGGACACATGGCAAGTACTCCCTTCTGTGCTATTGTTTAGTCACACAGTCGTGTCCAACTCTTCGCAGCCCCATGGACTGCAGCCCACCAGGCTTCCCTGTCCTTCACTGTCTGTGCTATTACAGAGGGCCCAATTCATGGACATTCATACCCTCCAATTCTGTGACCATCTCTTCCATGGGTATCAGAATCATGATAAAAGAGAAATGGGTTGGAGATAAAACAGAAACGTCACAAGGATGGCTTAGAATTTCTCTGTGAGCATTCGAGTGTCTGCAGTGGGCCTGAACCAGTCTACAAAACCTAGCCCACTGAACCACAAGCAATTGCGGTTTGCCCATCTTGCCAAAATGGTCCAAACACACTTCGTGGAGGATAGTTATAGTCAGGAGTTCCACACTTTGACTATAGAGTGTATCCTATTCTTCATATGGCATTGGCAAATATACGGCAAATATACGCTTGTATCTTTCCAGAGGTAAAGAGTTTCAAAGATGGTGTTTTCTTTGAGACAGAAGCACATTGCTTAACTAAATAACAAGGTTATTAGCCCACGCACTCAGGAGGAAAGGAAATAGCTACTGCAAATTACTGTGTGCTGTTATAAAAATAAGCTTTCAGAGTATGAGTTCTAGGTAAGCAGAAGGCACACATTCAAAATGAACTGCAAAGATCAAGACAAGTGGCCATGCTGGACATCAGAGAAAACACACCTTATTGCACCAAGAACCTTACCTGCATCTGAAGGTTACAATAATTTTATATTTTTAAAAAAGTTTCCTTCTGAAATTCAAGATGATTAAGATGAGGTGAATTGCTTTTCCTAATTTTTATGCCTTGGAGCTTCCAGAGTCAATTTCAAGTTGAAAAGTCCAGCAAGGTCAGAGATGTTTATGGCATTTAGGGTCTGGTTGGCTGTAGGTTTTAGCCCGGAGTGACGTATTGAAATTAATTATTTTATAATGACACAGCACAACTGCCTTGTTACAAATTTTCTTAAACGCATATATACTGTATTTAAAACTTAAAATATAGACACCAATTTACCAAAGACACATACTAATTGTAAGCAAAAAACGTTAAGAAAGAAACCCAAACTCATCATAATTTAGGAAATAATAATCAAAAACGTAGTTTGTCTTAAGAATCTAGCAAGTTATATTGGAAAATACATTTCCAACTCCTGAGTCCTAAAGTTTATGTTCAAATGGTGCCAGTGAATTTTTATATGAAGGGAAAATGCCTGCTTTTTTTTTAAACAGCTGTAATCTCACTTGCCCCTTTGCGCTTGCCCATAGCCGCCATCTAACATACAATTTTGGCTTACTTATCTTTAGAAAGAAGGCATGAGAGAAACCGGAAGCAGTTGTAAGAATGGTATTTGGCCGCTACTTTGTCTTAGCTGTTAAACTGTTTTTAGTATTTTTGTTAAATATTTGCAAAGGGAAGCATTTTCTACAGAGGATAATTAATTTCAAGAAAAATAATCTTGAGTTTTAAGAAATAAAACCTCTCCAGAAAAGGAGACAAACGATTTTATAAAATGTCGCAACTCTCCAACATTTGGGGTAGTGACTCCTTTTTTGTTAGGACATTTGAAACTAGCAAGTAGCCATTGTTTCTTAAAAAAAAAAGAAAAAAAAATTCAGCTTTTGTGTGGATTCATGTTTCTTTCACTTCATTTTGAAATAGCGAAAAATCATTAAAACTGTAAATATTTTGTTGCTTGGGTAAGCATCTTCTGGGAACTTTGTATCTATGGTATATAATCATAGAATTTTATATTTTCATATAAAGCTAATTTTTTTCTAGTTTCAATTCTGGCATAGTTTTTGTTTTTTTTTTCCTTTGTGGTGGATATGTGAATTCAACTTTCTGTGTATTGAAGTAGCAAGAACCATCTTTGCATTCCAAAAGAATCCAACATGTGTTATTTCTTTGAGGCAGTGATTGTGACAGTTAGGCTTTCGTTTTTAATTTCATTGACCATTTGTGCAATAGGAATTAGACATGATTAGTCACACCGAATACATTTGTTGCATTGACCCATTTGGATAAAGTGCTGTTTCTGTTTTTTTTTTTTAATTTGTTTGGGGGGAGGGGTTTTGTAACCTGAAATTTTTCCCTTTTTTCTTCTGTTTAAAAGTATATCAAATCATTCTATTATAGTGTTATTTAATATGTAAATTGTATTGCTATACATAAAATAAAGTATGGTTTTTGATGTATTCATTAGTGCTGAGCATTTCTAAGAAAATGCCTACATCCAATAATATCAGGTTACTCGTTTAATAGGCCACATTTATACACACAGACCCTTGGTCTTAGGTTTCATGGTGGTAAATCATTATTAGGAGTCATCTTCACACAGGCAGAAAACCACAGAAATGTCTTTTCTGAGTTCTTCCTCCTTTAAAGAGTAAACTAATATTTCACTGGCATGTCAAATGAAACTTTGCTCACTTTATGAACCTCCTGCTAAATTGTAAGTAGAATTATTGTCTTATCCAGCATATCAAATAGATTTGGAGCAATTCCTCCCTCTAAATATTTACTTTGTAGAATGAGAGAGACTTGTTGGCAAGACTTTGGGAGGATCTATGAAATACATACATAAGATCCTGCAACTCCTTCTACTGAGCGACATTGTGCCATCTCCAAACACAGGTCCTCAGCTGGGCAGCTTGGGTCCACCATTCTCTGAACTTTGAGCAGCACTACATCAGGAATTCAGCTCATCACTGTGGCTCCAAGTTTTCTTTCCAGCAAGATAAAGAACTGATAGTTCACTCTCCAAAAGTAACTGGGAATTTGACAAACAGCATGTTAATCCTTGTGGTACCTACACCAACCCCTCAGTACAAAAGAATGAAACTCTACTGATAGGACCCTTTGTCTGCGTGCTCAGTTGCCCCATCACATCTGACTCTTTGTGACCCTATGGACCGCAGCCTGCCAGTCCATGGGGTTCTCCAGGCAAGAATACCAAAGTGGGTCGCCATTTCCTTCTCCAGGGGATCTTCCCTCCCAAGGGATCGAATCCCCATCTCCTGCACCCCCAGCACTGGCAGGTTGATTCTTTCCCACTAGCACCACCTGGGAAGCCTGGTTTTCCTCAAACACCTACAGGGACTCTATCACAGAGTACATGAGTGGTCACAAACTGTTGACCTGTAGATCATATTCACTCCACAGATATATTGAGGCCACCATCTTTATCACAGTTGTTAGTTTCTAACATCTAAAAGTGAAAACTTTTTACAGTAAGATTTAGATTTCAAGCTCTTTTGGAAAACGTGCATTGTTGAAACCCCAGGCTCCTGTTCTCACTTGGGCATCAAGAGCTGTAGAGGAGGAGCTCTCGCCCCTTTCAGGTGATGCGTGTTCTCTCCAGTTCACCAGAGTCTATGCCTGTCCCATCACATCAACCTGCCCATCACCAGTCTACCTTGCCTGTATCTCCGAGCAGCTGCACATGAATTTTCAGACCATCATCTGCCTCAGGCTGGCAAACCATCAACCAAAGGGAGCAGCAGAAGGATTTGTACTGGTCTTCTATCATTAAAATAGTAGGAAGCCAGCAAGGGGCAAAGAGGAGTTTTACGAGGCAGGAGGTGTGACTGTTCAAAATAATTAACAAATCTATTCTCTACTCCATGGCTTTTAAAGGAAACAAACCAAGACATGAAAACTTCATTTTTGTTACAAAGAATGGGGAAAAGAAAAGAGTGCAAAAAGCCACTGGTCCAAAATCCCGTTTTCAAACAGGTTAGACCTGTTGAGCACATGAAGATTTAAAAACGAGTCACTACTAACCAAGCCTGGATTCAGAGACAGAATTAAAAGCACTGCTTTTACATTTCCGCCTGTTTTGGTGAAATAACATAAAGGTACTAGAAAATGATAGGAACTAGAAATCAAGAACCAACAAGGTAAAACTGACTTTTGGGATCATGAAGTTTGGCCACAAGGACAGGCCCACCATTTATTAGGATCTAACAACTGTATCTGAACTGTCATGTTGGAGAAGACTCTTGAGAGTCCCTTGGACTGCAAGGAGATCCAACCAGTCCATCCTAAAGGAAATCAGTCCTGAATATTCGTTGGAAGGACTGATGCTGAAACTGAAACTCCAATACTTTGGCCACCTGATGTGAAGAGCTGACTCATTTGGAAAGACCCTGATGCTGGGAAAGATTGGAGGCGGGAGGAGAAGGGGACGACAGAGGATGAGATGGTTGGATGGCATCACCAACTCAATGGACATGAGTTTAAGCTCCGGGAGTTGGTGATGGACAGGGAGGCCTGGCATGCTGCAGTCCATGGGGTCACAAAGACTCGGACATGACTGAGCGACTGAACTGAACTGAAAAAGAGTAACAGATGTTTTCCTTGCAAGACTGCTACAAGGAGTGAATGAGAAGTTCTTGAGAAAGTAGTGAATACTAACTTACATACCTAGCCTATAAGTTTGCTTTAGTTTTAAAAAATTGCTTAGCAGACCTTTCTTCAACCATGAAATACAAAGTCAACTACCTTTGATTACCCAACTAACAGTAGTGGTGAGGAATTTCCTTCACTGGCAAGGAAGCTGAGGACTTCAAACCAGATCCAAGGGGGATGATGGGGACAGAACTGGACGGTGAGCGTGACCCAGACAGCCTACGTCCAGAATCGGGAGTGGCAGACAGATAGATGGCCATGCTGCCCAAGCCTGAGTGTCTAAGCTTCTAATGGCTGAAATCTCCATTCCAAGGAAGCTTATTGTTTTCTTAGCAACAAGCTTCGTAATTTCAGAAGAGTGAAGCCAAAAGCTTCATATTTGTTAACCTCCAACACCAAGGGCAGGTTACTGTGTGGCACTATTTAAAAAAATGAATGCGTCTCCACCTCTGGTGACACTGCCCTACCTCAACCCTCAGGCCTACACACTAGTATGCTGCTGCTGCTGCTAAGTCGCTTCAGTCGTGTCCGACTCTGTGCGACCCCATAGACAGCAGCCCGCCAGGCTCCCCCATCCCTGGGATTCTCCAGGCAAGAACACTACAGTGGGTTGCCATTTCGTCCTCCAATGCATGAAAGTGAAAAGTGAAAGTGAAGTCGCTCAGTCGTGTCCGACTCTTAGCGACCCCATGAACTGCAGCCCACCAGGCTCCTCCATCCACGGGATTTTCCAGGCAAGAGTCCTGGAGTGGGGTGCCATTGCCTTCTCCGACACACTAGTACACTTGGTGATAATTCCTTTTTTACCTTCTTTACTCCCCACTGCTTTCAGTTTATCACCGTCGTCATTAACCATCGTGTTTCCTCACCCCAGACCTATGCAGCCTCTGATGATCCTACTTGAAGAAGTGACTGTAAATTAGAGACCTTTCCTTTCTCTTTACCAGATTCTTAAAGCCTATAAACCACATTATTCCAGAGTATCTGATTATATATACAAGATGATCTGTCCCTCGGCCAAAGCTCTACTGAATAAATAGGAATAAATAATTAGAATACATAATGAGTATATGTGACCTCTTGGTATATTTCACTGTAATTGTTTTAAAAGTACAACTTTACCTCTTTCTGTTCACATGTATACATATATATATATATATATGTCATTAATATATATACACACAAACACATGAATAAAAACTGGAATTGTTCCTATCTGATAATTCGGAGAAGTTGATAGGAAAGATTTTTTAATCTCTATATTTTTCTGCAACTTTAGAACCTCACAAAAAGATTATCAGGGGAAAAAATATTACTTTCTATCTCACTGAAGAGAACATCTCACACTGTTTAACCTAAGTTCTCTTATATGAATATATTCTCCTGGAGGGAAGACAGTCTGGGAAATAATTCTAGAATTAAAAAAATATTGATGCCTCATGCTTTAATTTTAAAAGACTTGAAAGTTTATAATTTTATTCACAACATTTTAAATCTTATTTCAGTATTAAACACACTTTAATTCCATGAAAAAAACTGAATTAAAAACACATATCCTAATACTTAATATTTTCATGATTCATGAATCCCGTAAATGTCTCAAAATTGAACTTCTAAAAATAATATGAGCTGTTACAATAGGATATTAGGTATAAAACACCACTTTTCATAGAGAGATGCATAATAACCATGCAAAATTAAAATGAACTTAGTAGTAGGATTGATTATTTCTCAAGACACCTTTTGGTGGGACAAAACTCAACAGTGCTTAAGAATATTTGAACTATATTAAAAAATATATATTTGAACTGTATTTTTTGTTGGGCTACTGCAACAAGTTGCATAGGATTCTTTACTTCTAAGTTTTAACCAACCAATAATCAACTGTTCCCGACTAGAAAAAGCATGTGCGATGAGCAGTTTTACTCTTACTTTTTCAATACTTTCTGTGGGTGAGGACATGAGAGCACCCAGGCCATGCTTTTCTAAAACCATCCCCTGACTTTCAAGAATTATCCCAGGAATTTTAATGGACAAAAGATCTTTTTTGAAACACACCTCCCACAGTAAAGAAAATAAACATAAACATAAACAAACGGGACCTAATGAAACTTAAAACCTGCTGCAGAGCAAAGGAAACCATCATCAGGACAAAAAGACAAGCCTCCGAATAAGAGAAAATATTCACAAACAAGCAATGAAAACGGGGTTAATCTTGAAAATTCAAGAAGAGATCAAACAGCTCAACACCAAAAAAAATCCCAAAAAAATACAGGCAGAAGACCCAAACACATTCACCCAAAGAAGACATAACGGCCAAGAAGCATATGAAAAAATGCTCAGTGTCACTAATTACTAGAAACACACGCATGAAACTGCACTGATGGGCTCACCTAACGAGGATCAGAATGGCCACCATCAGAAATTCTATGAGCAATAAATGCTACAGCAAGTTTGGAGGAAGAAACAGACCCTACAAAGCCTTAACATGAACTGGGAACAGCCAAAACACAGAATACTATGGATATTCCTTAAAAAAACTGAAAACTGACCTATCACATGACTCTATCATACCGCCTGGGGGCAGATATTCGACGAAAACCATACTTACAAAAAAATACACGCTGCCTGCTAGTCTCTTCAGTCATATCCGGCTCCTTGTGACGCCGTGGACTGCAGCCCGCCAGGCCCCTCTGTCCATGGGATTCTGCAGGCAAGAGTACTGGAGTGGACTGCCATGCCCTCCTCCAGGCAATCTTCCTGACCCAGGGATTGCACCCACATCTTTTACGTCTCCTGCACTGGCAGGCAGATTATTCACCACGGGCACCACTTGGGAAGCCCCCCCACACACAAAAAATACATGCACCACCAATTATCCTTGCAGCACCGTTCACAACAGCCAGGATGCTGAAGCCAAACAAAGCACCAACGAAAGGATCCACGAAGAGGTGGGGCACATATACAGTGAGAAACGGCCTGCGGTGAGAAATAGATGTAAGGGACCAGATCCAGTAGACAGAGCGCCTGATGAACAACGGACAGGGGTTTGTGACACTGTATAGGAGGCAGGGAGCAAGACCATCCCAAGAAAAAGAAATGCAAAAAAGCAAAATGGCTGTCTGGGGAGGCTTGCAAACAGCTGTGAAAAGAAGGGAAGCAAAAAGCAAAGGAGAAAAGGCAAGATATACCCATTTAAATGCAGAGTTCCAAAGAACAGCAAAGAGAGATAAGAAAGCCTTCTTCAGTGATCAATGCAAAGAAATANCCAACCAGTCCATCCTAAAGGAGATCAGTCCTGGGTGTTCATTGGAAGGACTGATGCTGAAGCTGAAAGTCCAGTACTTTGGCCACCTCATGCGAAGAGTTGACTCACTGGAAAAGACTCTGATGCTGGGAGGGATCGGGGGCAGGAGGAGAAGGGGATGACAGAGGAAGAGATGCCTGGATGGCATCACTGCCTTGATGGACATGAGTTTGGGTAAACTCCGGGAGTTGTTGATGGACAGGGAGGCCTAGCATGCTGCGATTCATGGGGTCAAAAAGAGTGGACACGACTGAGTGACTGAACTGAACTGAACTGAAAATTTTTAAAGGCCAGCAGTATTCTCAGGCTGGGTGACCTGGACTGCTTGCACATTCCTGGAACCTGAGCAGCCTCGGGTCTCAAGGCGGTGCTGGGTTGGCCTGAGAGAGGTGCAGATGACTTGCCAGCAAAGAAGCCCCCTTGGATCTGCAGTGATTGGTTCCTCTGATGGTTCCCCAATCTTTAGATCCAGGTGAACCCTCCAGGAGCACATCCATGTCTAGGGCACTTTAAGAAATGATGGACCCCATGGGTAGGAAGAGCTCTGAAATGTCACCTGGTCTCCAAGTCTCCCCAGCCCTGGCCTATTCCACTCTCATCTACAGCCCAGCAAGGAGACTTTCACAAGGGCTCCAGTTGCATGAGGAACCCAAGTGGGGCATGAAGAAGTGCTGCCTCCCTGTGGACATTTCTTGTAACTACAACTTAAATACAGCAGCTTGTGGGCAATTCAAACTCACAAGGCCTGTGGGGCTGGAAAGGACACCTGCCCTCAGGCAATAGCCTGGGCGTGCTAACCAAAAAGCAACTCAAAACAGAGTAAGACTTAAGAGACCAATCTCAAGGGGTCAACTGTAACACACCCTGTCTTTGTCTCCATTATCTCTGTGTCCCTCTCTCTCTTTAAAAAACAAACAAAAAACCCACAGGAGAGGATGCTCTAATTGCTGATTATTAAAGAATGGCAAATCAGAACTAACATGAGGTTATCAACTCCCGCTGCTCAGAATGGGCATCCTTGGAAAGTCTACAGGCAGTAAAAGTGGGAGAGGGAATGGAGAAAACTGAACCCTCCCAACCTATTTTTAGGAATGTAAATTGGTAACAGCCAGGAAAAAGGACACTATGGAGGTTCCTTAAAATACTTTAAATTGGGCTGTCTCAGGACCTGGCATTCTCACTCCTGGGCCTCCACTTGATGAGAAACCGTAATATGAATGGACACATGCTCCCCACGGTTCACTGTTGCACTATTTACCCTGCATGAGACATGGAAGAATCAAACCATTCACCAACAGACACGGATACAGAAGATGTGGCTCACGGATATGTACGCCGTGGAATATGCCGCAGCCACAGAAAAGAAGGAAAGAATTGCAGCAACATGGATACACCATGGGATGATCATGCTAAGTGCAAGAAGCCAGAAAGAAAATGCCAGGTAGCCTATGATATCACTTTTGGTAGAATCTAAAAATTGATACCAAACAATGCATTTACAGAGAGACAGCCTCAGAATTGAAGAAAACAAACCTCTGGTTAGCAAAGGTGAAAGCTGGTGTAAAGGGAGGCATCTTCCGGGGCGAAGATGACCATGTGCGCAGAAATACACATACAGAACACAATCAACAAGACCTCCTATAAAGCACGGGGAACTCAAGACTCTGTGGTTACGCGTTGATATGGAAACCAAAGAAGGATACATATGTGCATATGCCTGACGGAATCAGGGGTTTTCCAGGATACTGTAAATCCAATGGATTCCAGTATACAATAAAAATTAACATGCAAAATTTTTAAATGGCCAGCAGTATTCTCGTGCCTGGGTGACGTGAGCTGCACATACATCCCTGGAAGCCTAAGTAGCCTCCGATCCCAAGGTGGGTCTGGGTTGGCCTGAGGGAGCTGGGGAGGATGTTCCAGCAAAGAAACTCCTCTTGGACCTGGAATGATTGGTCCCCCAGTGGATGGGACCCCAATCTTCAGATTCAGGTGGGCCTTCCAGCACATTCATGCGTAGGGCACCGCAAAAAAGATGTATCCACTGGGAAACAAGAGCTTTGAAACGTCACCTGGTCTCCAAGTCTCCCCAGCCCTGGCACATTCCACTCTAATCCACGACCTTGCAAGGGGACTTTCTCTAGGGCTCCAGTTACAGCAGGAATTCAAGTGGGGCATGAAGAAGTGCTGCTGCCTTATGGACATTTCCTGTACCTACAAGTTGAATACAGGTGCCCGTGGGTAATACAAACTCAGAAGGCCTGTGGGGCTGGAAAGGACAGCAGCCTTCAGTCAATGNTCTGGGTTGGCCTGAGGGAGCTGGGGAGGATGTTCCAGCAAAGAAACTCCTCTTGGACCTGGAATGATTGGTCCCCCAGTGGATGGGACCCCAATCTTCAGATTCAGGTGGGCCTTCCAGCACATTCATGCGTAGGGCACCGCAAAAAAGATGTATCCACTGGGAAACAAGAGCTTTGAAACGTCACCTGGTCTCCAAGTCTCCCCAGCCCTGGCACATTCCACTCTAATCCACGACCTTGCAAGGGGACTTTCTCTAGGGCTCCAGTTACAGCAGGAATTCAAGTGGGGCATGAAGAAGTGCTGCTGCCTTATGGACATTTCCTGTACCTACAAGTTGAATACAGGTGCCCGTGGGTAATACAAACTCAGAAGGCCTGTGGGGCTGGAAAGGACAGCAGCCTTCAGTCAATGTTCTGCTGCTGCTAAGTCGCTTCAGTCGTGTCTGACTCTGTGCGACCCCATAGACGGCAGCCCACCAGGCTCCCCCGTCCCTGGGATTCTCCAGGCAAGAACACTGGAGTGGGTTGCCATTTCCTACTCCAATGCACGAAAGTGAAAAGTGAAAGTGAAGTCACTCAGTTGTGTCTGACTCTAGCGACTCCATGGACGGCAGGCTCCTCTGTCCATGGGATTTTCCAGGCAAAAGTACTGGAGTGGGGTGCCATGCCTTCTCCGGTCAGTGTTCTGGGTTTGCTTTAAAAAATAAGTAAATAAATAAAGCAATTCAAATGAGAAACCAGGACAACATTAGGAGGACAACCTCAAGGGATCAACTTTAACACCCACTGATTTTTGCCTCCTTCCCTCCTGTCCTCTCTTTAGCTTTACCAAACAGCAGAAGGAGCTCTACATTGCTCATTATTAGAGAACGGCAAATCAAAAGTATCACAGGGTATCCCCTCTCACTGGTCAGAATGGTCATGCTCGAAAGACTATGACAATAATTGTGGGAGAGCGCTTGAAGAAGACAGAAGGCTCCTACTCTGTTCGGGGGAATGTAAATTGGTAATTCGCATGTCCCAGATAAAGGACACTATGGAGGTTCCTTACAATACTTTAAATTGGGCTATACTTGTTATCAGGCGCTCAGTCGTGTCTGGCATTCTCACTGCTGGGCCTCCACTCAGATAGTAAACATAATACGACCCGACACCTGCTCCCCAGGGCTCAAGCAAAAGTACGCACCCTGTGCAAGACAGGTGAGCAAGCAAACGCCCACTGACAGACTGTGGCTACAGCAGGTGTGGTGTGTATATATATTCACACCAGGACTTCCCAGGCGCTGCTGGTGGCAAAGAACCCAGCTGCTAGTGCGGGAAACAGACGCGTTCAACCCCTGGGTGGGACGGCCCCCTGGAGGAGGCCACGGCAGCCCCCTCAGGATTCTCTCCTGGGAAATCCCACAGACAGAGGAGCCTGGCGGGCTACAGTCCATAGCGTCACGAAGAGTCAGCGGCGAATGAAGTGACTCAGCACAGCACATGCCTCATCCATAGCAAAGTGTTGAAAGAATGCCTTTTGAAGCAACAGGGATACACCGGGTGATGATCATACTAAGGAAGGAAGCCAGAGAGAAAAGTCCGGGTAGCCTATGATATCACTTTTGGTACAATCTAAAAATAGATCAAAACAACTCACTTACAAAACAGACACAGCCTCACAGTCATTGAAAACAAACCTCTGGTTACCAAAGGAGAAAGGTGAGGTGAGAGGGAGGCCTATCTTAGGGGGAGAAGATGAGCGTCTGCACAGCACCACACACACAGAACACGATCAACGAGACCTGTCACAGGGCGCAGGGAGCTCTGCTCGGCACTCTGGGAATCTGTGTAGAAAAGGAAACCCAGGAACGCACAGTTCATCTGCCTATCCGAATCAGGGGTTTCACAGGACACTGGCTTTCATTACACAATAAAAATTAATACGAAAAATTTTTTAAATGTCAGGAGTATATTCCTCAGGCCTGGGTGACCTGAGAGGCTGTCACATTCCTGGATCCTGAGCAGCCTTGGGTCTCAAGGCAGGACTGGGTTGGCCTGAGGGAGCGGGGATGTGCCAGCAAAGAAGGCCCCACTGGACCTGGAGTGATTGGTCCTCTGGGGATGCAAACCCAATCTCCAGATCCAGACAGGCCCTCCTAGATCTCACCCACTCCTAGAGAACCTAAAAAAATGATGGACCTGATGGGCACGAAGAGCTTTGCAAAGTCTCCCGGTGGTGGAGTTCCCACCAGCAGCCTCCTCCTACAGAGTCTCCCCACCTAAGTACCACAGCACTCTCAGGGGCAGTTTCTGGTGGGCTTGGAATTTCTCTGAATGTCGCAGCAGAAGGCGAAAAAGTCATGAGACACGAGCCCTGGCACATTCCACTCTTACCTACAACCCTGCAGCAGGACTTTCTCTGGGGCTCCTGTTGCCTAAGGAACCCAAGGCGGGGCAGGAAGAAGTGCTGCCACCTTAAGGACATTTCCTGTAACTACAACCTGAATCCTGGTGCAGGGGCATTTCAAATTCACAGGGCTTGCTGGGCTGGGAAGGACACCTGCCCTCAGACAATGTCCTGCGGTTGCTAATAAAACAACAACTCAAAATAGGGCTAGCCTTAAGAGATTAATCACACGGGATCAACTTTACCACACACTGATTTTTGTCTCTGTCCTTCCTGCCCTCTCTCTCTTTAAAAATGGTGGGGGGTGGGGAATCAACACAGGAAAGGATGCTTTACATCACTCATTATTAGAGAACAAAAAACCAAAATCATCGTGAGGTATCACCTCTCCCTGGTCAGAATGGCCACTCTCAAGGGACTACGGACAGTGAAAGTGGGAGAGGGCTGGAAGAAGATGGAAGGCGCCTACCCTGCTTTGGGGAACGTAAATTGGTAACAGCCAGGATAAAGGACACTACTGAGGCTCATTATCACCGACGCGATGGACATGAGTCTGGGTGAACCCCGGGAGTTGGCGATGGACAGGGAGGCCTGGTGTGCTGCGGCTCATGGGGTCGCAAAGAGTCAGACGCGACTAAGCGACTGAACTGGACTGAACTACTTTACACTGGGCTACCACGGGACCTGGCATGCTCACTCCTCGGTCTCTGCTCAGAGAGTAAACATAATAGGCATTGACACTTGCTCCCCAAGTTTCAAGTAGAAGTGTCTACACGGAACGAGACAGGTGAGCCACCAAAGTGTCCACCGACAGACGCATGGATACAGAAGATGTGGCACATGAACACGTACGCCATGGAAAATGCCGCACCCATTGAGAAGAATGAAAGACTGCCTTTTGCAGCAACATGGATACACCACGTGATGATCACACTACGTGAAGGAAGCCAGAGAGAAAAGGGTGGGTAGCATAGGATATCACTTTTAGGCAGAATCTAAATATCGATACCAAACAACTCCTTTATGGACCAGAAACAGGCGCACAGTCTTAGAAAACAATCCTCTGACTACTGAATGGGAAAGGTGGGGCGGAGGGAGGCACGACTTAGGGGGTGAAGATGAACACGTACACAGTCACACACACAGAGAACATAATGGACGAGACCTACCGTAACACAGGGAACTCTGCTCAACACCCTGTGATAACCTACACGGAACAGGAAACTGAAGGGGAATACACATATGCTTATGTGAACTGAGCCAGCGGTTTTCCAGGGCACTGTGAAGCCACTGGATTCCGTTATAAAATAAAAAATAACATGCAACAATTTTAAAGTGCCAGTGGTATTCCCCTCAGGCCTGGGTGATGCACGGAGATCCCAGGAGCCTGAGCAGCCTTGGGTCTCAAGGCAGGACTGGGTTGGACTAGGTGAGCTGGGAGGATGTGCCAGCAAAGGAGCCCATGCTTGGACTTGAAGTGACTGACCCCTTGTGGATGGGACATCAATCTCTAGACCCAGGCAGGCCCTCCAAGAGCTCAACCATGGATGCAACTCCATGGACTGTGGCCCGCCAGGTTCTTCTGTCCATGGGATTTTCCAGGCAAAAATACTGGAGTACATTGCCATTCCCTTCCTCAAGGGATCTTCCTGACCCAGGGATTAAATCCAGGTCTCCTGCATTAGAGGCAAACTCTTTACTGTCTGATCCACCAGGGGAGCCCCAACCCCTCCCAGACCAAAAAACGGTGGTCCCGCTGGGCAGGAAGAGCTTTGACATGCCATCTGTTCTTCAAGCTTCCTGGTGGCAGGGCTCCCACCAGTAGCCTCCTTCCCCAGAATCACACCACATAAGTACCACAGCACCTTCCGCAGGGCAGTGTGGGGAGTGCTCGGGATTTCTCTGAGCAGTGCAAGGAAAAGGGATGAAGTCATGAGATGGGAGCCCTGGCAAACTGCGCGCTCATCTACAACCTTGCAATGGGACTTTCTCTAGGGCTCCCATTGCAGGAGGAATTTAAGTGGGGCATGAAGAAGTGCTGTCGCCTTGTGGAAATTTCCTATAACTACAACTTGAATACAGGTGAGAAGGCAATGGCACCCCCCTCCAGTATTCTTGCTTGGAAAATCCCATGGACGGAGGAGCCTGGTGGGCTGTAGTCCATGAGGTCGCTAAGAGTCGGACACGACTGAGTGACTTCACTTTCACTTTTATGCATTGGAGAGGAAAATGGCAACCCACTCCAGTGTTCTTGCCTGGAGAATCCCAGGGACAAGGGAGCCTCGTGGGCTGCAGTCTATGGGGTCGCACAGAGTTGGACACGACTGAAGTGACTTAGCAGCAGCACCAGCAAGGGCAATTCAATATGCCAGTGAATTCTGACAACTCAGCAGAGGCCAGAGAACTGGAAAACGTCAGCTTTCACTCCAATCCCAAAAAAGAGCAGTGCCAAAGAATGTCCAAACTATCACACAACTGTATTCATTTCACACACTAGCAAGGTAATGCTCAAAATCCTCCAAGCCAGTCTTCAACAATATATGAACTGAGAACTTCCAGAGGTTGAAGGTGGATTCAGAAAAGGCAGAGGAACCAGAGGACAAATTGGAACCAGAGGACATCCGTTGGATCATGGAAAAAGCAAGCGAATTCCAGAGAAACATCTACTTCTGCTCCATTGACTACACTAAATCTGACTGTGTGAATCACAAGCAGCTGTGGAAAATCCTTAAAAAGATGGCAATAAAAGACCACCTTACCTGCCTTCTGAGAAATCTGTATGCAGGTCAAGAAGCTACACTTAGAACCAGACATGGAACAATGGAGTGGTTCCAAATTGGGAAAGTAGTATGTCAAGGCTATATATTGTCACCTGCTTATTTAACTTATAAGCATAGTATATCATGTGAAATGCTAGATGGATGAAGCTCAAGCTGGAATCAAGACTGCTGGGAGAAATATCAATAACCTCAGATATGCAGATGACACCACCCTTATAGAAGAACAGTGAAAAAGGAGAGTGAAAATCTGGCTTAAAACTCAACATTTAGAAAACTATGATCATAGCATCTGGTCCCATCACTTCAGGGCAAATAGATGGGGAAACACTGGAAACAGTGACAGACTATTTTATTGGGCTCCAAAATTACTGTGGACAGTGCAGCCACTGAAATTAAATTTAGTGCTGCAGCCATAAAATTAAAAGACACTTGTCCCTTGGAGGAAAAGCTATGGCAAACCTAGAGAGTATATTAAAAAGCAGAGATATTACTTTGTCAACAAAGGTCCGTATAGTCAAAGCTATGGTTTTTCCAGTAGTTACGTACAGATGTGAGAGTTGGATCATAAAGCAGGCTGAGTGCCAAAGAACTGATGCTTTTGAACTGTGGTGTTGGAGCAGACTCTTGAGAGTCCCTTGGACTGCAAGGAGATCCAACCAGTCCATCCTAAAGGAAAAGTATCCCTGAATAGTCATTGGAAGGACTGATGCTGAAGCTGAAACTCCAATACTTTGGCCACCTGATGTGAAGAGCTGACTCACTGGAAAAGACCCTGATTCCGGGAAAAATTGAAGGCAGGAGGGGAAGGGGATGACAGAGGAAGAGATGGTTGGATGGCATCACCAACTCAACGGACATGAGTTTGAGCCAACTCTGGGAGATGGTGGAGGACAGGGAAGTTTGGCATGCTGCGGTCCACGGGGTTGCAAAGAGTCAGACACAACTGAGGGACTGAACAACAACAGGCAATTCAAATTCACAAGGCATGAGGGGCAGGAAAGGACACTTGCCCTCAGGTAATGCCCTGGCACTACTAACAAAGAGCCACATCACACCAGGGCAACCGTAAGAGCCTGATCAGAAGTGGTCAACTTTAACACACACTGATTTTTTTTTCAGTTCTTCCTGCCCTCTATTTCTTAAAAATAAAAAAAGAAAGAAAGAAATCAACACAAGAAAGAATGTTCTACATCACTCACTATTAGAGAATGGCAAATCAAAATTATCATGAGGTATCACCTCTCACTATTCAGAATGGCCATTCTCAAAATGACTCTGGACAGGAAGGGTGGGAGAAGGCTTGAGGAAGAGGGAAGGCGCCTACACTGTTTTGCGGATTGTAAATTGTTAACAGCCAGGATAAAGAACACTACTGTTGCTGTTCAATCACTCAGTTGTGTCCGATTCTTTGAGACCCCATAGATTGCAGCACACCAGGCTTCCCTATCCTTCACCATCTCCCAGAGCTTGCTCAAACTCATGTCCATCGAGTTGGTGACGCCATCCAACCATCTCATCCTCTGTCGTCCCCTTCTCCTCCTGCCTTCAGTCTCTCCAAATAAAGGGACATTTCCAATGAGTCAGCTCTGCACATCCGGTGGCCAAAGTATCGGAGCTTCAGCATTCGTCCTTCCAATGACTATTCAGGGTTACTTTCCTTTAAGATGGACTGGTTTGAGCTCCTTGCAGTCCAAGGGACTCTCAAGAGTCTTCTCCTACACATCACAGTTCAAAAGCATCAGTTCTTCAGCACTCAGCCTTCTTTATGATCCAACTCTCACATCCGTATGTAACTATCAAGAACCATAGCTTTCACTAGATGAACCTTTGTTAGTAAAGTAATGTCTCTTCTTTTTAATATGCTGTCTAGGTTGGTCATAGCTTTTCCCCCAAGGAGCAAGCATCTTTCAATTTCATGGCTGCGGTCACCATCTGCAATGATTTTGGAGCCCCAAAAAATAGTCTCTGTTCCCTGGTGGCTCAGACGGTAAAGCGTCTGCCTACAATACGGGAGACCCAGGTTCAATCCCTGGGTTGGGAAGATTTCCTGGAGAAGGAAATGACAACCCACTCCAGTACTCTTGCCTGGAAAATTCCATGGACAGAGGAGCCTGGTAGGCTACAGTCCATGGGGTCGCAGAGTCGGACATGACTGAGCAACTTCAATGTCAATGTCAATGTCCCTGTTTCCCCATCTATTTGCCACGAAGTGATGGGACTAGATGCCATGATCTTAGTTTTTGGAATGTTGAGTCTTAAGCCAGCTTTTTCACTCTCAACTTTCACCTTCATCAATAGGCTGTTTAGTTCAAATTTGCTTTCTGCCGTAAGGGTGGTATCACTGCATATCTGAGGTTATTGATACTTCTCCCTGCAACCGATTCCAGCTTGTGCTTCATTCAGCCCAGCATTTCACATGATGTACTCTGCATACAAGTTAAATAAGCAGGGTGGCAATATACAGCCTTGACATACTCCTTTTCCAATTCTGACCTACTAGGTTGTTCCATGTCCGGTTCTAACTGTAGCTTCTTGACCTGCATAAACGTTTCACTGGAGGCAAGTAAGGTGGTCTGGTATTCCTATCTCTTTAAGAATTTTCCAGTTTGTTGTGATCCACACAGTCAAAGGCTGTAGCACAGTCAATGAGGCAGTAGATATGTTTTTTTTTTTTAATTCCCTTGCTTTTTCTGTGATCCAACACATGTTGGCAATTTGATCTCTGGATCCTCTGCCTTTTCTGAATCCAGCCTGAAAATCTGAAGTTCTCAGTTCATGTACTGTTGAAGCCTAGCTTGGAGAATTTTAAGCATTACTTTGCTAGCAAGTGAAATGAGTGCAACTGTACGGTAGTTTGAACATTCTTTGCACTGCCCTTTGTTGGGATTGGAATGAAAACTGACCTTTTCCAGGCCTGTGGCCACTGCTGAGTTTTCCAAGTTTGCTGGCATATTGAGTGCAGTACTTTCACAGCATCGTCTTTCAGGATTTGAAATAGCTTCACTGGAATTCCACCACCTCCACTAGCTTTGTTCATAGCGATGCTTCCTAAGGCCCACTTGACTTTGCTTTCCAGGGTGTCTGGCTCTAGGTGAGTGATCACACCATCGTGGTTATCTGGGTCATGAAGATCTTTTTTGTGTGTAGATCTTCTGTGTATTCTTGCCACCTCTTCTTAATATCTTCTGCTTCTGTTAGGTCCATACTGTTTCCATCCTTTACTGTGCCCATCTTTGCATGAAATGTTCCCCTGGTATCTCTAATTGGAGATTCCTTAAAATACTTTAAATTGGGCTACTACCACGGGACCTGGCATTCTCATTCCGTGGCCACGCCTGGGATAGTAAACATGATATGAATTGACACGCTCCACAAGCTTCAAGCAGGAGTATTTCCAGTGAATGAGACAGGTGAGCAACCAAAACGTCCACTGACAGACCGATGGATACAGAAGGTACGGCACATACGTATACTACATAAACCATGGATTATGACTCAGCCATTGAAAGAATGAAAGAGTGCCTTCTGCAGCAAGATGAATCCACCGGGCGAAGATCTCAAAGAGTGAAGGAAGGCAGAGAGAAGAGGCTGGGTAGCCAGTGACACCACTTCTGGGTAGAACCTAAAAGTCAATGCCAACAACCTATTTATGGGCCAGAAACAGCCTCATAGTCCTAGGAAACAATCCTCTGATTACCAAAGGGGAGAGGTGGGGCAGAGGCGGCATCTCTCCGGGGGAAGGTGACCATATACACATCAACATACATAAAGAACGCGATCAACAGGCCCTGCCACAGAGCGCAGGGAGCTCTACACTCTGATGACCTGCAGGGGGCCCGAAACCAAAGAACAACACACATAGGAATACACATAACTGAAGCAGGGGTCCCACAAGGTGCTCTAAATCCACAGGATTCCATTATGCAATAAACATTAACACGCAAAGTTTAAAAAATTGCCAATGGTATTGCTCTTAGGCCTGAGTGACCTGGGCTGCGTGCACATCCCTGGAGCCTGAGCAGCCTCAGGTCCCAAGACGGGAGTGGGTTGGCTGGAGGTAGCTCAGGAAGATGTACCAGGAAAGGAACCCCTCCTCAGCCCTTGAGTGGCTGGTCCCTGTGGATGGGACCCCAATCTCCAGGTCCAGTCGGGCCCTCCTAGAGCTCATCCACACCTAGAAAACCTAAAAGACGGGGAATTACTACTAACTGCCAATGGTATACCCCTGAAGCCTGGGTGACCTGGCCTCTTGCACATCCCTGGGCCCTGAGCAGCGGTGGGTCCCTAGGCTGGACGGCACTGAATCAGGGTGTTAGGGAGGACAGATCAGCCAAGGAGCTGCCCTTTAGAGGAGGAGTCCTCTGTGGCCTGGCGATGAGACCTCAATCTCCGGATCTAGGCGGGCCCTCCTAGAGTTCATCCATGCCTAGGGCACCCCAAAAAATGGTGGATCCACGGGGCAAAAAGAACTTTCAAATGGCACCTGGTCTCCAAGCCTCGCAGTGGGGGGTTCCCACCAGCAGCTTCCTTCCTTGGAGTTGTCCCACCTAAGTACCACAGCACCCTCTGAGAGAGAGTTCAGAGACCTTGTGATGTTTCTGGGGGGAGGGGGAAGAAGTAATGAGACACCAGCCTTGGCACAGATTCTTTACCAGTTGAGCTACCAGGGAAGCCCAAGCCTCAGCACATTTCACTCCAACTTTCAACCCTGCAATGGGGACATTCTCTAGGGCCACCTCGTTGCCCTAGTGGGACAGGAAAAGGTGCTGCCGCCTTGTGGACGTTTCCCGTAAGTACAACTTAAATAACAGTGCCTGCAGGCAATTCTAATTCACAAGGTGGGCCTTCAGGCAGAGTCCTGGGTATGCTAACAAAGTGAATTCGCTCAGTCATGTCCAACTCTTTGCGACCCCATGGTCTGTANATTTCACATGATGTACTCTGCATACAAGTTAAATAAGCAGGGTGGCAATATACAGCCTTGACATACTCCTTTTCCAATTCTGACCTACTAGGTTGTTCCATGTCCGGTTCTAACTGTAGCTTCTTGACCTGCATAAACGTTTCACTGGAGGCAAGTAAGGTGGTCTGGTATTCCTATCTCTTTAAGAATTTTCCAGTTTGTTGTGATCCACACAGTCAAAGGCTGTAGCACAGTCAATGAGGCAGTAGATATGTTTTTTTTTTTTAATTCCCTTGCTTTTTCTGTGATCCAACACATGTTGGCAATTTGATCTCTGGATCCTCTGCCTTTTCTGAATCCAGCCTGAAAATCTGAAGTTCTCAGTTCATGTACTGTTGAAGCCTAGCTTGGAGAATTTTAAGCATTACTTTGCTAGCAAGTGAAATGAGTGCAACTGTACGGTAGTTTGAACATTCTTTGCACTGCCCTTTGTTGGGATTGGAATGAAAACTGACCTTTTCCAGGCCTGTGGCCACTGCTGAGTTTTCCAAGTTTGCTGGCATATTGAGTGCAGTACTTTCACAGCATCGTCTTTCAGGATTTGAAATAGCTTCACTGGAATTCCACCACCTCCACTAGCTTTGTTCATAGCGATGCTTCCTAAGGCCCACTTGACTTTGCTTTCCAGGGTGTCTGGCTCTAGGTGAGTGATCACACCATCGTGGTTATCTGGGTCATGAAGATCTTTTTTGTGTGTAGATCTTCTGTGTATTCTTGCCACCTCTTCTTAATATCTTCTGCTTCTGTTAGGTCCATACTGTTTCCATCCTTTACTGTGCCCATCTTTGCATGAAATGTTCCCCTGGTATCTCTAATTGGAGATTCCTTAAAATACTTTAAATTGGGCTACTACCACGGGACCTGGCATTCTCATTCCGTGGCCACGCCTGGGATAGTAAACATGATATGAATTGACACGCTCCACAAGCTTCAAGCAGGAGTATTTCCAGTGAATGAGACAGGTGAGCAACCAAAACGTCCACTGACAGACCGATGGATACAGAAGGTACGGCACATACGTATACTACATAAACCATGGATTATGACTCAGCCATTGAAAGAATGAAAGAGTGCCTTCTGCAGCAAGATGAATCCACCGGGCGAAGATCTCAAAGAGTGAAGGAAGGCAGAGAGAAGAGGCTGGGTAGCCAGTGACACCACTTCTGGGTAGAACCTAAAAGTCAATGCCAACAACCTATTTATGGGCCAGAAACAGCCTCATAGTCCTAGGAAACAATCCTCTGATTACCAAAGGGGAGAGGTGGGGCAGAGGCGGCATCTCTCCGGGGGAAGGTGACCATATACACATCAACATACATAAAGAACGCGATCAACAGGCCCTGCCACAGAGCGCAGGGAGCTCTACACTCTGATGACCTGCAGGGGGCCCGAAACCAAAGAACAACACACATAGGAATACACATAACTGAAGCAGGGGTCCCACAAGGTGCTCTAAATCCACAGGATTCCATTATGCAATAAACATTAACACGCAAAGTTTAAAAAATTGCCAATGGTATTGCTCTTAGGCCTGAGTGACCTGGGCTGCGTGCACATCCCTGGAGCCTGAGCAGCCTCAGGTCCCAAGACGGGAGTGGGTTGGCTGGAGGTAGCTCAGGAAGATGTACCAGGAAAGGAACCCCTCCTCAGCCCTTGAGTGGCTGGTCCCTGTGGATGGGACCCCAATCTCCAGGTCCAGTCGGGCCCTCCTAGAGCTCATCCACACCTAGAAAACCTAAAAGACGGGGAATTACTACTAACTGCCAATGGTATACCCCTGAAGCCTGGGTGACCTGGCCTCTTGCACATCCCTGGGCCCTGAGCAGCGGTGGGTCCCTAGGCTGGACGGCACTGAATCAGGGTGTTAGGGAGGACAGATCAGCCAAGGAGCTGCCCTTTAGAGGAGGAGTCCTCTGTGGCCTGGCGATGAGACCTCAATCTCCGGATCTAGGCGGGCCCTCCTAGAGTTCATCCATGCCTAGGGCACCCCAAAAAATGGTGGATCCACGGGGCAAAAAGAACTTTCAAATGGCACCTGGTCTCCAAGCCTCGCAGTGGGGGGTTCCCACCAGCAGCTTCCTTCCTTGGAGTTGTCCCACCTAAGTACCACAGCACCCTCTGAGAGAGAGTTCAGAGACCTTGTGATGTTTCTGGGGGGAGGGGGAAGAAGTAATGAGACACCAGCCTTGGCACAGATTCTTTACCAGTTGAGCTACCAGGGAAGCCCAAGCCTCAGCACATTTCACTCCAACTTTCAACCCTGCAATGGGGACATTCTCTAGGGCCACCTCGTTGCCCTAGTGGGACAGGAAAAGGTGCTGCCGCCTTGTGGACGTTTCCCGTAAGTACAACTTAAATAACAGTGCCTGCAGGCAATTCTAATTCACAAGGTGGGCCTTCAGGCAGAGTCCTGGGTATGCTAACAAAGTGAATTCGCTCAGTCATGTCCAACTCTTTGCGACCCCATGGTCTGTAGCCTACCATGGATGGACTGAATCCATCCATGGGATTTTCCAGGTAAGAGTACTGGAGTGGGTTGCCATTTCCTTCTCCAGGGGATCTTCCCGACCCAGGAATCGAAGCCAGGTCTCCCGTATCGCAGGCAGATGCTAACAAAAAGGCGACTCAAAACAGGGCGAGCCTTAAGAGACCAATATCAAGGAGAAAACTTTAACGTACACTGTCTTTTGCCTCCATTTCCCCTGCCCTCTCTTTCTCTCTGAAAAATAAAAATAAATAAATTGACACAGGAAAGGATGCTCTAGATATTAATTATTAGAGAACGGCAAATCAAAACTACCACGAGTTATCACTTGCTACTGCTCAGAATGGGCATCCTCAAAATGCCTGCAGGCAGCCGAAGTGGGAGAAGGCATAGGAAATAGAACCCTCCTCAGTTCAGTTCAGTTGCTCAGTCGTGTCCAACTCTTTGCAACCACATGGACTGCAGCAGGCCAGGCTTCCCTGTCCATCACCAACTCCCAGAGCGTGCGCAAACTCATGTCCAGTGAGTCGTCCCCTTCCCCTCCTGCCTTCAATCTTTCCCAGCATCAGGGTCTTTTCCAAGGAGAACGCTCCTACCCTGCTTCTAAGAATGTAAATTGGTAGCAGCCAGGGAAAAGGACACTATGGCGATTCCTTAAAGTACTTTATAATGGGCTACCTGAGGACCTGGCATTCTCACTCGTGGGCCTCCACTTGATTAGAAACCGTATACGAATCAACACATGCTCCACATGGCTCACTGTAGCACTATTTATCCTGCATGAGACATGGAAGAATCCAACGGTTCACCAAGAGACTGAAGGATACGGAAGCTGTGGCACATACATGTAATACATATAACATGGAACACGTCATCGGACAGAAGGAAAGAGTGTCTTTTGCAGCAACATGAATACATCGGGTGATGATCATACTAAATGAAGGAAGACAAAAAAAAATAAAAAGAAAAGAAGGCCCAGTAGCCTACTATATCATGAACAAGTAGGCTCTAAAAGTCAACACCAAACAGCCTCACAGTCTTAGGAAACAAACCTCTGGTTACCGAAGGGGACGGTGGGGCAGACGGAGGCACACCTTACGGGGTGCCTGTGGGAAATACAAACTCACATGGCCTGTGGGGCTGGAAGTCACTGCTCTTAGGCAAGGTCCTGGATTTGCTTAAAAAGGAAAAAAAAAAACTATTCAAATCAAGGCAACCTTAAGAAACCAATCTCAAGGGGTCAACTTTAAGGCAGACTGATCTTTGCCTCTGTCCCCTCTGCCCTCTTTTTCTCTCTTTAAAAGGAAAAGAACCAAATCAACAACGGAAACGATGCTCTACATTCCTCATTATTAGAGAACAGTAAATCAAAACTATCACGAAGTCCCATCTCTCACTGGTCAGAACAGTCACCCTCAAAACGACCAGGACAATCAGGGGGAGAGGGCTTGAAGAAGAGGGAATGTTGGAGGAATGCTGTTTGGGGGAATGTAAACTGGTGACAGTCCAGATAAAGGACATGTGGAGGTTCCTTAAAATACTTTAAACTGGGCTACCACAGGACCCAGCACTCTCACTCCTCAGCCTCCACTTGGATGGTAAACATAAACATGACATGAATCCACACACGCTCCACAAGGTTCACGTTGAAGTATTTACACTAGACGGGATATGCGAGCAACCAAAAATGTCCACTGATAGACTGACGGATACAGAAGATATGGCACATATATATAATATATAACATGTAATATGCCTCAGCCATAGAAAAGAATGAAATAATGCCTTTTTCAGCAAGACGGGGATACACCAGGTGATGATCATACTAAGTGAAGGAAGAGAGAGACAAGAGGCTGGGTGGCCTATGATATCACTTCTGGGTAGAATCTAGAAATCGGTACCGAACAACACATTTATGGACCAGAAATAGCCTCAGAGTCATAGAAAAGAAACCTCTGGCTACCTCAAAGGCACAGTGGGGTGGAGGGAGCATAGCTTAGGGGTGACGATGACCGTGCGCACAGGCACACACACAGAGGACATAACCAATAAGCTCTACTCAACCCTCTGTGATAACCTGTATGAGAAAGGAAACCGAAGAAGAATGCACACATGCCTAAGTGTGACTGAACCTCGGGTTTTACAGGACACTGTAAATCCACTGGATTTCATTAAACAATAAAAATTAACATGAAAAAAATTTTAAAATATCAACAGCATTTCCCTCAGGCCTGGGTAACCTGGGATGCTGTCACATCCCTGGAGCCTAAGCAGCCTCGTGCCAAGGATGCCAGGGCTGGGTTGAACTGAAGGAGCTAGGGAGGTTGTGCCAACGAAAGTAAACCCCCTGCCTTGAAGCTGGACTGATTGGTCTCTGTGGATGGGACACCAGTCTGCAGATCCACGCAAGCCCTCTTAGAGCTTACCCATGCTTAGGGCACCCAAAAAACGCTGGACCTGCTGGGCATGAAGAGCTCTGCAATGTAACCTGGTCTCCAAGTCTGCCAGTAGTGGGGTTCCTACTAGCAGCCTTCTTCCACCAAGTCACCTCACCTAAGTACCATAGCAACTCAGGAGCAGAGTTCAGGGAGACTTGGGTATTTCTCTGGGAAGCGGGGACGGGGAATGGGGAAGAGTCATGAGACACCAGCCTTGGGACATTACACTCTAATGACAACCTTGCAAGGGGAACTTTCTCCAGGGTTGCCCCAGGAACCCTGGTGGGGCATCAAGAGGTGCTGCCACCTTGTGGGTGTTTCCCATAACTACAACTTCAACACCAGTGCCTGCAGGCTATTCAAATTTACAAGGCTTGTGGAACTGAATAGGATGCCTGCCCTTCAGGAAGTGTCCTGGGTTTACTAAAAAAAATCCATGTCAAAACAGGGTGAGCATTAAGAGACCAATCTCAAGAGGTCAACTTTAACACTACAGTCTTTTGCCTCCAAATGAAGGAAAAAAAAATCAACACAGGAAAGGACGCTGTACACTGCTAATGATTAGAGAACAGCAAATCAAAACCACCTTGAGTATTACCTCCCACTGCTCAGAATGGTCATCACAGAATGCCTACAAGCAGCGTAAGCGGGAAAGAGTGTGGAGAAAACGGAACCCTTCCACCCTGATCTTAGGAATGTGAATTGTTAACAGCCAGGATAAAGGACACCATAAGTGAAAGGCGCTCAGTCATGGCCGACTCTGTGTGACCCCATGGACTATACAGTCCATGGAACTCTCAGGCCAGAATACTGGAGTGGGCAGCCTTTCCCTTCTCCAGGAGATCTTCCCAACCCAGGGATCGAACCTAGGTCTCCCCCATTGCAGGCGGATTCTCTACCAGCTGAGCCACAAGGGAAGCCCAAAGGACACTATGGAGGTTCCTTAAAATACTTTAAATTGGGCTACCACAGGACCTGGGCCTCAACTCGATGAGAGAACATAACATGAATCCTCACATGCTGCACAAGTTTCAGTAGAACGATTTACACTGAACAAGATCAGTGAGTAACCAAAATGTCCACCGACAGACTGATGCATACGGGAGATGTGGCATTTGAACAGGTACATCATGGAACACGCCTCAGCCACAGGAAAGAATGCAATGATGCCTTTCGCAGTAACATGGATACACCGGGTGATGATCATACGATGTGAAGGAAGCCAGAGAGAGAAGGCCGGAAGCCTATGATACTACTTCTGGGCCTCAGAATTGTAGAAAACAAACCTCTGGTTACCAAAGGGGAAAGCTGGGGGCAAGGGAGGTGTACTTTACGGGGTGAGGATGACCGTACGCACAGCAGCATACCTTAGCACATCATCAATGGGATCTCCCGTGGAGCACAGGGAACTCACGCTTTGTAATCACCTGCATGAAATGGAAACCACAGAATACACATGTGCATAACTGAATAGGGGTTATAACTGAATCAGGGGTTTGTTTGTTTGTTTATTTTTTTTGAATCAGGGGTCTTAAAAGACACTGTGAGTCCACTGGATTCCCATGTACAATAAAAATTAACATACAAAATGTTCAGAGTGTCAACAGTTATTTCCCTCATTCTGGGCGACCTAGGGTCCAGTCACATCCCTGGAGCCTGAGCAGCTTTGGGTCCCAAGGTGGGAGTGGGTTGGCCTGAGGGAGCTGGGCAGGATGTGCCAACCTTGGACCTGGAGTGACTGGCCCCCCGTGGATGGGATCCCAATCTCCAGATCCAGGTAGGCCCTCCAGCAGCTCATCTATGCCTAGGAGCACCTAAAAAATGGTGGACCTACAGGGCATGAAAAGCTAGGAATTGGGACCTGGTCTCCAAACCTCCCAGCGGTGCGGTTCCCACCAGCAGCTCCGTCCACCGAGTCACCTCATCTAAGCTCTTAGCGCCCTCAGGAGCACAGTGTGGATAGACCTTGGGATTTCTCTAGGGATTGCAGGGAAAGGGGAAGAAGTCATGAGACATGAGGCCTGTGACATTTCTAAACTACAGCCCTGCTAGGGGAGTTTCTAGGGCTCCAGCTGCCTGAGGAACTCAAGGGGGGCATGAAGAAGTGCTGCTGCCTGTGAACAGTTCCCATAACAACTTAAATAGCAGGCTGCAGCTGTTCAGTCACTTCAGTCATGTCTGACTCTCTGCAACCCCATGGACTGCAGCATGCCAGGCTTCCCTGTCCTTCACTGTCTCCCAGAGTTTACTCACACTCTTGTACACTGAGTCAATGATGCCATCCAACCATCTCATCCTCTGAGCAATTCAAATTCATTCAGTTCAGTTCAGTTCAGTCGCTCAGTCGTGTCCGACTCTTTGCCGCCCCATGAATCGCAGCACACCAGGCCTCCCTGTCCATCACCAACTCCCGGAGTTTACTCAGACTCACACCCATCGAGTCCGTGATGCCATCCAGCCATCTCATCCTCTGTCATCCCCTTCTCCTCCTGCCTCCAATCCCTCCCAGCATCAGAGTCTTTTCCAATGAGTCAACTCTTCCCATGAGGTGGCCAAAGTACTGGAGTTTTAGCTTTAGCATCATTCCTTCCAAAGAAATCCCAGGACTGATCTCCTTTAGAATGGACTGGTTAGATCTCCTTGCAGTCCAAGGGACTTTCAAGAGTCTTCTCCAACACCACAGTTCAAAAGCATCAATTCTTTGGTGCTCAGCCTTCTTCACAGTCCAACTCTCACATCCATACATGACCACTGGAAAAACCATAGCCTTGACTAGACAGACCTTTGTTGGCAAAGTAATGTCTCTGCTTTTGAATATGCTGTCTCAGTTGGTCATAACTTTTCTTCCAAGGAGTAAGCTTGGGGGGCTGGAAAGGACACCTGCCCTCAGGCAATGTCCCAGGTTTGCAACAAACAAGCAACTGAAAACAGGACTAGCCCTAAGAGACCGTCTCAAGGAGTCAACTTTAACACACCCTGGTTTTTGTCTCTATACTCCTGGACCCTGGCTCCAAAGCTAAATCTTCGGAGATCCAGAATCCGACATTGTTCACCATAAGCTATCGTCTGTGTGTGTGTATATATAGAGGTGTGTATGCGTATACATATCTATATATAAACATATATTTATATGCACACACACATATAGCTTAAGATGTGACTCAGTCATGAAAAAAATGACAGAATGCCTCTCTCAGTAACATAGTTGGACCCAGAGATTATCATACTAACTGATGTAAGTCAGAGAATGGCAAATATCTTATGACATCAGTCATATGTGATTTCTAAGTTAAAAAAATGATACAAATGAACTAACGTACAAAACAGAGGATTCACACATATGGAAAACAAACTTCTGGTTCCAAAGGGGAAATGGTTTTGGAGGCACAGTGTGGGTGAGTGTGGGGATAAATTAAGAGCTTGGGATCAAGATCCTCTTACTAGTCCATATGGGCTAGATAGTCACCAAGGACCTCCTTCTGCAGCAGAAGGAGATCTACTCAATATTCTTCAATAACCTATAAGCATAAGGTTATCAGGAAGATGGCGATCTTGTGTATAACTGAATCACTCCACTGTACGCCTGAAAGAGACACAACATTGTAAATCAACTCTACTTCAGTATTTTAAGTTAAAAGTAATAAAAAGAAAACAAAAATAATGCCAAGAAAAACCATGAAACAACCTTTTTTCTGTTGTTGTTGTTTTTTTTTGCAGTGCCATGGGGTGTATGAGATCTCAGGTCCCTGACCAGAGATGGAACAGATAACCCCTGTATGGAAGCACCCGGTCTGAAGCGCTGGGCCACCAGGGAAGTCCCAAAAGAGAGTATTTTTCTCAATCAAGTCAGTTTTTTCAGGAAAACATACCTCTTTTGAAAGACAGGATTTTCCTGAACATCTCTGGATAAGGCTCACTCTACTTAAAACTGTCCCTAGGAATGATTTTAAAATTTAAATATGAATACTTGTTCAGTCACTAGGTCATGTCTGACTCTTTGCAACCCCATGGACTCCAACATACCAGGCTTTCCTGTCCTACACTATCTCCCTCTTTTAAACAATTAAGCCAGAAAGAAGTGAATTTCTTTTCAGCCATCTAAGGATTACAAAGTGTTACACTTTTTTGCTTCCAAGAAATACCTCAAACTCCAATAGACTTGTTAATTCTACTCTCTTGGAAATCTTTACAATGTGCATTTAAAAACTTTTTTAAAATTAAGTTTAGATTATTCACTTTATCAGTCACCTTTGAGAATTAAATTTTGTAAGTTTCAGAGTGAAAGTGGATACTCGGTTCTTTTGAGTCTAAAAAGCATGAGAAAATTAGTTCACAAAGCCTAATAAAAAGCTCAGGATACTATTTAAAGACTTATTGTCAAAATTGTACCTTTCTTTGCATGTTTAATAAATACATATCTTTTTTCCCCTCACATACTGGTTTATCCATCTTTTCAGGTCATTATTTCAGAGATGAGAGAAAATATTATCTTTGAAAAGATGTGAACCAGAAATTCAAAGAATAAATCAGAACTAAAATATACTTGAGCCTTACATGTAGTAATTAAAACATACCACAGCCTTGCTGTGAAGGAAACTTTAGTCCATGAGATCGAACTATGTTCTAAATTACCCAAGTTCTGTTTATTTTTTTACCACATGGAACAAGACTAACAAAATAGATCTGCTTTACCAGGACACCCACTCAAAAAAGAAAGCCTTGCAAGCACAGTGGCTCCCAACTCTGAAAGCTCGCTCATACACACTTTCTCATTGGGCCGTCACAAGTATCCGCTGAAGCTGAGAGACGGAGATGTTCTGTCTGGTCAGTGAAGAAATTGAGTTTTTAAGCAGGAAATCTGGAGCTGGAAACCATGTTTTCTGATTCAGTGACCTGGTTGTTTTACCACACTGCCTCTGTGGCGAATATCAGGGCCCGGTTCCTCAATATTTCTGTTGTAAAGGTCAAACTCTTTAGTTTTATTCACAACATAAACTGGGTTAACATTTGTAGAAGGTCTGCGATAGGAAAACGAGCTGACGATTTTTATACCTCTATATGTATTACGTTTAAGGCTGACCTACTGTTAGTCAAGGTAGAAATGTTATAAGGATACAGTTATGTATAGCAAAGTTGGCATAGGAATAAATTAATATAAATTACATTTTTTTTCTTCACAGAACTTTCTGTAAAGTCTCATAAGTACTATCAACAGACTATTGGCGGTTTAAACCATCAATGGAAATAAAATGATGGGCTTAAAAATACTGAAAACCATTCCCAGATGTCAGAAAAAAACTTGTCTTACACAAACAGATTAAAAAATTCACATGCAAAACTAGATTACAACAAAAAACTACAAGACTATCTTGATTTCAACAATGCTGAAATACTTTAACAATTTAACATATCTTCTGTGGTATGTCTACTGAGAATTATTTCTCTACCAAGAACTTATATACTGATATGTGAAATGAAAAAATTATATAAATAATCATTTACTCTTATTTCTCTAAATCCTTAATTATTTGACATCAATGCAAAGTATTACTATGAAACATCTCCAGGATTTTATTGTGAACATCAAATATTAACATGAGAACATCAAATATTAACATTAACTTCAGAAAAGATAACTTTCTAATAGATTTTATATCATAACAGTATTCCACATATAAAATCACACCACGAATTTAGTAAGTCACTTAGGAGAGTGTCGTTGTGCAAAGCATGTTTAACGTATCATTTTAAAATTCTAGCATATAATACAAATTAAAAGAAAAACCATTGGGGTCAGTGGCTACAATGATGGGCAACTACTTCGAATGTACAGCACCGAGGCACTTGAGTCAGAACTTTGCTTCTGTACCCTTTCCAAACTCGAGGCCTCTCTTCTATCACTCAGTATCAAAGCTGCTGCCTAGATCTTCTCTATTCCTTTATTTGACAATACTGTTATGCGCGTAGGGCTAGCGGCTGTTCCAGGTATTGAGGAATCAGCAGTCAGTAAGACAAACTTCCTGCTCTCATCAAATTTATATTCTAGTGGGCAAGACAGACAATAAACAAATCAGTCATTATAGCAGCTATGTATGTATATGTCTACATATTAACACACATATGTCTGCAAATATACATCAGGGAGAAGTAAGTGCTATAAAAATAATAGGATAGAAGATGATGGAGACGGGCTTATCTTTAACAAGGTGGGCAAGAAGGGACTTTCTCAGGGAGTGACATGTGAAGAACATTTTGAAAAACTCTGGGGAAGATGTTCCTGGCAGTGAGAACTCTGAGTGCAAAAGTTCTTGAGGTAGGATTGGGTTGGCTGGCATCAGCAAGATCACAGTAAATGGGGGGCAATCTGGTCAAAGATCAGAACACAGGTACCCAGGCCTGACCGAGCAGGGCCGTGTGAAGGAGCATGGATCATGCTTGAAGGGCAATGAAAGATCACCTCGGGGTTTGAGGATGAGAATTACAAGTTCTGAAATTACAAGTTTTGAAAAAGAAAAAAAAAATCCCACTGTGACTGGAGAGAAGATTGCAGAAAGGAAAAAATGTAGAAAAAAAAAATTAACGAGGAGGTTTTCATGCACTAGTCTTCAGTACTTGCATATCTGGACCCTATGTAGGTAGCATGTGCTACCCAACAAATTACTTCCAAAACCTACTTTAAGGTTATTCTCTGAAAGTGAAATTAGGAAGAATCAAACTGCAAAGGATGGGTCAGATATCTGTAGCTATTACTCAAAAGAATGATAGCGAAGATGAAATTGAAGACTTTTTAGAAAGATCCCCAAACCTAATTTTAAGAGAACTAAAGAGCAACCTCAAGAAAGTATGATAAGATGACAACCATAACTAAAAGATCCAACATTTTATTTTAAAAATGAGCTTACAAACTGAGAGTGGTACATATTGAACCATCAGACCACTGATATGTGGGTGCACGTGTGTGTGTGTATATGTTGTTTTTTATTCAAATTAGTTGCTAACGCTGAAATATTGGAAAATTTCACATTAAAATTCAAATTTCTGTCTTCACTTAAAAAAAAATTAGAAGCTTCACTAATTTATATTCAAGCAAGGAAACAAGAGCAGCAACTGCATCAATCATTATAAAATTCTAACAGAAACTTCTGTATAATAAATGGATAGAGTTTGGGGGGTAACATAGGACTGTTTTTATGTTGCTTAAAAAGAGGAAAAGAAACAAAGCATTTATCATGCTGCCAAGTTATATTCAACAAGCATTCATCAAGAAACTATTATAAACCAACACCTGTTAGGAGTTTGCAGTCTGGGGAAATAACTCCAGCGGCACTGGGGACTCTCTACCGTGGGATCATATCTTTTATTACAAAGTCGGGTTCACACGTATTCTACCAACTCAGATGCTCATGTTCATGCTCAGGCGCTTCAGTCGTGTCTGACTCTCTGCGACGCTCTGGACTGTAGCCCTCCAGGCTCCTCTGTCCCTGGATTCTCTAGGCAAAGTGCTTATTCCAGGACCTGAGATGTTCGAGGCTACTTTGAACCTCTGTATCTTCGTGTCTGGGGCTTGCCAGGTGGTGCTAGCAGTGAAGTAGCCTCCTGCCAATGCAGGAGGCATAAGAGACACTCAGAGGGCGGCTCCTGTTTTGCTCTAAAGGAGTCAGGGTTCGCCCACGAGTTCGTTGTTTTTTCTCCCTTGACCTTTGTGCTGCCAAGGGATTGTCTCAATAGAGCTGTGCTGTTTCAGGGGGCAAAGTAAGCATTTCTGAGTTTACGCTTTCCTTATGTTTTATGAAAACCAGATTTTTTCAAAGCCAGTATTTCATAACTCTCTTAATTAAGCAGCTGCCAATTCCTCTTTCACTGTTTATTCCTGAATACTAGCATACAGCACAGTCCAAACCCCTTTCCCTTCAAGGGTGAGTATCACTGTAAGATTGTCTTGTCACTGCTAACTCTGCTGCAGACAGCCTTAGGGCCCATTGGGGCTGCCAGCGAAAGGGAAGTTTCGCTTTTCACCAGTTTGATAGAAATTTCGTACCAAATTCAGGCGATACACCTGACCTATGTTTGTTTAGAAGTCCTTTCTATGAATCTTCTTGAAGATTAAGCACTTTTGCAAACCATCAGCTTAACTGTCTATTAAAGACTTAAAAGACAAGATTAACGATCTCATCACGTGTTAACAAAGAAGTTCTATCAAGTCGCTGTGATATAACCAGAATTATGGCTGACAGATTATACCAGGACATATAGTAACATTTACCCACAGAGTATAATCTTAGAAGGCTTATCATTCCTTTGAAAACACTTCCCATGTAACTCAACATACCGACTAAAATTAATTATATACTCCTCCTTGAGGTGCCTTAAAGGACCCCTAGGCTTCCCTTGTGGCTCAGCTGGTAAAGACTCCGCTTATAATGCAGGAGGCCTGGGTTCGATCCCTGGGTTGGGAAGGTCCCCTGGAGAAGGGAAAGGCTACCCACTCCAGTATTCTGGCCTGGAGAATTCCACGGACTGTGTAATCCATGGGGTCACAAAGAGTCAGACACGACTGAGTGACTTTCACTTCACTTTCACCATGAACCTCCAAGTTAGCTGGAAGTCAAAAGAAATTTAATTAAAATTTGATATTTGGGAAGTTTGTCAAAAGTTTCAAAACACTTGGTCAAATAAGATCACTGGTCACTGTAAGACAATATAGTCTAAAGTTTGTGTACACTATGGCACAAGATCTGGTACTCCATTAACACTTAATAAATGGATGACTACAGGATAAATAAATATGGTGCAATTAGGTAATACTGCTATCACCTATGTCTTCACTAGCAATCTTATAAAATTTGATGTTGCTGTTCTGTCACTAAGTCAGGTCTGACTCTTTGCAACCCCATGGACAGCAGCACGCCAGGCTTCCCTGTCCTTCACTATCTCCCAAAGTTTGCTCAAACTCATATCCATTGAGTCAGTGATGCCATCCAACCATCTCATCCTCTACTGCCCTCTTGTCCTCTTTCCCTCAACCTTTCCCAGCATCAGAGTCAGCTCTTTGCATCAGGTGGCCCAAGTATTGGAGCTTCAGCACCAGTCCTTTTAATGAATTTTCAGCACTGATCTCCTTGTTTGATCTCCATGCTTTTCAAGGGACTCTTATAAAATAATGGAGCCCAAATTTCTCCAAGTTGCTCCTCCCAACGTGGATCTTTGCTTAGTGGTTGAAGATTTTGGAGGAAACCTGAAATGCTCATAACTATAGGTTCAAAGGAACCTCCTCTGAAAATACACATTATCTCCTCTTGGGAGACTAAACCTCCTTCAAGTTACAGCATTTTAATGCAGTGCAGGCTGCCTGGAAACTTCCCAGAAGTTAGTTCCTGAAGCAGTCCTTATGCTGGCCACAAAGGAGAAACCCTGAATTGGGAGAACGTAGACAACTATTTTCTGACAAGGAGGCACATTTCAAATCTGTATGTCAGGAGGACATTACTGACCAGGAATGCTAAAGCTGATGGTGATCTCCTTAGGCAACTGGTCTCAGCCTTAAGAATGACTGCCCCTTTGAAGTAAAAAGACCAAGATCTGACATCATTTGCACTCCCAACATCCCATGCTATGAGTCACTACAAGATCGATTCCTAGTCCAACGTTTGCCTTTTTTTCTATTATAAATTTTATAAATGCAGAAAACTTGAAAGAAGAAAACAAAAGCATTCACCATTCAAAGAAAGTCAGCATTAAAATCTGGAGTATTTCTCCCCTGTCATTTTTCTATGTGTATTTTAGCATAATTGTGTATTACATGGGAAGATTTTACATTCTGATTTTTTTCCCAATTTAATGTGATAATATAGCATTTCTTCATATTTTCTGAAAATTATCCATGTATATTAGCAAAATCAATTTATCTAATTTTAATCTAATCTCAGTCTGATCTACATAAAACTCCTTTTTACCCAACACATATATCCTACATTCCTACTATATACTGAAAACTTCCCCCTTTCTTTGTAGTAGCTTTAACTACACATTTAGCTTAGAATCCTCAACTCTAAAACACCTTAATTTTTAGTGAAAACCAAGAAGCAAATGATTGTGAATTGTCTGTCATACCAGCATTTTCTGATTGGAAACTTATGCTTTCCTAAGAAGACAAAGGTTAGTACGCTCAGATTTGCCCAGTAAACAATGTTCTAATATTTTATCCTATTTGAAATGACCCAGATAGTCAATGAATTCTTGCCATTTAACTTAATTCAGTTTCAATGTACCAAAATCTGGAGAGGCTATTTTTGACAGACTTAAAGTTTCATTCTATCTAGTTACTGATATTTTCTTGCTGACAAGTTTGCAACAGATATAAGGTCTCGATCTCCAACAAACCTAGGTACAACAGTACTGTTACATTTAGCAAAACAACAAACTCAAGCTAGCTTCAATATGAGATTATCAATTCAGTACTCAATATTTCCCACATCATGAGGATTTGAAATTCTTTTTGGCCTATTTTCTAAATATTATCAAGTATTTAATTTGAAAGTTCTTGCTTTTAAGTCAGTTAATAGAGCTCATTTGCAAATTAACTCAGAAGTATTATAACCAAAAATGATCCATTTCTTGAATGCACCTCAAAGGACTGCATTCAGGAAACAAATTCGAGTTTCCATAGCATGCACACTAACACACAAGACAAATACAAACACACAAAGAACCAAATCTAATGCCTGCAGGACAAAAACAAAACAGTGAAGATCAACAACTTCCTCAATTTCTTCTAAGATTCCTCTTAGTAATAATAAATGATGTGCAAATGGAAAGACAGGAAATCATGACCTCGTGTCATGGCAATTCACCTGACAAACACAAAGCCAGAAATAACAGCTGGAATGAGTTAAATTTACTAAGTTAACTTCATGGTTTCTTCTAGAAATACTTTTATTTTCTCAGTATCAGAATTCTGAAAAAAGTATTTCATCAAGCCACCTTTCTCAAACTGCATATGCAAAAAGAGCCAGTTTTGGAATTTCAGAAGTTTCATCTTAACCAATGTCCATCTCCCCTCCTCCAGAGCCACACAATGTAAAGAAATCTTTTTTCTTATACCCTGCTGCTAAGTCACTTCAGTCGTGTCCAACTCTGTGGGACCCCATAGACGGGGACCCACTGTCTCTGGGATTCTCCAGGCAAGAATACTGGAGTGGGCTGCCATTTCCTTCTCCAATGTATGAAAGCGAAAAGCGAAAGTGAAGTCGCTCAGTTGTGTCTGACTCTTAGCGACCCCATGGACTGCAGCCCGCCAGGCTCCTCCACCCATGGGATTTTCCAGGCAAGAGTACTGGAGTGGGTTGCCATTGCCTTCTCCGTCTTATACTCTAAGGGAACTATAAGACGAAACAGAGCTCTGATTATCACAGCAGGAATTATCAAATAACAACAACAACAACAACAAAATGCAAGGCAAAATGGTCTCCATGAGAGCTCAGCTGGTTAAGAATCCACCTGCAATGCAGGAGACCTGGGTTCAATTCCTGGGTTGGGAAGATCTGCTGGAGAAGGGACAGGCTACCCACTCCAGTATTCTTGGGCTTCCCTGGTGGCTCAGCTGGTAAAGAATCCCATCTGCAATCTGAAGACGTGGGTCCAGTCCCTGGGTTGGGAAGATCCTGGAGAAGGGAAAGGCTACCCACTCCAGTATTCTGGCCTAGAGAATTCCATGGGTGTACAGTGAACTGTACAGTCCATGGGCTCTCAAAGAGTTGGACACCAAAGCAGTCTCTCAGGATCACAGTTCCCTAGAACCAGAAAGGGAGATACCCACACACTGAAAAAGGGAAAATGCCAATCAATGTTTCACCACAGACAAAACCCAATGGAGTTGGGAAGGATACCTGGTGTCGTCACATGCAAGCTTGATTATTCAAAGACATCTCAGTTGGCCAGCGCAAATACTGATTCACACACATACAACAAACAAATAACAAACATAGTCCCACACACAAAAGGACAAACTGGAGGGCTTACTTCAAAGCGACTCACACACAAACACCAACAACATATACCCTACAGTCACAGAGACAGAAAATCACAGAAGGTGTAGTCTGAAATTCCACTTCCACTCCTAGACAGAGGCCTCCAAGCAGAGAGGCCCAGCTCTCGAAAGAGAATGAACCTAAAGTGGCTCATTTCCTGCAAGGGAAGTAGCCCAAATGGAGCTGATGGAAGCTTCACTGACACCAAATACTGGCCACAGCTCTGGACACTTCTCTGCTCCAAATAGCCTTGTGCCTTGGGGTGGCTGGCACCTGTCAGGAAGAGTCCTTCCTGGTCCCCTGGAGCAAGATGAATTCTGGCAGCTGCTGAGAATTTGGGAAGGGGCAGCCCCTGGCTGGGATCAGCCTACCATGGACACAGATCTCCTGGCTGGCTCGCCTGCTCTGTTACATTACCATTGTGAATTAAATAATAACATGTGAAAAAGCCTATTTTCAAAGACAAAGCAAAGCAAAAATGATCCCAAATGAACATGCTGGGATATCTGTGCCAGGTTTTGGAGTGGACTTTTATGGAACACCTTGTTTATGAAAATAAGCTTTGCTTGTATTAAAAATTTTCAAGACGTTAAATATGTAACAGTTTTCCCAGTGGCAGATGGCTTGAATTGATATTGGTAAATAACTGTACATAAAATAAAACTACACTGAATTAAATGTCAGCAAAAATGGCAAAATAAAATACAGGCAATACACTACTGCACAGGTGTATGCCATATTACCAGCTGAAAAAAAAAATCTTGCAATTACAGGCCTCCACTATTTATTTCATTTGTGTGCAATTACATTTTATACATGTTTGTTTAGTAATATCGATCCAAGACATCATTTTGGGAAATATAGTTAACTGGACGGTAGAACAGAACGTGTGTGTGTTCTACTGTTTTTGTATTTCTGTATTTCAAACAAGTTGGTCTTTGTTAGTTGTGTTTAACTGCCATCTAGAGTTAAAATGAATCCATTTCCTTTCCCCTCTACTACTCTCCAAAATTTTAGGCATATGAGCCAACATGTTTAACCTCTTCTTCATAACAAATATTCTTCAAACAACAAAACTGTAAAAGGATGACTATCCAACTTTTCAAAGCACTAGTAAATTTCTACTGGCTGCAAATATTTTAAGTAAAAAGTGAGGTTCACATTTAATCCAATTAAAACATTATTTCTGAATGTATAAACAAATCAATGGGCAACTAATACACATTTAGACTTGGAGAAATACAATAAAAACTTAAAACTAACTTTCTATTTCTATATACACAGCCTATTTGTATTTTTTTCAGAGTCTGAAAAAAGCACTCATAAATAAAGATATTACAGAATTATTCCATTTTTATATCTGAAAAGTTTGATTATGAAAATCAGCCAAATTCCAAGTGTATATTTAACAAATTAACATTTTCAATATTCTTATGTTAAAAGTGGTATCCAGGGACTTCCCTTGTGGTCCAGTGGTTAAGACTTCTCGCTTCCAAGGCAGGGGAGTAGATTTGATCCCTGGTCAGGGAACTAAGATCCTACAGGCTGCATAACACAGCCAAAAAATAATAATAATAATTAAAAATGGCATTTGTATTCAAATTGAGGAGAAGGTTTGCAAGAATAAATTGTCAGTAAATTGCTCAGCTTTCAGCTTAAGAAAAACATGATTGAAAAGCAGTACCATCTAACCTGACACCTAAGCAAGAAAGAAGAGCAAACAAAACCCAAAGTTGGTAGAACAAAAGAAATCATGAAGATCAGACTAGAAATCAATGAAAGAGAAATGAAGGGAAAAATGGAAAAGTTCAATAAAACTAAAAGCTGGTTCTTTGAAAAGATAAGAATTGATAAACCTTTAGCTGAACTCAGCAGGAAAAAAAGGGAGAGGGCTCAAATCAATAAAATTAGAAATGAAAAAGAAGTTGCAACTGATGCCACAGAAATACAAAGGATCATAAGAGACCACTTCAAGCAACCACACGCCAGTAAAATGGACAACTTGGAAGAAATGAACAAGTTCTTAGAAGGTACAATCTTTCAAGACTGAACTAGGGAGAAATAGAAACTGTGAACAGACCAATCACAAGTACTCAAATTGAAACTAGTTTAAAAACTTCCAACCAACAGAAGTCTAGGACCAGACGGCTTCACAAAAGAATCCTACTTAACATTTAAGGAAGAGTTAACACCTATCCTTCTGAAAGTCTTCTAAAACTTTGCAGAGGAAGGAACACTCCAAAGCTCATTCTATGAGGCCACCATCAGCCTGATACCAAAACCAGACAAAGATACCACACACAAAAGAAGAAAATTACAGGCCAATAACACTGATGAACACAGATGCAAAATCCTCAACAGAACACTAGCAAACCAAATCCAACAATATATTAAAAGGATCGTACACCATGATCAAGTGGGATTTATCCCAAGGATGTAAGGATTCTTCAATATATGCAAATCAAGGTGCTACGGGGGTTTTCTTTTTTTTAATCTGTACCAAACACATTAAACCACAACAACTTCTTTGACAGTATCTTTACAAATCATTAGGTCCTGAAACTAATAAGTTGCAATGCAGTAAAAAGGCCAGTTTTGTTCTTTCAAAAGGAAAGTACATAAAGTTTTCAAGTAGATACATATACCAAACAATAATGATGAAAAACCAGATGCAGCAAATAGCCTTGAATGGTCTGGATTAACACAATGCATTGCATTACAAAAAGGTGGACTACCTCACCAAGTAGTCAAGCATGCGTTTAAGAAAGTTTTCAACTGCTTAATCATTAGTCCACAACAGTGGACTAATGAATGATAAAGCTGTTACAGAATTTATAAGAGCAAAATGGAGGGGGTGGAGATGGAGAAAATAACAGGCAGAAAGGCTCTGAAAGAGAAAATTCTTACTTCAAGAAAAACCCGAGCTAAACAGTTATAGTGAAACTTGTGAATGAATTAAAAGCCACTGCAAAATCAAGGAGACAGGACTGAAGTGAGGTGATAAAAAGGCCTTTATAAGTTATATAGCTATGAGCACACTTGCTTTAAGGCAGAAGGATCACATGAGCTTTGAATTACTAAAACTTGGGAAATAAGTATATATTTCTATGTATACAATATACAAATAATTTGCGATGAATTATCATGTGTACTGTCAACTTTAAAATTTAATACTTCCTCAAGTGCATTTTTGAACTAGTGAGGTTTTTTAATTTGACACTCCCCCAACCCACTCCACTCCCCCTGCTTTCAGCACGCCTGGCTAGCCTCTTGATGAAAGTGAAAGAGGAGAGTGAAAAAGTTAGCTGAAAGCTCAACATTCAGAAAACAAAGATCATGGCATCCCGTCCCATCACTTCATGGGAAATAGATGGGGAAAACAGTGGAAACAGTGTCAGACTTTATTTTTGGGGGCTCCAAAATCACTGCAGATGGTGATTGCAGCCATGAAATTAAAAGACGTTTACTCCTTGGAAGAAAAGTTATGACCAACCTAGATAGCATACTCAAAAGCAGACATTACTTTGCCGACTAAGGTCTGTCTAGTCAAGGCTATGATTTTTTCCAGTGGTCATGTATGGATGTGAGAGCTGGACTGTGAAGAAGGCTGAGCGCCAAAGAATTGATGCTTTTGAACTGTGGTGTTGGAGAAGACTCTTGAGAGTCCCTTGGACTGCAAGGAGATCCAGCCAGTCCTTTCTGAAGGAGATCAGCCCTGGGATTTCTTTGGAAGGAATGATGCTAAAGCTGAAACTCCAGTACTTTGGCCACCTCATGCGGAGAGTTGACTCATTGGAAAAGATTCTGATGCTGGGAGGGATTGGGGGCAGGAGAAGAAGGGGACGACAGAGGATGAGATGGCTGGATGGCATCACGGACTCGATGGGCGTGAGTCTGAGTGAACTCCGGGAGTTGGTGATGGACAAGGAGGCCTGGCGTGCTGCGATTCATGGGGCGGCAAAGAGTCGGACACGACTGAGCAACTGAACTGAACTGAACTGAACTGAACCCACTCCAGGATTCTTGACTAAAGACTCCCATGGACAGAGGAGCCTGGCGGGCTATAGTCCGTGGGGTCAAAAGAGTTGGGCACGACTGAGCGACTAACTGATATACAGAATAAACCCAGATGAAATCTAAAAAGATGGCCTTTGTACAAACCATAACAGGATTTACCGTTAGTAACTTGGAGTCTTTGAAATTGTCAAGGATTCCGCAATTCTTTCAATTCTTTCTTATTCTACAGCGCATCCTTCCTTTCTCATCATCAAGCCTTCCTCTTTTCTCCTCATTTCTATTTTCCACTTACTAGTCCCATCTACAGAAACACTCCTCTTTCTTGCTGTCAACCCTCTATTTTCATATTGTCTGGTACAGAAATGAAACCTTTACAACTGGGGGGAAAGAGAGGAAAACCCCCTTCTCAATGCTTCCTTTCTATTGGCCCTCATTGGAGGTGTGTTCTCAAGCACACACTCCTGTGCCCAGCCCACTCACCCTGTACACCCAATCACAAAAACAGACCTCCAAACTCCGCCCACTTGCGCAGTCTCCAAATCCCACCCACTTTTCAAACTCCACCTCAGTCTCCCAAAATGCCATCTAGACTACGCCAAGTCAAACTCCTCTCTCCTGCCTTTTCTAGCTCTCTCAATATCTCAATGATATATTTTAGTTACACAGTCTCAAGACAATATACATAACACCAAGCAAGCTGGAGTCCATTTCCTAGCAGTGGGCTCTTAAGTCACTGGAGTTAGTCAAAACGAAGTCTCGGTTTTCTCAGCTCTGAACTCGGGGACAGTAAGAGTTTGGCACTGTTGCTCCTGGGTACTTCGAGGATTAGAAGAGGAATTCATGCAAGAGCCTACTACAGAACATGCAGTCAATAGGCACTGGCCATTTCCATGCTGTCAATCGCCATCCTCTAGCTTCGCATAGGCCTTAACCGCCCAGCCAGACTCTAGGCCCTTGAGGGCAGAGGCTGCATCTTACAGATGCTTAATAAATACATCTTTATAACTAAATCACGTGTTAGTCACTCAGCTGTGTGCAACTCTTTCCAACCCTATGGACTGGAAACCTGCCAGGCTCCTCTCTCCATGGAATTCCCCATGGACATGAAAGGCTAAGGGGATAATTATGGTAGACTAATGCACAGCACTGGTCTAGGGTTAGGAAGCAACAACCACCACATATTTAGAGAAGGCCTCATTACAGACCAAGTGATACTTAGTAGGTTACCATAATTTTCATGGTATGCCATGAATACCTCACTCCAGAAAGTACCTAAACTTACACAGCGAATACAGAAGCTATATGTTAATAGCTAGCCTGTGAATTGCCAGCGATTCTTCTCGCCAGCCAGGTATCTCATAGGAGCAAGCATGGATTACATCAGGAGGAGGGGGCCTATCATAGCACATCTTTAGGCAGAGAGTAAACACTGGAAAATAAATGATCTCTAAGTGTCTGTAAGGTAGCCCTACTTGCATTCTCTTAAAAATTGCAAGAAAATTTCCAAAGCATTCCATGGTTCACTGCCAAGGCAGGAAATGACTGAAAGAAACTGGGTTCAAAGGTCAAAGACCTGGATTTGACCCAGTTGTGTCACTATGCAAGTTTACATAAAGAAGAGAGGTGCAAAGCTTGTTTTAAGCAACATACCAATGCTTTAATGTGCTGTCTCCCAGCTCGCTACTTCATGCAATGCATTACCAATTTAAGAAAAATCCTTATTTGTTAACTTCAATAAAAGATAAACAAGAAAGCCTGTCACCATGCAATAACTCCATTCTATTTCTACAATACAAGACCATTTAGAGGTCTATTTTTTAATCTTTACTAAGTAAAACTAAAGGTGTATACTGTCATCCTGCTTATTTAACTTATATGCAGAGTACATCATGCGAAATGCCAGACTGGATGAAGCATAGGCTGGAATACAGATTGCTGGGAGAAATATCATTAACCTCAGATGTGCAGATGACACCACCCTTACGGCAGAAAGTAAAAAAGAACTAAAGAGCCTCTTGATGAAAGTGAAAGAGGAGCATGAAAAAGCTGGCTTAAAACATTCAAAAAACTAAGATCATGGTATCCAGTCCCATCACTTCAAGGCAAATAGATGGGAAAACAATGGAAGCAGTGACAGACTATTTTCTTGGGCTTCAAAATCACTGCAGATGGCAACTGCAGTCATGAAATTAAAAGACGCTTCCTCCTTAGAATGAAAGCTATCACCAATCTAGACAGCATATTAAAAAGCAGAGGCATTACTTTACTGATAAAGATTTGTCTAGTCAAAGCTATGGCTTTTCCGGCAGTCATGTATGAATGTGAGAGTTGGATCATAAAGAAGGTGAGTGCAAAAGAATTGATGCTTTTGAACTGTGGTGTTGGAGAAGACTCTTGAGAGTCCCTTGGACTGCAAGGAGATCCAACCGGTCCATTCTGAAGGAAATCAATCTTGAGTATTCATTGGAAGGACTAATACTGAAGCTCCAATACTTTGGCCACCTGATGTGAAGAGCTGACTCGTTAGAAAAGACCCTGATGCTGGGAAAGACTGGAGGCAGAAGGAGAAGGGGATGACAGAGGATGAGATGGTTGGATGGCATCACCAACTAGATGGACATGAGTTTGAGCAAGCTCCATGAGTTGGTGATGGACAGGAAAGCCTAGCATGCTGCAGTCCGTGGAGTCCCGAAGAGTCAAACATGACTGAGAGACTTAACTGGACTGAAGTAAAGCTAAAGTTCTAGCAACTGAAGACACTGCTCTCCTATATTATGGTGAAATTTCAACAGGGGAAGTTATTTAATCCATTCATTCAAAAATATTTACTGAACAACCATAGTCAGGCAGTTTCAATAGCTCAGCAAATAAAAAGAGACAACTAAAAGGAAGTTCAAATCCTAGTTGGAGGTGCCTCCTAAACAAATGAACAAGCGATTAGAAAATACGTGGAATGATACCGTGTTCTGGAGAGAAGTAAAGCAGGAGGAGCATGAAGGGTGGAGACAGACCTGAGATCCTCTACTGGCCGTTCAGGGACTAGTTCACTGAGGAAACAGCACTGAAAGATAAGAACTGAATCTATGTCAGTATCTGGGGAAAGGGCTTTCCAAGCAAAGAAAACGCAGAAGTGCAGTAGTCCTCAAGCGGGAGATAAATTTAATGTAGATATTCTGGAAGAAGAAACAAAATTTAAACACCTAGAGTGGAGTCCTAGCTCTTTGCCCTTTACCAACTCAGTAACCTTCAGAAAGAAAACATTATCCCTCCCGAACCTCAACATTTCACTCTGTCATTAAGGATACTACCATGTAACCTACAAAGTTCTTTCAATGGGAATGTTTAAAAGTGTACTTTACAACACCAAAGGATTATTCTCAAATGTTTCTGTCCAGAGGGCTGTAGAAAATCTAATGGAGGCTCTGATGGCTTCCAGCTACCACTTAAATCAATGATCAAGTTTGTTTCCTTGTCTGCCAAATGAGAAGGAATGCACCTATGTCACCAGGCCTTGTGGGGATTCAGAATGAGATCATTCTGATACGCGTATACGCGTATTTCTCAACAAGTGAAAAACCAGCATTATTATCCCTATGCTACTGCTGCTAAGTTGCTTCAGTCGTGTCCAACTCTGTGCGACCCCATAGACGGCAGCCCACCACACTCCCCAGTCCCTGGGATTCTCCAGGCAAGAACACTGGAGTGGGTTGCTATTTCCTTCTCCAGTACATGAAAGTGAAAAGTGAAAGTGAAGTAGCTCAGTCGAGTCTGACTTTGTGCAACCCCATGGACTGCAGCCCACCAGGCTCCTCCATCCATGGAATTTTCCAGGCAAGAGTACTGGAGTGGGGTGCCACTGCCTTCTCCAATTATCCCTATGGGGGCTGCGCTACAAGCAAGAAGAGCTCTGCTATTCTGCTAGGCATCAGACGCCCAGGGTGAAGCTCTCTGAAGCTGTTCCCTGGGCATTTGTGGACCTGACTGTGCTTACGTGATTAGTCACTTCAGTCGAGTCTGACTCTTTGCGATCCCACAGACTGTAGCCCACCAGGCTCCCCTGTCCATGGGATTCTCCAGGCAAGAATACTGGAGTGGGCCACCATTTCCACCTCCAGGAGATCTTCCCAACCCACGAATCAAACCCCTCTCCTAGTCTCCTGCTTTGGTAGGCGAGTTCTTGCCACTAGCGCCACCTGGGAAGCCCTGATTGTAAAGTCTGTTTTAAACACTTTGCAGGACTTAAGTGTATTTCCCCCCTCCACATTCTACTGTGATGTTCTGGCTTGTAAGAAACCATTATCACTCTCTAAAGTATTTTCAATACCTGCAAGTACGCTTAAAAGAGGCTTGAAATTAAGCTACCACCAAAGTGATTTTCCACCCAGTTTGCGACGACTTCTCAGTCCTTCGGAGCCGCCTTACTTCACTAGCGTTTGGTGCTAGACGCGCTCCTTTTATAAGTACGTGATGACATCACTTCGCGTTGCGCTTGCGCAGCTTGGTGGCGGCCACGCCCACGCCTGCGCGGAGACCTAACGTCTTTACAGTCTGTGTCGCGCCTTCCCGGAAGAAGTCAATACGAGGCTCAGTTAGTGAGGTCCAACAGCAGCACGGCTGGTGGGTGAGTTCCCCGAGTGTCCGAAGGACAGCTGTGCGCTGGTGGCGAGGAGCTGTTAAACGGGAAGACGCAGGGTGATGAGGAAAGTTCCCGAGTCCTTCCAGAGTAAACCAGAGTTGCAGTGGTGGGTGAGCTGATGACTCCGAAAAGCTGCGGATCTTCCTCTCAGAAGGCAGACTTTTTCTAAGTGCTGATGCTGGTCGATACAGAAAAGAAGTTACCATGGACTCACTTCCAGCGATTCGAAACTGGGAAAAAGGCCTGCAGTGATTTCGTCGGAAGTATCTGTAATTCGACCCTTTCCGGGCTAGCCTGCGCGCGTTTGCTGTCCGCGGTGCTGAAAATAGAGCGGTATCTTCAGGAAGAAACCCGTTGAGGGCAGGGCAGTATTTCCATTTTCCTCGGCTTTGCTCAGAGTCTCTCTGTGTGTGCTGAAGGAAGGGCTCATTATTATTGTTATTATTTAATCAGCGCTGGACACGCAGGCGACGAGCAGACAACCAGTATTAGTTTCATAAAATTTAGGAAAGCCAGTGTTTCATTCTAAGACTGAATTTTCTTTTTTTTTTTTAATTATATTATTTCGGTTTAGTTGCATTCTTCCTTTGTGCAGTCAGGAAACTTCAGTCCTTGCACCCAACCAGATGATTTGCCTTCAGACTCACAGCCATCCAAGTAGTTCGCTAGACCTCTGTCTGTGTTGGCCCAGGCACTTCTACCAAGGTGAGCTTGCTTATGGTGTAGAGTGTGCTGTGAAAATGGGTTTTCCCAAACTCCCCTAATGAAGAGTCTAGAGAAGCCAGGGTAAGGTGAAGCCACTTTAATGTCCTTTTCTTCACCGTTAGGCATGAAAAATACTTCCCCATTTGGAAGAGAGATAGTAGAACTGGGCAGTCTTCCAAAAAAAGGAAAGACCATGAGTTTCCAGTTGGTTTTCATACTTGTTTGTCTCTGTGTGTGTCTAAGGGATGGTATTTCTCTGAATTACACACTGTGGATTTTTTTTTCTTTTTTGTTGATTCAGTAAAATGTTTACTAGTCTTGGTACCAGCTGCTTGTTTGTTTTGAATTCTGATTAAGGTTAAAGTGTGTGTGTGGTTGGGGGGCAGGAGACAGGGGAAGTATGCTGTGTTTACCTATGTCAGTGTTCTGGGGTGCATATGGCACCTGGGAAACTATGCATTGTGAGTAAACATGTAAAATGAAAGAATGCATTTAAAAACATCATTACAGCCCAAGCTGTATTTTTCCCTTCTGAGACAGAGCCAATAGATGGAGGTGCTGAATGATCAAATGTTGCAAAGCTAAGGCCATGGGGTAGAAATAACTTTAAATGTCCTTACTATTTAGCAGAAAGCTTATCGAGGCAGCTTTGATTAAAGATGACGTCTCTGCTCACTCAAGAAATTCGCCTTTCTAAAAGACATGAAGAAATGTAAGTTGTTGTTGTTTTAAAAAGGCTAATCTCAATGTATGCACTGTACTGGCTTTATTAGTGACACTGTGTGCACAGGAAAACTTAAAAATCTGTGTGTCATTTTTTGTGACACTTGAGAGATTTTGGTTTTAAGGAATGTCATTACCCCTCAAGGATAACACAGATTAAAAGGTCTAATTATGTTTTATGTCTTTTAACTTCTTGTTACTAATAGCTAGATAAATTCACTCTCCCTCTTAGCCACTCTATGCTCTACACTGCTATTCAATGAACTTCTCTAAGCCTTTTACCAAGGCCAGTTTTCATGAGAATGTGACCTGTATAGTCACAGGCCCTGCACTAGATTTAGTCTAGGAGCAAAATTTTCATTTGCACTGGGCTCTGCCAATTATATGGCCAGTCCTGCACTTTTATTTAGTATTAACCCTTCTCTAGCCTCTGTTTGTGGGCTCTCATGTTTTTCTTTTCTTTACCAGCCTTTCTGCCATGGCCTTCTAAGGTATTTTTCTTATGAAAATGACTTTTCAAAGACCTAGGTTTTTATTTCTACTCTCAAGAACAACCCTGTGCAACATACTGTTTCCTGAGAATCTCTTCAACTCTTTGAGAAATAGTTAGACTGTTACTGTACAGTAACACCAGTAACGGGTGTTTTTTTTCTCATTTGATCACTTAATAAGACTAAACACTTATAAAAGGAGTATTTAACCATGGAGAAACTTTTGAAGTCCATTATATATAACAAAGTAGTTTGATAATTTATTTACAACTTTCTACATCTTCAATTAGTTTTACCATGTTGTGAGTATGCATGTGTACACACAGCCTCTCACTCATATATGGAACCATCATCTTTCTCTTGGAAAAAGAGGAAAAAAATATATTTATTGCTTCTTCAAACATATGGAAGTTTAGCACAATTCTAAATGTGTAACATAAGATTCAGGGGTACTGAAGTGTTAAGCAGAAGGTTTTGTATAGCAAGTCATACCAATGTATGTGTGGGGAGGTATATATAAGTATGTGTACAAAGGGATAAGGATTACAGTTTGCATTTTCACTAAATATTTTCCAACACTTTAAAATACTTTCAAGACTAGAGAGGTTAAAAAAACACAAGTGTGTACTTACAGTGTAAATATGAAAATAAAAATAATTTCACTGAGACTGAAGGCTTACTGAACTACCTAAGTTTTTCACTGTCTTATTAACTGACATATAGCAACTGGCTTTCAAAGTAGGTTGAACTGGGTGCAATTAAGAAATGATGTATACTGGCCAAGCAATAAAATGTTTCTTTTTAAAATCTTTACATAATCTTCATTTTTTTGTAGAGTATCACAAAGATTAATGTTACTTCAACGAATGGAGAATAAACCTGAAGATCAAAACAAGGGAAGGGCCTCTCAGACACAAGCAGCTAAGGCAGCTTTACAAAGGAATGTTAGTCTTTTAAAGGTAAGATTCTCTGAATTAAACCTCTTTTCCCCACTTTTGCAAAAAGGTTTTAATTCAATTTCATTACTTTGATTTATGTAACTCCTTTGAGCAACAAATAGAATTAATGATACACTACTATTTAAATTCATGTTAACTGGAAAAGAAGCATGGATTCTCACTTATTAAAATGAAAGCCTTGATGTTTGCTTAGGCTAATGAAAAATCAATCACTATAAAAAGAACTTTAAAGTCATCTTTGTGCAAGAAGTAATAAATAAAAGACATAGCTTCTGGGGACTTCCCTGGCAGTCCAGTGGTTAAGAATCCGTCTTCTGATACAGGGGATGTGAGTTGGATCCCTGGTCAGGGAACTAAGATTCCTCATGCCCATATTGCAATGAAGACCTAACACAACCAAAAAAAAAAAAAAAAAGACATAGCTTCTATCTTCCATCTTCTTTTATTTGTAGAGAGATTCTGAAACATGATAAAGTACCTAGAATATGCTCTAAATAATTTGATTTTGCCCTCCTGGGGCCACAGTCAATATACAGATTTCGTATCTACGGTAACAGATTTCCCAGGATCTTCTTTGATGGTGATGGAGGAGGTGGTCAAAGTATGTGACTGCGCAGGGCCTCACCATTTGGCCAGTGTGCCCATTTGGAGTAAAATCATATGTGTAACATTTTTGGCTGCTTGCTGTACTTTGCTTCCAGAATTGTATGGCTTCATCCATAATTAAAACCCTAAAGTTTGCTTCCATTCGAGCTTCCAAGAGATCCTATGACTAAAACATTTGGTAGTAAGGCTATATTATTTAAGTTATAAGTCAGTGTTTTCAGTTTTTTATTGTTAAATATTTTCATCGATAGGCATGATGCAGTTCTCTTCTGTCCTCACTAGAGGATAAAGGAAGAGGGAAATTCAGTTATCTTCTCAGCTTCTGGCAGTTTGATCCACAGTAATTTAAGTCACAGCCATAGTGCTACCAAAGCATTCTATATTGCCATATGTCTTACTTGCCCAATGGTATTTGCAATATTTATTTTTAAATGGAAATATATAGGGTAATCTAGAAGTTGCTCTGAAAAGTCAGAAAATCCAAATTGGAAGTCTTCACACGGCTTGCTTGCTACTTGTTACGGCGAGTGCAGGTAATATCGGCGAGTGCAGGTAATTTTGTCTTCCTTTTAATGCCCAAGTATTTGACGAATGCCCAGCTCCTCACTCTTGAGCTAGTTCTGAGCAGAAAGTGAGGGTAACAAAGTAACTACAAGCTAGGTCCTTTACATCAAGTAGCTTATAGGCTCTGTTCATGACCTAAAATATACACAAAATAGAGGCCTTGTGTGATCAAACATTAATTACAGGCTGTGGAATACTCAGCACTTTGCTGTGCACTCAGTTGCTCAGTTGTGTCTGACTCTTTGCAACCCCATGACTGTAGCCCACCAGGCTTCTCTGTTCATGGAGATTTTCTAGGCAAGAATACTGGAGTGGGTTGCCACGCCCTCCTCCAGGGTACTTAGCACTTTAGGAGTGTTAAAGTACTTAGCACTTTAGAAGTGTTAAAAACTCTTGGAGAACTAGAATATTCTATGAGATCTCAGAGAAGATGCTAAGCTAAGCAGGAAGACATTCCATTGAGTTCTCAAGGAAGAGCCAAGACCAGAAGAAGAATGAATGACCTATTAATGCTCATGGGACCCTAAGCTAACTGGCTTGGAAAGCCCCAGGAAACAGGCTGAATATATATTGTGAGACGAAATGAAGTTGAGACTTCGTACGTAGAGATAAAATAGTGTTGTGAACAAAAAATAAAAAAACAGCAAGACTAAACATATGAAAGAGTTTTAAAGGAAGAGTCATTTGCTATTTAGCAAAGTAATTTCAAAAATGGAGAGATTTAAGGAGGTAGCTAAGAAATCACTGTCATATCTAGAGGGAAGGTAATGAACCTAGTTTCATAGTCTGAAGAAACCAGTTTGGTATGGTGTTTTTTCCCTTAATTATCAAAATAATATACTCTCATTATAAAAAAACTTGAAAGAGCAAAGATGGGAAACCTTCTATATCATCTGCCTGTCTAGAAATTAGTATATTTTTCTATATTTCCTTTCAGCTTTTTATAAACAACTTTTATAAACATTTTTTAATGCCAAGTAAAGTTAGAGATACAATTTCCCCCTATTTTTTAACGTGTGCTTAGTCGCTTTGAATAATTGTATATGCAACCTTTTTTTGGTCCTTCTTTCCCTCATATATAATTTTTATATACAAGGGATATAATTTTAGTGACTCTCCCACAGAAGTTATTGTTAAAATAAATAGGACATGATTACAGAATTTGAGCTGGGAAAGACTGTAAAAAGCATACAGCTTTAGATTCTTAACTAAAGTCTTTTTTCTTTCGTTTTGTTTTTTAGCATAAAAACTTTTCCCACAGATGTAAAATAAAGGTCTTCCCTGATGCTTAGTGGTAAACAACCCACTTGGCCAATGCAGGAGATGCAAGTTCAACCCCTGGGTCGGGAAGATCCCCTGAAGGAGGAAATGGCAACCTACTCCAGTATTCTTGCCTGGGAAATACTATGGACAGAGGAGCCTGGCGGGCAACAGTCCAAAGGGTCACAAAAATTCAGACATGACTAAACACACACTGTAGATAAAAGTGGTCCTGCTTTGGCCCAAAGTCCTACAATCCCTTCCTTGACTGTGCTGCCGTGGCTCTAAAGAACTGGGAAAACCACTGATCTGGGCTAATCCCTTAATTTATAGAGATGAGAAAACCATCATGTATCACTTCTAACATCCCTTTGCAAAAAGTTAAATAGGATTTCCCGGGCAGTTCAGTGGTTAAGACTCGGTGCTCCCAATGCAGGGGGCACAGATTTGATCCGCAGTCAAGGAATAAGATCCCCCCGAACACACACACACACAGACATACACACAGAGATTAAGTTATAGAAGGACAGGTACTGAAGTACCATGTGCAATTGAAAATGGTGCCCTTAAAGCCAGGTAGCACTCCTATAATATAGTAAACAAAATAAGGATGACTGTGTACTGTCCATTATCTGACCTTATTCCCATGAACTTTAAGAAAGAAAGATAAAACACTAGCACCTTTCAATGACATGTCTTTATACTTAAGAGAAGCCAAAGTTGTTTCACAACTAGTATGAGTTGAGTAAAATTAATGGGTAAACCACAAACATACAAAAATCAACAGCAATCCTATGTATACAGGTGGGAAATAGAGATCACATTCACATTAGCAATAAAATTATAAAATACATACTTGGGAATGCTCCTAACAAAGGATCTGCACCACTGTTATGAAGATAATTATTACACTTCGGTGGCAGTTTTAAGGGAAAACGTAAATGAAGACATAAGCCTTAATCCTGACTGGGGAAACTATTATTTTTTCCTAAGTCATCTGTCACAAAATTATTTTTAGGTTTAGTAAAATCCCAAGAAAAATTTTCTTTAGTTGCAGTTGAATAAATAAATTAGCACAAATATCAAAGACTGATTTTAAAAGGGGAATGAGAGTAATCCCATCAAAGATTCAAGCTTAGTAAAAAATATATATGAATGTAAGTAGTGAAGAAAATTCACAGTGAGGGTTTAGTCAGTAAATATAGAAGACAGTGGATTTTGAACACTGGCTCAGTGATTTTTTTTTTTCTGTTACCATTAATACAATGAACTCTATCTGCCTTTTAAAATCAAACATATTGGACTTAGAAGCCAGAAAATACTTTATTTCTACAAATATTTCCATGATATAAACCGCCCTCTCTCCCACCTTTCCCTCCACAAAATTTAGTTTAAACCCCCAAAGATGCTTTTCTGATAACAGACATCCTCCTGTGAGATGGAGCAACAGGACAGAGGGAGGAAGATGAGAGTGTCCTCCAGGAGGTTAGACATACAGCCATTGCTTTCCTTCAGGGACATCCTGGAAGCCTCCACGGGACAGCTGGCAGTCAGAACTGCCACCCAGGATGGCCGGTACTTGCCGGCCCACGCGTCTCCTCTTTCCTCTCACAGTTCTCACTTTCCCCAGTGCATATGTTTAACACACGTCTCTGCGTTCTTTGTACCAATGACCCTTGCACTTCATGTCTTTAGTATCTTATTTTTTGTATCCCAGAAATTGCCCCTCCAGCAGCTTAAAAGATTAAACCCAGCCCAGCCACAGCTGGATGAGGAGGGACGGAGGTGGGCAGGGAGGAGGAAAGACAGACCTTGGTATGTGATGCTTTATGGTCCTTCCTTTTCCCATTCAGGAGGCAGCTTGTTTACACAGGCTCCCGAGTCATGCCATAGAGTAACAGTTATACCGTCATCCCCTGAAAGCTTGTTTTCTAATTGCTATGAAAACTCTCGCAACTTTGCAAAAGAAGGGATAGAAGAAGGTTTCCACGCACTTATCAGCCACATTGAATCATTGTCAGAACAGAGCCGGCTTGTTTTGCCTATAGTCTTCACGTCTACCTTTACATCACTTTGAAGCTAACCTCAGACTCTGCATTGCTTCACCTGTAAATATTTCAGTATATCCCTTTATTTCAGTGTCTGTCACTAAAATATAAGGACTGTTTTAACCAAAATCAAAATGTCAGTGTCAACCTAAGAAATTAACAATGAACCCTAATCAGGTTCCCAATAAAAGTCAACTTGTAATTGATAGGTTTCCTAAATTTCTCACAGCACTCTCTGCTCTTTTATCCCGCCTTTTAATACATTTGTTAAAGGAATTGGGTCATTTGTCCTGTTGAGTTTCTGGGTATCACTACTTCCATCCCTGAGTTACTCATTTAACATGTTCCTCTGTTCCCCCTCATTCCTTTTAATGTAATTGACAGATCTAAGTTGTGTTGTGCAACATAAATGTGATGCAAGCCACATATGTAATTTTAAATTTCCAAGGAACTAATTTTAATAATGTCAACCTAAACAGACTAAATAAAATGTTGAGATTTCAAACATATTTCAAATGTAATTTCTATTAAAAGTTAGTAAATATTTTATATTCTATTTTCTTACTAGACTCTCAAAATTCAGTGTGTATTGTACATCTTAATTCAGACTTGTATATTTTGAGTGTTCAGCAGCTACTCGAGGCTAAGAAATATTCCATCAACAGTGCAGATTAGAGAGGCCTGAGTAGATTCAGATTGTGTGTTTTTGGGAAGAACACTTCCATAATGCCAGCTGTCTCTCTTTTTTTGGAATGTTAGACATTGATGATCACTGCCTAAGTATACTCATTAGGGGTTATGAAAAGCAGTATTCAAATTCTTTTATTCCTTCTCATTCAACTGCTGATTAGTTGTATTAAGAGACACTTGTCCTCATCAATTATTTAATTACACTGCTGTATATTTCATAGAGGAAAAAGCATGATGAATGCTTGATTCTATTTAGTTAGAATAATAGGTTGGCTCTCTACTGTCCTGCAAAAGTGACCAATTAGGTGTTGCTGGTTTTGGTTGTTTTTTTATATTGTTTTGTGTTTTGTTGCTGTTTTTTGAGGTGTCCTGGATTGGAAATGTTTCTATACATTTCAATATTTATTCCCATTTATTCTCAACTTGTCCCATTTTTAACAAGTGGGAACCTCTTCAGATTAGCTCCTGAATGCCTCTGCTGAGATCTCAGCAGCATGACAGTTTCCTTTCTATTCTGATGAGACATTCCAGGCTCATCATGTGCATTTGTTGCTGAGACCTGGAACAGCCACTGTTCCAAGGAGCCCTGAGTCCTTTTGGTAGGAAATATGTTCAGAGCCCTCTCTCTGGACAATGGTGGTGTTTATTGTGACCTTTTTTTTTTTTTTAAAGATAAGAGCTCCCATCAGAAATTTCAGGATTCCAGTTTGCAAGGCTTTTAACTTACCTCTGACTTCTTTTTCTCAAATCCAGAATCTGTTCCCAAAGACGTTTCCAACAACTACTTCTGTACCTTATATTCTGTGATCCAGATAGCACTGTCACCATCCATGTGATTATAAAGAATGGTTTTCAGTAAGCTGCTTTTACTAAGATTCTTTTTGTCCTTAGAGTGTATCTCATTGGGGTGCTCACTCAAAATATTGTGTCCTAAGGTCACTTGATATATTTATTCTCTGTGTGGTTATGCCACCAACTAGATCGCAGTTAGATCTGTTTTCAATTTGTAGGGACTGCTTTTTCAGTTGTTTTCTAACTGTATACAATTTTAAATGGTCTAGTGACAAGTCTATACAGCAGGACAAGACAGTCAGGTAAAGCTACCAGCGAGCCTCTGTTCTCTTTCTTCCTTTTCTTCTCCTACCCCTTTGGGTACTGTTTTTTCTTAAGTTTCTGAGTTATACTCAGGATTCTTTGACCCTTCAGCCTGTATTTACTGAACGAATATTTCAGTACCTAGTACATACCCTGCACTTGTTAGATTCTCAGATGCTTAAAGGTTATATGAGACAGTCCTTTCCTTCGGGCAGCATATAGTGAAAAAGAAGGTTCCTATGTCGAAGGGTTAAGATACAACTTGCCTAGAGAAGGCTGCCGTCAAATTGCTGAGATTCTGAGCCAGGCTAAGGAATGCCTGCTTGATCCTCTATGTTGTGGGTACCAAATTATTATTATTTTTAATCTAGGGGAGGACATATTTAAAGTAGTTTTTAACAGAACTAATCGATTCCAAGTTATGTATGTATAAAAGTATGATATGGTCTAGGCATGAGTACAAGTAAGCATTAAGTATTTGTTGAATGAATAAGTGTAGTTAGAAGGCCACAGCATTAAGAATCACATGAAAAGTCCAGAGGAGACATCCTGAAAGAACAATATAGGGAGCGCTGAATTTTTAAATGGCAGGAATAAGATTTGGAATTACACAATACAGCGTAGGAATCTGAGTGGATAGAATTCCCACTAGTATATGTTTAATACATTCAGTGGAAAAGATGAGTATCGTTTTATCAGGTTTAGAATTAAGGGCCAGGAAAGAAACCAGCCATCCTTCTATGATAATAATTGATACTACATCAGAGACAATCTTGGAGGGAGAAAAAGTGAAAAGATGGGGCCAGATGTCTCAAATCTTAAGGAAGCCCACACTGAGGATTAATGAGAGAAAAAAAAGAGCCAGCCAAGGAGAGGAGGAGGAGTCCGGAGGTAAGCGAAACATCAAAGGAAGTGAAATATGACTTGAGCTAAGGACGAAGTTCTCTGGAGGGGTGATAATCCCTTGTCCAAATGCTGCAGAGATGGCAGCCGGGTTCAGCGGACTTGGGCCCGCTTTTCCAGGCCATGCGTCCCTCTCCACCTGTCTGCTCTTTCCATTGCAATCTGCTCTTCTCTATAAGACACTCGGTTTTCTTATTTTCTGATCTTTAAGAAAAATGTTTAATCTTGCCTAGTAGCACCTAGATCTCCCAGTTCAGGCAACTTTGTAACTGTTTCTTAGAATAATGGTAACATTGGGGTTGTGAGTTTTGTTTGATTCCTAGATGTATAAAGTGGTTTTTCCAGAACCTTGTTGAATCTTGGTATAAACAGAAGAGTTGGCATCCCCTGTCAGTTGCATCATTGACATCAAAAGCTCTCTAAGTCTGTGTGTTGGTCGTGAACTGCTGGTATGGGACAGACATGCTAATAGATGGGCTTTTTATCCCTAAATCGTTTTCTTTCCCCTTCAAATCACCTTCCTCCAGACACAGCAGGTGCACTAATGGTTGTGCAACTTTGGGGAGTCCCTTTAGGGAATTTCCTGTTTTTCCCTTTTCCATTTCACACCCATTCCTTGCTCCCGCCGCTGCCATCTGCTATCTCTTTTCTCCTGTTCAGCGTTGGCTTCTTCACACCCCACTCCCACGCCCTTTTCCATCGCTCTCCTTCTGTCCAACAGCCCTGTACTCAGATCGCTCCTGTGCTTCTACATGGAGCAGAGAACTTTTTCTTTTCTATCCACTTATTAAGCTGAGAGACAAAATTTACACAGCCTTCCCACCAGTGGCCCTGTGAACTTGACAAACCTAAGCAAGCGCAAGACAGCAGAGGTGCTGATTTGGGAAGAATTTACCACACAGGGCTTGAGTATCTCTGTAACAACTTGTAAAGTCTTATGTTTCTGGGCATGAACTTTATGTACAGATCTAGATAAAATCGTTCCTGAAGTATGAATGAAGCTTAAATACTCTTGTGTTTCTACATCCATAAGAGAAAACATAAATATCTACATGTTGAAGTACTTAGTTAACAGACAGTGCTTGAATGCCATGAGCTGAAGGATACACTACCTTGCAATAAAATTTGCCTTTGAGATTAGCTTAGAAACCTGGTACTAAAAGTCTAAACAGTGTAGTGAAGAGTCCTTGTTGCAGAGTACTCAGGTACCTCATGGACCTTTTAAACATAGGGAATATTTGCCTGTGTATAAAATTCAAATATGGAGTCCTGCACAAATGAAAGGTGTGTCATTAATAGACCATGTGCATGATCTAGACAGACTAGAACTTCTACTTTGAAGGTTAGCCTAGCGTGGGTCTGAGGATCTGATTGTTTTTAGTATCGGAATATTTGACTATTTTATCCATCTGGCTGTTTTTAAAGGATTTTAAAGCTAAGTTAGTCCTCTGAGCAGTTTTAGAGGAAGTTCTTTTTCCAAGAATTATTGGCATTTACTAACTACTTAAAATGAAAAAGGCAGAACTTAGATGTACCACCCCCATCCCCTGCCTTTTATTTTAAAATAAGAAGTGGTTCCTTCTCTATTTGCAACTGGTTAATTAAGCAGTGATCAGTTCTCTGTCAGCATCATCTCCACGAGTTTAAACTGTGTACGCAGAGGAGAGATGAAGCAAGCGATCAGAAATAGATAGATACTGCTATTACAGGTGCTCTGTGTGTGTGAATGTTTTGCAAAATGCTTCTATCTGTTTCAGGATATAGAAGCAGCAGAGAAGTCTCTACAGACCCGGATTCATCCAGTTCTACCACCTGAGGTGGCTTCTCTTGAGGTGAGAATCTTAAGGACCAAATGTCCAACAAGAGACCCGATTCTGTCAGTAGTGCGTTTTAAGTGGCTCTGTGTATTTCCCAGCTTTCTGCGTTCAAGAAAATACACCAAATGTATCTGATTGATCTGTGTCCACAGTGCCATACCTTGTATGTTGTAGTAATCTGTAAGTATTTTGGTTTTAAAAAAAACGTTTACATCAAGTGAAAATTTTATCAAGACTTTGTGTCTTTTCACCAGGTCACTTAGAAACTACTGTCTTGTTAAATCCTAACAGACAATATGCACTAAATCTTAAGATGACAGCCTCACCAAAATGCTTTTCCTGTTGGCTGATGTTACAAGTAGCAGCTCAGTCTCTTCACCGAAAAATGCAACCAGCGCTATTTAAATGCGTATTATCATGCAGTACAGCGTGGCTTTTGTCTGTTTGATTTTGCTCTGTTCAAGAACAGATTGAGAAGATGGCTGGCAAAAATAAACCATAGTTGGTATATGCATGTATGTGTGCGGAAAGGGAATTTGCTACATATAAAATAGTTTTACTGTATTTTTAATGACCTTTTTCTAAGTGCAGTTTTGCTTGCTGCCTAACCAAGGAGGTGAACAGACTCAAAAAGGAAAGGCTGAGAATTTGCCCCACAATCTTCTGTGTCATCTAGGGTAATAAGAAAAGGCAGTGATCAAGGACAGAAAAAACACCCGTTCAAAGTTGTGCCCTGGGCATGTCTTTTTCTTTGTTGCATTTTCCAATACCTTACCCTGGCCTGCACAGGGCCCACACAATAGGGGTTAATCCAGCCGTGAATGGCGGAGAAACACCCAACCACAGGCCCTGGCTGGTATTTTTCTTAGCTAGTCTCGCACAGCAGGATGGCCCCTGTTTTAAGTATGTCAGGCTACTTCTCAGACCACATGCATAGATGCAGAGATAAATGGAGTCCCTTTTTCAGCTTTCAGAACTCCCGTTATCTTTTTTTTTTTTTATGGCAGTATTTTATTTTTTTGGTCATGCAGCACATGGGATCTTAGTTCTCTGACCACAGGTCAAGCCCAAGCCCCCTGTTGTGGAAGCGCCACACCCTAACCACTGGACCACTGGGAAGTTCCTCCCACCCCATACCTTTTTATTGCTCAGAGTGTGTCCCCAGTGCTATCTAACTCTTTGACTGAATTTCCCAAGATGAGACCAGTAGTGACGATCTCATGTAAAATGCCCTCCTATGACACAGAGGTTTTGGCAGCTTACTTAGGACAGTCAACCAAGAAACCACGCAGCTCGTGGACAGCAATCCAGTGATGCAGCTGGAGCTTCTGGAGCGGGGACTGCTCCAGCCAAGGCAGAAACACAGCACCTCAATTTCCAAGTTATTTGATTTAAAAATAGCTAGGTGATGTTGCTATTATTTTGTCATTATCCAAAAAAGTGTGGGAAGAAACTACAGTTTGCCACATCAAGCGCTCTTCGAAAAGACAGAGTGGATACATATTTTAAATGTTTCTCCCTCATACAATTAAGGGGTTAATTCACCCGAATCCTGATATCATCCTCTTTATATTTCAGTTCCTGATCTCATCCCAGGTCACTTCTTTTTCTGTTAATTCTAAAGCAGTTGTTCACAGTGAATCATTTCATTGTGATAATTATAGTGTGAGGAGTCATTTGGTATGGGATTAGAAACATTAAACAAGAACTTTTAATGATTTGAGGGCCATAAATGATACTACTGGGAATAATCACATGATTGGCCACAAGAGGGCGTGTAAAATCACAATAAAATTGTAAAACCTGTAATTCTGCCAGGCTCTGGTTTTACTGAGAAATTTGAAAATTAACACTAGTAAGTAGCCAGATTTTTTTTTTCTAAAATTAACATAAAATATTCTGCAGAGGAAGTGCATTCTACGTATGTGTGTGAGTGTGTGTGTACACGCACGCACACACACTTAAGGGAATAAACATTTAGACTATTATGAAGCGCCAAGTTCAATTGCCTGATATGCTTTTTCACTTTTGGATGTTGTCCCCCCTCCCCCGCCAGACTCTTTACTGGGCATCAGTAGAAGAATATATTCCCAAATGGGAGCAGTTTCTTTTAGGAAGAGCGCAGTATCCTGCTAGTAGTGAAAATGGAAATGAAGCAGAAGATACCATTCCAAAGAGGGCGCAGCAATAGCTTCTCCACGTAGTATTTCAGAAACCTGTCGAGTAAAGCTGTACATTAAGGAGCGTTCGGGTCGCTGCGGGGACTTCAGGACTCAGAGAGATCGCCTCATCACCTCCTCTGCGGCAACGAAGGGTTGAGAATCTACTGGCAGCTTTCAGGTTCTGACTGGAAGAGCCACTGCTATTTCAGTGTCATCAATTTGTTTTCTACCAGACCCATGGAAGTGTGTCAAAAGCTGATATTGGAAAATGGACTGTCGAGTAAATAAGTTGCTAACTGAGTGTTGTGTGCTATTTTCTTTCTTTTTTAAAATCTAATCATATACCATGATTCTGATCTAAACAGTGAATACCAGATTAGACATTTTCTAGAATCTTTACTTTTCAGTTATTTTATTAAGAGGATAAGGCACAGGATCCAAGAGGTTTGCTTACATTTCAGTTTTTTAACAGGTGAAAAGACAATGACAACTGCTTTAGTATAGTAACACTGATTAGGAAGTAGAGTCATAAGATGTTGTCCCTCACAGATAACTGATCCTGTAAAAATTCTGGAAGAAAGAAGTGAGCTGTTAAGCATTCAATAAGCAGTTAGTTTCAGGAGGGCTCAGACTGGGTTCTGAAAAAAGAACTAGTAGAGCCGTGAATGGTCACTGGATTTTGAGTTGATTATTTAAAGATCGCCAACCTGCGAATACAAGTAACTCCTCTCTTATCTTTTCATCTTTAAATCTGCCCTTCCCTCTCCCTTCTATTTTTGTTATTTCCCAAACAGCTGTCAGTCAGAAAGCTTTGGGTCACAACCCTGGACAGCTCTGAGACTGTTCAATCCACGACTGCTGGAGAGCTAAAAAAAAAAAAAAAAAATCTGATTTTTCTAATTATAAAAGCAGCTCCTGCTTAGTAAAGGGAGTCCACATCACAATGAAAGACTTTCAGTTTCAAATCGATTTGTGGTTTTATAAGATGACAATAGGACAAGCTGGAAAAAAAAAATCCATTGTGCTGATAAGTTCCTTTAAATTACCATCTTGGAAATATCCTGTTGAGTGGGTGTTGGTGTGGGTAACAATAATGTTGTTTTCATAATATGTGCTGGCAGATGAGCACACTTCTCTACAGTGTTAACAGTTGTAATTAAGGAATAAACAGCGCAGAGTGTCAGTCCGATGACAATTTCATCTATAGTGTCACAATACAAAATGTCACAAAATATTAGAACTGTTACATAACTATAAAAAGGATCGGCTTAAAAACCGAAAGCCCTTTAAAAAGCAAGACAGAGAAAGGAAGAAAAAAGAAAACTGGCATAGAGACCAGAACAATTTTATACCTTCTCAAGAATGTTCTGTCCCGAAAATAAATTGATATATATTTTTTTTCCTGTTACATTACAGTTTGGTTTCTAGCCATCCAGTTGATTTAGCAGGAGAATGCAGGGCTTTTTAGCAGCTTCAAATTGGTAAACAGATTTAGATGTCGTAGGGAGAACATGAGGAAGTTTTTTTTTTTCTTAACATCCAATCTTTCCCAGCATATGCACATAAGAAGGTGAATGAAGCAATGTGAAACTTATTTCTCTTTAGTCAAGTGGAAAAAAAAAGGCTAAACATTTGTTGAGATGGTAAAATATTGTGTCAAGCAAGTAGGCACATTCCAAAATTAAACAGTGGTTGATACGTGATCGTCCTCAAATATTTGAGCATCACGCTTCCTTTGAGTTCTGTAAATTAAATCACCAGTAGGTTAGATTAAAATACAAAATGAATAGCAATGTAACCATCTCAGAAAAGGTTCAGGTTTTTTCTCCCCCAAATTGATTAACTTGCTAAATCGTGTTTTTAAAAAGCCTAAGTTTAACGTTCCCTGGGTTATGATTTAGGGCAGAGGGGAAGGGATTTCTGGGCTCTGACTGTTCCATTTGCCCCATTTCTAGTTACTACCTCAACTCCCAGAGAGGACTTTATTCCTGGCCCCCACAGAGCTTTTCCCCAGTCCCCTCCTTGTAGACTGGAACAGATTGCACCACATGGTGTATGTTATAAAAAAAACAAATTCCCAAAGGGACCTAGATACCCCCATTAAAGGGCGTTATATTCCTCATGTCAAATTAGCTTTAGATAGGAATTTCCAAATTTTTTTTTACTGTAAGGAGGGGAGAAATACCATATCTACTACAGATTTTGTGCATAATTAGTAGGAAAAAGACAAGGAAAAAGAAATGTCATCCATTGAGTCTTTTCCCTCTCTATTCAGTGCCCTTACATATACTATATTGTATATCCACTAGTCTTTATGAAAACTGTGAGTTTCTGTTTTTTTCCTTCAGAATAATGGGGTTTTCTAAATAAAGCTTGTTCCAAGAATTTTTCATAGCCTTTCTTGGGTTACTGCAAATGCATAAATATTCAAAGCTCATTTTCTGCTGAAACACTTCTAGTGCATGATATTATTAAGCTACAAAATGCTAAAGATCAGAAGGAACTGCAGTTTTTCTCCAAAATATTAATTTTACTAAAGTACTCAGGAATAAGCCTAATACTCTGGAAACCAGACATCTGCTCTTTCCCATGTGTAGGGAGCAGTGTGAATGAAAGTGATGTCAAAAGGACAGTTTTTCTCTGCCTTCTGTCCAAGGTGTTTTAACTTGCTAGCTTAAGATTTAGATAAGAATTAAATCATCTTTAACAGTCTTTACCATTTTGTGTTCCCTACTTCATTCTCCTTTTTCTCTTAAGAAAAAAGGTGTGTGGGTATATTTATTTTTTTGATTCAAAAGTAAATTTATTTGGAGGTTATTTTGTCACTTTTGAGGCAACTAGAGACAGATTAAGGGTAGAGTGAGGGAACATTTATGTGAAAAACCAGGATACACAATCATTAATTTTAGCCAGGAGGAAGATGTTAGCATTAAACCCACACTACAGTGGGTTATATTGTGTAAAATTTAATGCACAAGGCCATGAGTTTGTCTTATGTACAAAATACATTCTTTTCCTTCCTAAGTCTATTGTCTTTTTACTCTAAGCCAATTCACATCCTTTTGTTTTTATTTTTTACTTTTAAAGAAATCCTCTTGTTTAGAACAAAAAGTTCTAAAGCTCCCTGAAGAGTTTCCCTCGCTTTTCAAGAACTGCCCAAACATAATACCTATATGACTTAAAACATTCTTCCTTTCAGAGGTCTATTTTGATTCTTCCACTTTAATTAGGATAGTAAGTTTGTTTTTAAGAGCTGCTGACCAAAATCTCCTCTTCAGAAAAGGTAGTACCTAGATGGTGAATTCAAGCAGTAAAAGTCAGTCTGTGGAAAATGTGGAGAAGGTGAAGAGGAGAGAAATTACTTCGAGAAAGCTTCAAACTGAAATAAGAAAGTGTGTCTGTGCCTCTCTGTTCGCTGGTGTTTTTGTTTGTTTCTAATTGAGAAGTCAATTTGTCTACATAGGAAATTTAATTCCTTACTGCTAATAAGAGAACAGTTAGAGTTTCCTGGGACAAACATGGGACATGTCAAACTTCAGCAATTATGGAGAGGACTGATTTGTGAATTTGACACTTGGCATTGTGATCTCCCTTTCTAACTGGAGCTGGGATTATATCCTTACTAAAATCCAAGACAAGGAAAACCAGTCCAACAAAAAAGAGGCTAGAAAATGCTTCCGGACATCATCTTACCTCTCAGAATCAAGTTTCCTTGCTTAGAAAGGACTGGGTTTCCAACACTGTAATAATGTTTTAAAGTTCTTCCTATTTTAAAAACTCTAATTTGTGTCTCAGGCAGAGTGTGAGACTGTCAAAGTAGTAGCCTGATCACAGTGCAAATCAATAAAAAGTTGCAGAGAGGAAACAATAAAGGGTTCTTATTTTAGAAAGCAGGAATGATAGTTGTTCTCATCTTGACAACTATGATCCAACTGGATCATTTAACCTCCACCCTTACAGTCAAAGGTTTTTTTATTATTATTATTACTCTTTAATAAGTCTAAGCTATCAAGGTTGAAAAGTTTCTGATGTTTTACATAATACCACTTTGGAGACAATTCTGTTAAATTAGAAGGAAGCAAACGTCCACTTATTTTGTCTAGTCTATCTCTGGCTTCTTTCATCTCCCAATAATTATTTTTTATACCTTGTCTCTTTATACATTTACAAGGTCTATAATACTTACAAACATATTTTTGTACTAGAATGTTTTACTTCAGGAAAACACATACTGAGTTATTCAAAAGAAGCCAAATCAAGAGCCTTTGAAAATGATATCCAGTAAACACAATGGTGGATAACAGTTGAGCATCATTATCCATTCCCTAGATCTTACTGCCTGCCTACTGTGTAGTAGGCACAGTTCTGAGCACCAAGAATATAGCAATAAACAATGCAGTCAGAAAACAACAAACTGTCATGGAATTTACATTCTGGAGTGGGCAATGGGTGGAAGGACTTGAGGATAGTGAAACAAAAGGGAATACATGATCTTTAGATGATGATAATGTCTAATAGTGTATGAACTTCTAAAACATCTTCTCTATGGAAAAAAAAGAAAGCAAATGCCATAGTTTCACAGAAAATATGACTGGAATAGAGACTCCCCACACCCCTATTCATAGGTCTTGAGTTAGGGTTGTCCAGTGAAGCAACATTTCCACTGCTACTAATTTGGAAGCAATGTAATCTTAATGGCTAGGGAGATGGTTGTTGAAACATACAATCTACCAGGACGCAATCATGAATAGAAAACCTGAACAAACCAATAAGGAAATTGATCAGTAATCAAAAACCTCCCAACACAGAAAAAAGCCCAGGACCAGATGGCTCCACTGGTGAATTCCACCATGTATTTAAATAAGAAGGTTAATCCCTCTCAAACTCTTCAAAAAAAAAAAAAAAAAATATATATATATATAAGCAGAGGAAACATTCCAAAACTCATGTTACAAGGCCAGCATTACCCTGATATCAAAGCCAGATAAGGACACTACAAGAAAAAACAAAAATAAAACTTATACCAATATCCCTGATGAACACAGAGACAAAATTTTTCAATGAAATATTAGCAAACTGAATTTACCAACACGTTAAAGGGACCATACACCGTGACCAAGTGGGATTTACCCCTGTGACACAATAATTCAACAAAAACATCAAAAGTGTGACCTGGTATTGATGGTCAGTTACTCAGTCATTCCCAACTCTTTGCCACCCTGTGGACTGTAGCCCATCAGATTCCTGTGTCCATGGAATTTCCCAGGCAAGAATGCTGGAGTAGGTTGCCATTTCCTACTCCAGGGGATCCTCCTGAATCAGGAATTGAACCTATGTCTTTTGCGTTTCCTGCACTGGCAGGCAGATTCTTTACCACTACACCACCTGGGAAGCCCCTAATAAAATACAATACATCACATTAACAGACTGAAAGATAAATATGTACATGTATGATCATGACAACAGATGCAGCAAAAGTATTTTACAAAACTCTTTCATGATTAAAAATCCTCAACAAATTGGGTAGAAACTGAAACATAATAAAGGCCGTATATGATAAACTGACAGCTAACATCATACTCAATGGTGAAAGATTGAAAGCTTTTCATCTAAGATTAGGAAAAAGAAAAGAATGCCCACTCTCACCATTCTATTTAAACATAGTACTGAAACTCCTAGCTAGAGCAATGAGGCAAGACAAAAGAAAAAAGGCATCCAAATCATAAGGGAATAAGTAAAACTGTCCTTACTTGTACATGATATGGTCTATATATATATATACGTATATATATGTGTGTGTGTGTGTGTATATATATATATATATATATATACAAACACAATTCCTAAAGACTCAACCAAAAAAGTGTTAGAACTAGTTTATGAATTTAGTAATCAGTAAATGCAGGATTTAAAAGTAAACATACAAAAATGAATTGCATTTCTATACATGAACAGCATATCTGAAAAATTAAATAAAAATTATCCAATTTGCGACAGCATCAAAAATAATAAAATACTCAGAAATAAATTTAACCAAGGAAGTAAAAGATTGAACAATGAAAACTATAAGATTTTGGTGAAACTTAAGAAAACACAAATAAATGGAGAGCTATCCTATGCATCAGAAAAATTATTTAAAAGGTCCATACCACCCAAATTGCATAAATTTGATGCAATCCCTATCAAAATTCAAATGGCATTTTTCACAGAAGTAGAGAAAACAACCCTAAAGTTTTTATGGATCCACAGTTCAGTTCCGTTCAGTTGCTCAGTCGTGTCCAACTCTGTGATCTCATGGACTACAGCATGCCAGGCCTCCGTATCCATCACCAAATCCCGAAGTTTACTCAAACAAACTCATGTCCATTAAGTCAGTGAGGCCATCCAACCATCTCATCCTCTGTCATCCCCTTTTCCTCCTGCCTTCAATCTTTCCCAGCATCAGGGTCTTTTCAAATGAGTCAGTTCTTCTCATCAGGTGGCCAAAGTATTAGAGTTTCAGCTTCAGTATCAGTCCTTCCAATGAACACCCAGGACTGATCTCCTTTAGGATGGACTGGTTGGATCTCCTTGCTGACCAAGGAACTCTCAAGACTCTTCTCCAACACCATAGTTCAAAAGCATCAATTCTTTGGCACTCAGCTTTCCTTATACTCCGACTTTCACATCCATATGTGACTACTGGAAAAACCATAGCCTTGACTAGATGGACCTTTGTTGGCGAAGTAATGTCTCTGCTTTTCAATATCCTTCAGGTTGGTCATAACTTTTTTTCCCAAGGANAGCATCAATTCTTTGGCACTCAGCTTTCCTTATACTCCGACTTTCACATCCATATGTGACTACTGGAAAAACCATAGCCTTGACTAGATGGACCTTTGTTGGCGAAGTAATGTCTCTGCTTTTCAATATCCTTCAGGTTGGTCATAACTTTTTTTCCCAAGGAGCAAGCATCTTTTAATTTCATGGCTATAGTCACCATCTGCAGTGATTTTGGAGCACCAAAATATAAAGTCTCTCACTGCTTCCATTGTTTCCCTATTTGCCATGAGGTAATGGTACTAGATGGCATGATCTTAGTTTTCTGAATGTTGAGTTTTAAGCCAACTTTTTGACTCTTCTCTTTCACTTTCATCAAGAAATTCTTAAGTTCTTTGCTTTCTGCCATGAGGGTGGTATCATCTGCATATCTGAAGTTACTAATATTTCTCCCAGCAATCTTGATTCCAGCTTGTGCTTCATCCAGCCCAGCATTTCTCATGATGTACTCTGCATATAAGTTAAATAAACAGGGTGACAATATACAGCCTTGATGTATTCCTTTTCCGATTCAGAACCAGTCTGTTTGTTCCATGTCCAGTCTAACTGTTGCTTCTTGACCTGCATACAGATTTCTCAGGAGGCAGGTCAGGTGGTCTGGTATGCCCATCGCTTCTAGAATTTTTCCACAGTTTATTGTGATCCATACAGTCAAAGGCTTTGGCATAGTCAATAAAGCAGAAGTAGATGTTTTTCTGGAACTCTCTTGCTTTTTCAATGATCCAACAGATGTTGGCAATTTGATCTCTGGTTCCTCTGCCTTTTCTAAATCCAGAGTGAACATCTGGAAGTTCATGATTCACGGTTCATGGTTGAAACCTGGCTTGGAGAATTTTGAGTATTACTTTGCTAGCGTGTGAGATGAGTGCAACTGTGCAGTAGTTTGAGCATTCTTTGGCATTGCCTTTCTTAGGGACTGCAATGTAAACTGACATTTTCCAGTCCTGTGGCCACTGCTGAGTTTTCTAAATGTGCTGGCATATTGAGTGCAGCACTTTCACAACATCATCTTTTAGGATTTGAAATAGCTCAACTAGAATTCCATCACCTCCACTAGTTTTGTTTGTAGTGATGCTTCCTAAGGCCAACTTGACTTCACATTCCAGGATGTCTGGCTCTAGGTCAGTGATCAGACTATTGTGATTATCTGGGTCATAAAGATCTTTTTTGGATAGTTCTGTGTCTTCTTGCCACCTCTTCTAATATCTTCTGCTTCTGTTAGGTCCATACCATTTCTGTCCTTTATCAAGCACATCTTTGCATGAAATGTTCCCTTGGTATCTCTAATTTTCTTGAAGAGATCTCTAGTCTTGCCCATTCTATTGTTTTCCTCTATTTGTTTGCACTGATCGCTGAGGAAGTCTTTCTTATCTCTCCTTGCTATTCTTTGGAACTCTGCATTCAAATGGGTGTATCTTTCCTTTTTTCTTTTGCTTTTCACTTCTCTTCTTTTCACAGCTATCTGTAAGGCCTCAGACAACCATTTTGCCTTTTTGCATTTCTTTTTCTTGGGGATGGTCTTGATCCCTGCCTCCTGTACAATGTCATCATGAACCTCTGTCCATAGTTCTTCAGGCACTCTATTTATTATTTATTTATTGTTGATCCAACAGGTATTTATTTTTTTTACTTTACAATATTGTATTGGCTACTCTGTCTATCAGATCTAATCTGAATTTGGCAATAAGGAGTTCATGATCTGAGCCACAATCAGCTCCCGGTCTTGTTTTCGCTGACTGTATAGAGCTTCTCCATCTTTAGCTGCAAAGAATATAATCAATCAGATTTCAGTATTGACCATCTGGTGATGTCCATGTGTAGACTCTTCTCTTGTGTTGTTGGAAGAGGCTGTTTGCTATGACCAGTGCATTCTCTTGGCAAAACTCTTATTAGCCTTTTTCCTGCTTCATTCTGTACACCAAGGCCAAATGTGCCTGTTACTCCAGGTATTTCCTGACTTCCTACATTTGTGTTCGAGTCCCCTATAATGGAAAGGACATCTTTTTGGGGTGTTAGTTCTAGAAGGTCTTGTAGGCTTCACAGAACCATTCAGCTTCAGCTTATTCAGCATTACTGGTCAGGGAATAGGCTTGGATTACTTGATATTGAATGATTTGCCTTGAAAACGAATGGACATTATTGTGTCATTTTTGCTATTACATCCAAGTACTGCATTTCAGAGTTCTATAGTAATTAAAACAGTATAGTAAAAAAAAAAATGAAAATAATAACAGATACATGGACCAAAAAAGCAGAAATGAGAGTTCAGAAGTAAACCCTCACTTATACAGTCAACTAATATTTCATAGAGGAGCCATGAACACTCATGGGAAAGGATCGTCTTTTCGACATATGGTAAGAAAACCATATAACCACATGACAAAAAATGAAATTGGACTTTAACACCACTCACAAAAATTAACTCAAAATGGGTTAAAGACCTAAACATAACACCTGATAAAACAAAACTTCTTCACGTTGGTCTCAGCAATGATTTTTTGGATACAACACCAAAAGCAGAAGCAGTAAAAGCAAAACAAACCAACAAGCATGACTACATCAAACTAAAAAATCTTCTTCACAGAAAAACAAATAATAAGCAAAATGATGAGCAAACTATGGGAGAACATATTTTCAGACCATATAATGAATAAGCAGTTAGGAACTCACACAACTCAACACCACCAATAAGTAATGCTATTAAAAAAAAAGGAGGAACTTAGGACATTTTCCCAAAGAAAGTATCTAAATGACAAGAAATACACGAAAAAGTACTCATCATCACTAGTTATCAGAGAATCTAAACCAAAAATGAGCTATCTGTTAGAAGGGCCACTATCAAGAAAAAACAAACACACACACACAAACAAATGTTAAGGAGAATATGGAGAAAAGGGAACGCTTGTAGACCATTGGCAGGAATGTAAGTTGGTTCAGCCCCTATGGAAAATAGTTTGGAGGTTCCTCAAATTAAAAATACAGTCACCATAGGATCCAGAAATCCCACTTCAGGTACATAGCCAAAGGAAGTGAAAATAGAATATCAGAAAGACATCTACATTCTTCACTGCAGCATTATTCACAATAATCAAGATAGGAAACAAGCTAAGTGCCCATCAAGAGATGAACGCATAAAGAAAACATGGTGTAAGAAACATGTATCTGTATAACTGACTCACTTTTCTGTATATCTGAAACTGGTGAAACATTATAAATCAACACTATACCAAAAAAAAAAAAAAAACGTTACCAACAGGGATCTACTGTGTAGCACAAACAACTCTACTCAATACTTTGTAACAACCTAAATCAGAAAAGAATCTGAAAAAGAATAAATACATGTATATGTACAACTGATTCATTTTGCTGTACATTGGAAACTAACACAACACTGTTAACCAACTATATTCCAATATACAGTAAAAATTAAAAAAAAAAAGAAAGAAAATGTGGTATACACTGGAATGTTATTTGGTCATAAGAAGGAAGGAAATCCTGTCATTTTTGACAACGTGAATGGACCTTGAGGGTGTTATTCCAAGGGAGATAAGTCAGACAGACAAAGACAAATATTGTATGATATCATTTCTATTCAGGATCTTTAAAAAGCCAAACTCATAGAAACAGAGAGCAAACTATGGTGGGTGGCTGGGGCTTGGGGGGAATTTAAGATGTGGGAGATGGATGAGTGCTGGAGATCTAACGCACAGCATACTGATTACGGTCTGCAATACAGTACTCTCTGCTTCAGAACTAGTGAGGGTCTAGATCTCAAGTGTTCTCACCACACACAAAAATAAGCAATAGGTCTATGGCTGGAACTAACGTTGTTAGCTAAAGCTACAGAGGCGCTCAGAAGACAATAAAGAAATGTATCAACTCATCATGTACATCTTAAATGCATGCAGTGTTACAGGTCAATTATATCTTAACTTTGAAATGTGGCTTATCCATAAAATAGAATATTATTTGGGAAGGAAATTCTGACACATTCTACAACATGGAGGAACCCTGAAGAAGTTAATTGAAACAAGCCAGACAAAAAGGACACATATTGTAGACGCCACTTATTTAAGATACCTAGAGTAACCAAACTCACAGAGTGGAGCGGCTCCCAGCAGTGGTTTTGTGTCTATGAAACTCCTTATAAACAACATTCTAGCCCCAAGTCTGCCACTAACTGCCGCTCTGTTTCCTCAGTGGTTTGAATTTGAGCTGTGCGGTGCAACAAAGCTCTCTGCAATGGTTGAAATGTCCTGTGTCTGTGCAGTCCAACGTGACAGCCACTAACCACACGTGGCTATAAATATTTCAAATGGAGCTAATGCTCCTGAGAAGCTAATTTGTATTTAAGTTTAAATTTTTAGAAAAAAAAATCTTTAAATATGTCTGTAATAACTTTTAACTGTTTTATGAAATCTAGATAGAAATCAAATATTTCCAATGAAAATTTCATATCCAAGTGCAGATGTGCTATCAGTGTAAAGTATACACTGGATTTCAAAGACAGTATGAGCAAAGCAATGTTTTATCTTGTTAATTTTTCTGTTGATGACATATTGAGATAGTTTCAATACGATGGGTTGAATGTATTACTAAAATTAATTTCACTTATTTCCTTTAATTTTTTCTAAAGTAACTGCTAGAAAGTTCAAAGTTCCATATGGGTTTTACAATATATTTTACTGAAGAGTATTAAACTAGACAATTTCTCAGAGCCACAGCAATTCCCTGAATCAGAAGCTTTATAAACATTTCCTAAAATCCACTCTAATATTTAGGAACAAAGACAGTAATTACTGAATTTGGGGGGGAAACTTGAATAGTTAATGGACATTTCATACTTCCAACATTTCACAAGGTGAGTGAAAGGTTTTTAACAGCAGAGGAGAGTATTGTTTTTATCTTCACAGTTGTATTTAGACACATTCATTTTTAGAATCTTGAATCCAAGCACAATGCCTAAGAGATACAGATGTTCGATAAATATGTTGCATCAATATTAAAACGAGGACTTTCATTTTGACCAGACTCTTAATTAAGGTACATTTGACGAGATTATTATTATTAAAGATCAAATGGCAGGAAGCCTCAACCCAGATAAAATAATTTTGCATTGGTTTTCCTATTGTACAAGCTAAAAAGAAGTTGGCTACTGAAATCAAAGCTCTGTTTTTCCTCAGAACAACTTAGTAATCGTTGGAAGCAATATTAATACTTGGTGACAACAGCATCTTTTATAGGAGAAGTACATTACTGACAACTACTATTAATCATCAACTTGCAGATGGTGAAATGGAAGGACTGTCACTTAATGCCACATTAAGTGACAGTCGTAAGTCACATCGGGGGTTCTCTTATTATACCTGGGTACTCAGAACTGTGAGTTTCTCTTTCCCATATTCCCATTCCCACACCTACAGGTTCTCCAGAGGAACCATAGAGAAGCAATTACCGGTTAAAATTAAGTGAAAAGCAAACACTGTTTTCACAAAGCACATGTTTCAACCTCATAAACTAATAAATAGTCTGAGTCCAAAATGGAATTAACATCATTGTCACTCACTAGTGAAAGGCTGACCATGAACTTCAAAGGTTCTTGAACTGTCACTCCGCTGGTGTGGCAATACCAATGTCAGGAGGTATGGTGCTGTCTTTGTGTCAACTCTGTAACTGCCTGCTCATCTAGTGGAACGTATTTTCTTCATCCACTCCCCTACAATGCTCATCCAATTGAGACTCTTCTCTAACTAGAACAAAGCCTCCTTTTTCTCATCTCCCCTGTTAAAATGGAATTCGGGGTGAAATTCAATTCAAGAAATAATGATTACTGAGACCCAGAATGGCCTAAGATTACGGAGGGAGATGGACAACATGGTTGTCCCAGAGCCTCCTGTCTTTAGGGGAGTCGCCTGGAGAGAGAGAAAGTGGAGAGAGATAGGACCAAGGTGGGACTTCCAATGTAGTCTGAGGAATGGCAGGGGGTTGAGGTGGGGGTGATAGGCGGGGGAGCTATGGAAGCTGGGAGAAAGAAGAAACCAGGGCTACATTCTAAGCAGCTCTGAGTAGAAGAGCAGAAATTGGCCAAGGCACTTCCAGCCTTCAGAGAGCAGAGAAGCAAAGGCCACAGCTCTTTCACTGTACCCAGCCTTTATAAACGTGGGGATCTCCACTTCATCAAGTGATTTCTTCCCCAGCGCTCTCCACTGAGACTTCTCAAGTAAAGTCACCATTGTCGTCTGTCTCACCAAGTCCAACGTGTGTCCTAAGTATGCATCTTGCTCAATCTTTCCACAGCATACGATACATTCCCTCTCTCATTCCTGAACTCCTTCTCCTGGTTTCCAGAGCCCTGGCGATCCTGTCTACCGTCTTCTCCTTCCGAGTCTCTGCCTCCAGATTTGGAGCAGCCCTCAGCTCTTTCTCTGACCCTGTTCTTCTTTCTGTTCCTCCAGTGATAACACCCAGTCTATTGTATTAAACATGCTCCCTTAAGGCTAGGGCTGGTGTTAGTCACTTAGTCGTGTCCGACTCTTTGCGATACCATGGACTGTAGCCCACCAGGAGCCTCTGCTCATGGAATTCTCCAGGCAAGAAAACTGGAGTGGGTAGCCATTTCCTTCTCCAGAGCATCTTCCCAATCCAGGAATCAAACCAGGTCTCCTACATCACAGGCAGATTCTTTACCATCTGAGCCACCAGGAAAGCCCATTAAGGGGACTACTCTCAAATATATAGTCCTAGTTTTGATTTATTTTTTTAGTTTAATACCAACTCAACACCTACAGCTATAAGTTGTTGCAAAGGTAATTGCAGCTTTTGCACTGTTGAATTCTGCCTTTGAAATTGCAATACATTCTTAATTAAATGTGGTCGTGTTATACATCATTTAATACACATTTCTTGCTTTATGGTTTTTTTTTGCCTGATGACTTATTACTTGCTGTTTATATTTATTTAAGACTATGGAAATGATGTTAGACAAAAAGAAAATTCTAGCAATTTTCTTGAGTTCAAAATGGGCTGCAAAACAGCGGAGACAATGCATTTGGCCCAGGAACTGCTAATGAACGTACAGTGCAGTGGTAGTTGAAGAAGTTTTGCAAAGGAGATGAGACCCTTGAAGAGGAGGAGCATAGTGGAAGTTGCCAATAACCACCTGAGAGCCACCATTGAAGCTGATCCTCTTACAACTACATGAAAGTTGCCAAAGACTTCAACATCAACCATTCTCGGGTCATTCAGCATTTGAAGCAAATTGGCAAGGTGAAAAAGCTCAATAAGTGGGTGCCTCAAGAGCTGACTGTGGTGGATTCATGTTGATATATGGCAAAACCAATACAATATTGTAAAGTAAAAAAATAATAATAATAAAAATAAAATAAAAAACAAACAAAAACATCATTGCTCTGAAGTGTCATCTTCTCTTATTCTATGCAACAACAATGAACTGTTTATCTACCAAATTGTGTCATGTGATGACAAGCGGACTTTATACAACAACCATCGATGACCAGCTCAGTGGCTGGACTAAGAAGAAGCTGCAAAGCAGTTCCCAAAGCCAAACTTGCACCAAAAAAGGCCCTGGTGACTGTTTGGTGGTTTCCTGCCTGTCTGATCCACCTCAGCTTTCTTAATCTTGGCAAAACCATTGCATCTGAAATGCTCAGCAAATCAATGAGACGCATTGAAAACGGCAACTCCTGCGCCCGACACTGGGCAACAGAAAGGGCCCAGTTTTTTCCCATGGCAACGCCTGACCACACATCATCACACCACCGACACTTCAAAAGTTGAATGAATTGGGCTACAAAGCTTTGCCTCATCTGCCATATTCACGTGACCTCTCGCCAACTGACTACCACTTCTTTAAGCATCTGGACAATTTTTTTCAGGGAAAAACACTTTTACAACCAACAGGGTGCAGAAAATGCTTGCCAAGAGTTCATCAAATCCCCAAGCACAGATTTTTACATTACGGTAATAAAGTTATTTCTTGTTGGCAAATATGTGTTGACTCTAATGGTTCCTATTTTGATTAATGAAGATGTGTTTGAGCATAGTTATAATGATTTAAAATTCATGGTCCAAAACTGCAATTACATTGGTACCAACCTAACAGTAGGCATGTCAAATGAACATTTCCCAGAGCTCTAGATTTGTCCCCTCAAGCCTGCTCCCCTCGCAAGTCTTCTCCACATTCTAAGTGTCCTCAGTATCCTCGAGCAGCCCGCATCGCTCTTGGAGTCACCCTCATCTCTTCTTTCCCCCCCTCGTATCATACATACACATGTATCATCCACCATCAGCCACTCATGCCAGCTCCACCTACAAAATACATCCTGTATTTCCCTCTTCCTCACGACCTCCAATGCCATGATCCCAGACCTACTTGCCTGGGTGTCTGCAATACAGCCTTGGCTCTTCTCCATGCTGCCACACTTGTCCCTCTTCCCACCACCAGAGTTGCCTACACCATCCCAGGTGCAAACCTCCATTCCCTGGAAATACAAGCAGCTTTATCGTGGACCTCAAGGTCCTTCGTGATTTGGATCCCGCTTCCTCTGTGACATCATTTCCTGCAGTCTGCCCCTCGGCCTCTGGGCTCCAGCCACACCACCATCCCTCTGAACCCTCACCTTCACCTCAGCACTTCTAACTTGCTGACGCATCTCCTGGCACAGCTCTTCTTTCCCTCACTGCGTTCAGGTCTGCTCAGACCGTGCCTCTTAGGAAAGGCCTTCCTGGCCACCTTCTCCCTGCCTTCTGCCCACAACCCTCATCACTTTGTTCGCTTCATCTTCACAGGACAGGACATGGAGCCACACAGCCTTAATATGTTGGCCCTTTCTCCCACTGAAATGCAAACTCAGGGTGGCAGAGGCTCTTGCATCATCACCACTCTGCCTGTGGTAGTGCCTGGCACCTAGCAGGCACTGGAGGAATATCGTTTTAAATAAATGTAAAGATAAAGAAGTTAATACCTTCCTTCTACTTCAAGCTAGACTTGAGCAGAGTGTAACTCTGGAGGAAAACATCAGCAAAGAGCCAGAAATAGAGAGCAGAGAAGCTACATCAGAGACCCAGGGTTCCAGCAGGCAGCAGAGGAGCAGAGAGAAAAACGCGACTGCCACCCAAGGGAGCAAATGATTCCGAGTCTTGAGAATAATCCTGGACACGTGAGCTACACCAAGACACCATGGCTCACTCATCAGACGGGAGCGAGTAACACAGTATGGCATCAGTAGGTGGTAAAAAACATGTGGAAACATCCTCTCGGACTCTGCTGGTATGAGTGTAAAGAGGGGCGGTGCAGCCAATTTGCAGGGCAGCTTTGCAGTATCTATAAAATGCCCAAGTTCACACAGCCTGTCATCCGATATTTCCATTTATAGTCGAGAGAAACGTTCACACAGCTGGACACTGAGGCATATACAGGAATGCTGCCTGGAGCTTGGTTTGTAGTATTTCAAAGGTTAGGAACAAGTTGGACATCCTCGTAGAAAAATGGAGACAAGCATGCTATCTACTCATATAATGGGATATTATACAGTCGTTAAAAGGCACAAGCTCGATCTACATATAACAACATGGATACCACTCTGAGACACACTTCTAAGTGGAAAAGGGAATATGCAGCCATTATTCACTATATCATTTCTACTAAAAATCTGCATATACAATGATGAACAGATTTGCAGAGCAGCAACGGAGACACAGACACAGAGAACAGGCTTATGGACACAGCTGTGGGGGAGGAAGGAGAGGGTGGGATATAGAGAGAGTAACATGGAAACACACATTACCATATGTAAAATAGACAGCCAATGGGAATTTGCTGTCTGACTCAGAGAATTCAAGCCGGAGCTCAGTAACAACCTAGAGTGGTGGGGTGGGGAGGGACGTGGGAGGGATGTTCAAGGGCAAGGGGATAGTTAAACCTACGGTTGATTCATGCTGATGTTTGGTAGAAACCAGCATAATACTGTAAAGCTAGTATCTCTCAATTAAAAATAAGCAGATAAAAAAATAAAATAAAAAAGTCTTGCTGGTAAGAATCAAAAGTTCAAGTATTTGTTTGTAATGTTTGTAAAGACACTAAATTATATGAGACACACTTGTAATATAATAGTAAATGATAAAAACAGAATTTCGAATCCTATCTACATACCATATTGTTTAACATTTTAAAAACGAAACACTGAATAATGGATTTAAGAGGCACACTAAAAAAAAATGTATACACACAAGATTACTACATGTCTCACAAGGATATAGTGCTTTTTGTACGTTGGAGGACACAAAATCAAGTAAATTATCCAAGGGGAGCTCATCTTTATATGTAACACCTTAATATTTCACAGGTAATTTACAGAGAGAACTGTTGTTGTTGTTTTGTTGCTAAGACGTGTCTGACTCTTTTGCAACTTCATGGACTGCAGCCCCCCAGGCTTCTCTATCCATGGAGTGGGTTGCCATTTCCTTCTGTAGGGAATCTTCCTGACCCAGGGATTGATCCTGCGTCTCTTACATCTCTTGCACTGGCAGGCAGATTCTTTACCACCAAGCCACTAGGAAAGCCCACATATACGTTATATTATTTTAGGAACATGTATGGGCTTCCCTGGTGGCTCAGCCAGTAAAGAATCTTCATGCAATGAGGGAGACCTGGCTTCGATCCCTGGGTTGGGAAGATCCTCTGGAGAAGGGCATGGCAACCCACTCCAGCATTCTTGCCTGGAGAATCCTCATGGACAGAGGAGCCTGGCAGACTACAGTCCAAGGAGTCACAAAGAATCAGACATGATTGAGCAACCAAGCACAGAAGAATACATAGGTATATACTCCTGGAGCAGTAAGATTGAGGCAAGTAGTGGCAGTAATTGAGACTAGGGAGACTGCCTGGGGCAAGCAGTGAACAGGCTAGTGTACCAGGCTGTCTTGTGGACTTTATTCAGTGATTCTACACCATTCATCCATTTCTCCAGTTTAATTTGTAGCTTTGAGAACCAAGAGAAATCTCTCAATAATTAGGATTGACCCTATACATTTTTAAAATGTGTTTGAAATCATTACATTCTCTTGCAGCCTTGCACAACCATCATGCCGATAAGCCCCTTTTATGATGTACAAAAGTTGCCCTGCTAAAAGCATTATATTCTTTCAGACGTCATTAAAAAAAAAAAAAAAACCAACCAGAGGCTGAATATGGCACCTATTAAATTACCCTGCCCTATCTCTTTGAAATTCCAGGAAAAAACTTGAAGTTCAAAGAAAAATGAGGATGCTTAATTATAAAGATGTTTTCAGCCTGCATAATTAACTGCTTTATGGTGACAGCATTCAGTCTATTAGCCAGCATATCATTCACCCAAACTTGTGTTGAGCTCAATGGTATTAGGTATTCAGACTACACTGATGAGCAAGGACAATCCCCACTCTCATGGAATTTACAGACTAGGAAGGGAAAGGTATTAGATATGTTACTGCAACAAAGAATGTAAAACTGCAACAGAAGCTGACTGTGGCTCAGATCATGAACTCCTTACTGCAAAATTCAGACTGAAAATTCAGACTGAAATTCAAACCACTAGGTCATTCAGGTATGACCTAAATCAAATCCATTATGATTATACAGTAGAAGGGACAAATAGATTCAAGAGATTGGATCTGATAGAGTGCCTGAAGAACTACGGATGGAGGTTCATAACACTATACAGGAAGTGGTGATCAAAACCATCACAAGAAAAAGAGATGCAAGAAGGGAAAATGGTTGTCTCAGGAGGCCTTCCAAATAGTTAAGAAAAGAAGAGGAACAAAAGGCAAAGGAGAAAAGGAAAGATAGAAGCATCTGAATACAGAGTTCCAAAGAATAGCAAGGAGAGATAAGAAAGCCTTCCTCAGTGATCAATGCAAATAAATAGAGGAAAACAACAGAATGGGAAAGACTAGAGATCTCTTCAAGAAAATTAGAGATACCAAGAGAACATTTCATGCAAAGATGGGCTCAATAAAAGCTGTCTCTTATACACATCTTGATCTCTGGTTCCTCTGCCTTTTCTAAAACCAGCTTGAACNGAATATGCAGCCATTATTCACTATATCATTTCTACTAAAAATCTGCATATACAATGATGAACAGATTTGCAGAGCAGCAACGGAGACACAGACACAGAGAAGGGGCTTATGGACACAGCTGTGGGGGAGGAAGGAGAGGGTGGGATATAGAGAGAGTAACATGGAAACACACATTACCATATGTAAAATAGACAGCCAATGGGAATTTGCTGTCTGACTCAGAGAATTCAAGCCGGAGCTCAGTAACAACCTAGAGTGGTGGGGTGGGGAGGGACGTGGGAGGGATGTTCAAGGGCAAGGGGATAGTTAAACCTACGGTTGATTCATGCTGATGTTTGGTAGAAACCAGCATAATACTGTAAAGCTAGTATCTCTCAATTAAAAATAAGCAGATAAAAAAATAAAATAAAAAAGCCTTGCTGGTAAGAATCAAAAGTTCAAGTATTTGTTTGTAATGTTTGTAAAGACACTAAATTGTATGAGACACACTTGTAATATAATAGTAAATGATAAAAACAGAATTTCGAATCCTATCTACATACCATATTGTTTAACATTTTAAAAACGAAACACTGAATAATGGATTTAAGAGGCACACTAAAAAAAAATGTATACACACAAGATTACTACATGTCTCACAAGGATATAGTGCTTTTTGTACGTTGGAGGACACAAAATCAAGTAAATTATCCAAGGGGAGCTCATCTTTATATGTAACACCTTAATATTTCACAGGTAATTTACAGAGAGAACTGTTGTTGTTGTTTTGTTGCTAAGACGTGTCTGACTCTTTTGCAACTTCATGGACTGCAGCCCCCCAGGCTTCTCTATCCATGGAGTGGGTTGCCATTTCCTTCTGTAGGGAATCTTCCTGACCCAGGGATTGATCCTGCGTCTCTTACATCTCTTGCACTGGCAGGCAGATTCTTTACCACCAAGCCACTAGGAAAGCCCACATATACGTTATATTATTTTAGGAACATGTATGGGCTTCCCTGGTGGCTCAGCCAGTAAAGAATCTTCATGCAATGAGGGAGACCTGGCTTCGATCCCTGGGTTGGGAAGATCCTCTGGAGAAGGGCATGGCAACCCACTCCAGCATTCTTGCCTGGAGAATCCTCATGGACAGAGGAGCCTGGCAGACTACAGTCCAAGGAGTCACAAAGAATCAGACATGATTGAGCAACCAAGCACAGAAGAATACATAGGTATATACTCCTGGAGCAGTAAGATTGAGGCAAGTAGTGGCAGTAATTGAGACTAGGGAGACTGCCTGGGGCAAGCAGTGAACAGGCTAGTGTACCAGGCTGTCTTGTGGACTTTATTCAGTGATTCTACACCATTCATCCATTTCTCCAGTTTAATTTGTAGCTTTGAGAACCAAGAGAAATCTCTCAATAATTAGGATTGACCCTATACATTTTTAAAATGTGTTTGAAATCATTACATTCTCTTGCAGCCTTGCACAACCATCATGCCGATAAGCCCCTTTTATGATGTACAAAAGTTGCCCTGCTAAAAGCATTATATTCTTTCAGACGTCATTAAAAAAAAAAAAAAAACCAACCAGAGGCTGAATATGGCACCTATTAAATTACCCTGCCCTATCTCTTTGAAATTCCAGGAAAAAACTTGAAGTTCAAAGAAAAATGAGGATGCTTAATTATAAAGATGTTTTCAGCCTGCATAATTAACTGCTTTATGGTGACAGCATTCAGTCTATTAGCCAGCATATCATTCACCCAAACTTGTGTTGAGCTCAATGGTATTAGGTATTCAGACTACACTGATGAGCAAGGACAATCCCCACTCTCATGGAATTTACAGACTAGGAAGGGAAAGGTATTAGATATGTTACTGCAACAAAGAATGTAAAACTGCAACAGAAGCTGACTGTGGCTCAGATCATGAACTCCTTACTGCAAAATTCAGACTGAAAATTCAGACTGAAATTCAAACCACTAGGTCATTCAGGTATGACCTAAATCAAATCCATTATGATTATACAGTAGAAGGGACAAATAGATTCAAGAGATTGGATCTGATAGAGTGCCTGAAGAACTACGGATGGAGGTTCATAACACTATACAGGAAGTGGTGATCAAAACCATCACAAGAAAAAGAGATGCAAGAAGGGAAAATGGTTGTCTCAGGAGGCCTTCCAAATAGTTAAGAAAAGAAGAGGAACAAAAGGCAAAGGAGAAAAGGAAAGATAGAAGCATCTGAATACAGAGTTCCAAAGAATAGCAAGGAGAGATAAGAAAGCCTTCCTCAGTGATCAATGCAAATAAATAGAGGAAAACAACAGAATGGGAAAGACTAGAGATCTCTTCAAGAAATTAGAGCTACCAAGGGAATATTTCATGCAAAGATGGGCACAATAAAGGACAGAAAGGGTATGGACCTAACAGAAGCAGAAGATATTAGAAGATGTGGCAAGAATACATAGAAGAACTATACCAAAAAGGTCTTTATGACCTGGATAACCACGATGGTGTGCTCACTCACCTAGAGCCAGACATCCTGGACTGTGAAGTCAAGTGGGCTTAGGAAGCATTACTACGAACAAAGCTACTGGAGGTGATGGAATTCCAGTTGAGCTATTTCCAATCCTAAAAGATGATGCTGTGAAAGTGCTGCATTCAGTATACCAGCAAATTTGGAAAATTCAGTAGTGGCCACAGGATTGGAAAAGGTCATTTTTCATTTCAGTCCCAAAGAATGGCAATGCCAAAGAATGTTCAAACTATCATGCAATTGCATTCATTTTGCATGCTAGAAAGGTAATGCTAAAAATCCTCCAAGCTAGGCTTCAACAATAACGTGAACCAAGAACTTCCTGATGTACAAGCTGGATTGAGAAAAGGTAGAGGAACCAGAGATCAAATTGCCAACATGTGTTAGATCATAGAAAAAACAAGGGAATTCCAGAAGAACATCTACTTCTGCTTTATTGACTATGCCAAAGCCTTTGACTGTGTGGATCACAACAAACTGTGGAAAATTCTGAAACAGATGGAAATACCAGACTACCTTACCTGCCTCCTAAGAAACTTGTATGCAAGTCAAAAAGCAACAATTAGAACCAGACATAGAACAACAGACTGGCTTCAAATTGGGAAAAGTGTATGTCAAGGCTGCATATTGTCACCCTGCTTATTTAACTTATATGCAGAGTACATCATGGAAAATGCCAGACTGGATGAAGCACAAGCTGGAATCAAGATTGCTGGGAGAAATATCAATAACCTCAGATATGCAGATGACACCACCCTTCTGGCAAAAACCATAAGGAACTAAAGAGCCTCTTGATGAAGGTGAAAGAGGAGAGTGAAAAAGCTATGTTAAAACTCAATATTCAAAAATGAAGATCATGGCACCCAGTCCCCTCACTTCATGGGGAAACACTGGAAACAGTAACAGACTTTATTTTCTTGTGCTCCAAAGTTACTGCGGACCATGACAGCAGCCATGAAATTAAAATTCACTTGCTCCTTGGAAGAAAAGCTATGACAAATCTAGACAGTGTACTAAAAAAACAGAAACATCACTTTCCAACAAAGGTCTGCATGGTTATAGCTATGGTTTTTCCAGTAGTCATGTATGGATGTGAGAGTTGGACCATAACGCAGGCTGAGCGCCAAAGAATCAATGCTTTAGAACTATGGTGCTGCAGAAGACTCTTGAGAGTCCCTTGGACTGCAAGGAGATCAAACCAGTCAGTCCTAAAGGAAATCAACCCTGAATATTCATTTAAAGACAGATACTGAAGCTCTAAGACTTTGGCCACCTGATGCTAAGAGCCAACTCATTGGAAAAGACCCTGATGCTGGGAAAGACTGAAGGCAGGAGAAGAAGGGGACAACAAAGGATGAAATGGTTGGATGGCATCACCGATTCAATGCACACGAGTTAGAGCAAACTCTGGGAGATGATGAAGGACAGGGAAGCCTGGTGTGCTGCAGTTCATGGGGTCCCAAAGAGTCAGACAGAACTGGGCGACTGAACAACAAAAATAATAAATAAGTTCTACAAAAGAATGGCCCATGGTGTTTTAAGCACAGTTTTTCTGGAGAAGTAGAGACTGAGATTTAAAGGAAGAAAAGAAGAAAAACTATGTTCTGCAGCAGTGGATAAAGCAGTTAACTCCTCTTGATAAACAGAATAGCATACGTAAACATCCTGTGGCCCCAAACGCAGAATGCAAAAATTTCAAAGGGCCTTTGAGGATACAATAGCTGAAAAAAAATGGTTTTGTTTGTTTGTTTTTTGCTGTTTCCTAATTTCTTTACCCAGAGAAAAATGATGAGAACATAAAGTTGACATATCATGTAACTAAATACTTGACCTTGCCATCTTGCTCTGAATCATGCTTTTTTAAAAAGAAGAAGAAGAAGTGCCAAACAAGGCTTTAAATCCACTGCTTGAGAATGAGACTACAAATCTGAGGCTGCTGCATCTTCTCTGGTCTGAGTTACTTAATCAAGCTCCACAAATAATCAAATCAATAGCCTCTTAGAATGAGTAGGCTGTAATATTCATAATATAAGAAAAAATCTTATACCTCATGGCAGGGGCAGGTGGGTGAAGAGCCAAAGCATTTCTATAGCTCCATATAAACGACACAAGTAATTGACAGCTGAAATTTTAACTTTGGGCTACCTCTTGGCATGTACACAAAGTGGCTGTCTACAAGAAGAGAAATTTGTTCTTGAGTTCCCAACAAGCATCAGTCAAGGCCCTCAGGAATAACTTTCCAGAATGTTCTTGACTACAACTCATAGTAAGAAAGCTATCTCTCATTGTGACTTACCACAGATATATAGACACATAAATAAAAGTTTCATGTTTCAAATAAAGCAACTATAAAAAGAGTTTTTAAAAAGAGTTCCCTAGGGCCTATGGTCAACTAGTCTATGACAAAGGAGGCAGGAATATACAGTGGAGTAAAGACAGTCTCTTCAGTAAGTGAAGCTGGATGGAGATGAAGATAGAGAACAGACTTACGGACACAGCAGGCGTGGAGGGGTAGGAAGGAGCGCGTGGGATGAATGGAGAGAGTAGCATGGAAATATATACTCTAACATATGGAAAATAGATGGCCAGTGGGAATTTGTTGTATGACTCAGGGAACTCAAACCAGGGCTCTGTGACAACCTAGAGGGGTGGGATGAGGTAGGAGGAAACTGACATATGTATACTTATGGCTGATCCATCTTGATGCCTTGCAGAAACCAACACAATATTGTAATTACTCTTCCATTAAAAATAAATTTTAAAACGATAAGTGGTGCTGGGAAAACTGGACAGCCACATGTAAAAGCATGAAATTAGAATACCCTCTAATACCAAACACAAAAATAAACTTGAAATGGATTAAAGACCTAAACGCAAGGGCCGGATACTTTATAAAACTTTTAGAGGAAAATATAGGAAGAACACTCTTTGACATAAATCACAGCAAGATCTTTCTGGATCCACCTCCTAGAGTAATAAAAATAAAAACAAAAACAAACAGAACAGAACCTACAGAATGGAAGAACATATTTGCAAGCCAAGCAACTGACAAGGAATTAACATCGAAAATAAACAAAGAGCAACTCAGTATCAATAAAACAGACAACCTAATCAAAAATGGGTAGAAGATCTAAATAGATACTTCTCCAAAGATGACATACAGATAACCAAAAAGTACATGAAATGATGTTCAATATCTAATCAACACTAATTATAAGAGAATGCAAATCAAAACTATAAGGAGGTTATTACCTCATACTGATCAAAATGGTCATCATCAAAAAAAAACATCTACAAGCAGGAGTTCCCTGGTGGCAGAGTGGATAAGAATCTGCCTGCCAATATAGGGGACATGGGTTCGAGCCCTGATTGGGAAGATTCCACATGCCTTGGAGCAGCTGAGCCCATGTGCCGTAATTACTGAAGCCTGAGCACTCTAGGGCCCTTGAACCACAACTAGTGAGCCCCTGGGCCACAACTACTGGAGCCCGTGCACCCTAGAGTCCAAGCTCCACAAGAGAAGCCACCTCAATAAGAAGCCTGTGCACCGCAACTAAGGAGCAGCCCCCACGCACCACAACAAGAGAGAGCCTGTGTGAAGCAATGAAGACCCAGAGCAGCCAAAAAGAAATACATAATAAATAAACGCGGTAGTGTGCACATGTCCAAAATATATATATATTTTAAATATACAAACAATAGAGTTGGAAAGGGTGTGGTGAAAAGGGACGCCTCCTGTTCTATTCGTGGGAATGTGAATTGGTGCAGTCATTATGGAGGACAGCACAGAGGTGACTTTAAAAGCTAAAAACAGCGCTACCATATGATCCAGCAATCTCACTCTTGGGCACACATTTGGAGAAAATCATAGCTTGAAAAGACACACGCATCCCAGTGTTCACTGCAGCACCATTTACAACAGCCAAGACATGGAAGCAACCTAGATGTCCACTGGCAGAGGAATGGATAAAGAAGCTGTGGTACCTATATACAACGGAATGTTATAAACATTCAAACAGAACAAAATAATGCCTTTTGCAGCAACGTGGATGGACCGAGACACTGCCATACTAAGTGAAGTAAACCAGAGAAAGACAAATACCATGATGATCGCTTACATGTGGAATCTAGGGGGAAAATGGTACAAGTGAACTGACAAAACAGAAATAGTCTCACAGATGCAGAAAACTAACTTACTGTTACCTGGGAGAAAGTGGGGCGGATAATTTGGGAGGTAGGGATTGACATATATACACACACTTATATATAAAACAAATAACTAATAAGGACCTACTGAGGGCTTCCCAAGTGGTGCAAGTGGTAAAGAATCCACCTGCCAATACAGGAGACACAAGAGGCGTGGGTTCAGTCCCCGGGTCAGGAAGATTCCCCTGAGCAGGATGTAGCCCCTCGCCCCCAACTATGCCTGTCGGGAACATTCCATGGGCAGAGGAGCGTGGCAGGCTACTATCTACTGGGCCACAAAGATTCAGACGTGACTGAGCACACACAAGGACCTACTGTCTAGCACAGGGAACTCAATACTCAGTAATAACCTATATGGGAAAAGAATCTAAAAAAGAGGAGATATATGTAAATGTATAACTNACTATGCCTGTCGGGAACATTCCATGGGCAGAGGAGCGTGGCAGGCTACTATCTACTGGGCCACAAAGATTCAGACGTGACTGAGCACACACAAGGACCTACTGTCTAGCACAGGGAACTCAATACTCAGTAATAACCTATATGGGAAAAGAATCTAAAAAAGAGGAGATATATGTAAATGTATAACTGATTCACCCTATACCTGAAACTAACACAAACTGTAAATGAGGGACTTCCCTGGTGGTCCAGTGGCTCAGATTCTGGGCTTCCACTGCAGGGAGCAGGTGTTTGAGCCCTGGCTGGGGAACTAAGATTCCCACATGCTATATGATGTGGTCAAAAATAAATAAAGTTTAAAAAATAAAGTTTCGTACGGATGATGTCTCAAATGTATTAAATAACATTATTTTAATATTATAAATTAATTATACTCCAATAAATTGTTTTTTAAAAAGAGTTCACTGGGGAAATTAGAATATTTGAATATTTTAGAGATTGGCTATTACCTGATATTAACTGTTAATTTTATTAGGTTTGGTAACAATTACATTGTGGTTTTGTAAGAAAATGCACACACTTAAAAATATATATACATCCTGAAATATATGAGAGTAAAATGAAGTAATGTCTGGGATTCACTTTAAAATATAATCAGCCAAAAAAAAGATAAAACTGGTATGGCACAAATCTTGACAACTGTTGGATCTGGGTGATGAACATATGTGGGTTTATTATATTATTCTCTCTACTTTTGTATATGCTTGAACTTTTTCATAGTAAAAAAAATTAAGTTCAAAGGAAATGAATCTACTCTTACCCTAGCTATGTATAACGCTCTTTCATATTTCTGGGTTTTTTTAAACTAAATAATAGAAGGGGAAAAGAATGGTGGTGGTGACCCCCTACGTTAATTTAATGATGCTCTAAAGGTTTGCGGTACATGATTTGAGATTTATAGCTACCTGGTCTTTGCTCTGCCCATATGGAATCATTCTATCACAAAAGAGACATCTTGGTCACTTGAATGCAAATCAAAAACAAAAAGCCTAATTCTATTCAATGTTTCCAGCTTCTAAAAATGTAATGCTTCCTGACATTTCCATAGTTGTCTATTTAAGTTCAATGTAAATAGCTGCTGCTACTTTGGGAGCGCCTGATAATGTCTATCACAGTACAAGGATGCTTGTCTCTCTGGTGACATCTAAATGTTGATCTTGTAAATTCTACAGCAACACATAATGTAGTACAACGATATGCCAAGTAGCATCAAAAACATTTTTTTTTTCAAAAGCTGGGTTTAATGTAAATGTCAAATCAACTCAGAGGAAAACAAATTACAAAATGTATTCAGATGATTTCAGCTAATTAATTATCTCCATTGATAATATTTTGAACTTTGGATGCATAGGTTATCAAATGCATCATTTCTGTTGTTAGTTATAATTGCTAACTTATACAACATGATGATTGTATATGCTGCTAAAATGTAAGACAAATTATTATTTTTTATTTTTATTTTTTATGTGGGAATTTTATATTTTTATGTGGGAATTTCCAACATTAAATTTATATATATCCAGTGTTTTTTACTGTAGTGAGATATGGATTGAAAAAAATGCTCATGATCCCAAAGATAAATAAATCACACTCAGCCTTCCTTTTGATCACCTGGGGGAAATCACCCATCAATTCCAAAATGCCACTGTGACTTTGTGAATGTGACTGGATATCTAACATTTATAACACTGCTTCCTCCACCTGCTTAACTGCAACTTTATTTTATTCAAATGTCACCTTTTTCCAAGCCTCAAGCACTTTAGGGAAGCTGGGTTACATAAACCCTTTTATCTAAACCAGTTATGGTAATCCCCTTCTCCCTGCCATTGATTGGTTTAGTAATGAACATGTGATAAAATTCTGGCCAATGAAATAGAGTAAGCCAGTTAAGGGGGGTTTCCAGGAAAGTTTCTCCTGCTCCTCTAAGAGGTAGAAGACTATTCATTTGGACACTGTCAGAGCTGCACACGAGGCTGGGTCCCCTGCAGCATCTTTCTACCAGCCTCAAAGGGAACTTCACATAGAGGAGAACCAGTCTAAGACAATCACACATGAAAAGAATTGAGGCTCCTACTTCTGAGTTTCTTACAATCTGAAATGGTCCATTTCCTTATCCTTTAAGCCTCTTGCATGTTACTTGCAGCTAAGAGTTCTTAAATGATATATGAGCTTTTTTAGTACTTTAAACTTCCTATCTATTACTTATTAAGTAAACTGTGAGCTTAAACTGAGTGGATCTGTGTGACTCCAGAACAGCTGGTCATTTCAGCTCGAAACACCAAAAGTAAGTTGGGATGGGATCAGAGAAAAACACTAATGTACCAGTCTCTGAGAAATTTAGGAGTACTCTAGCCAATAGGGTGAGGCTGAGTAGAGAGAAGAAAAGATCAACAACAAAAAAATTGGTGCCTAGGTTAACTCTATTAGAACAAGGGGCAACAACCCAAACATCTGAATTTCATATATCATGGATCTCAAACCGTTGGAGGCATGACTGCCAGGTGTCAGCGGCAACTGAGAAAGATCTCAGCTAATTATGAGACTACACGGTACAGTGTGGTGCATCAAAGCAGGTGACTTCTGAAGTTAAGTATCAGCAGAGGGAGAGGTGCTGATCTAATCTAAGGGTTGGAGAGAGAGAGAAGGAAAATGACTGAATTTTGACAAGAGATCTTTCTGTGGGAAAAGGGGATGCTAGGCCACCCTCATTTTGCAACTGCTGAGAAACAATTAGCTAGGCAAGGAACGGGCAGAAGTGCTGTACCACTCTGTCTTGACCAAGGACTCTTCATAATTTTCAGAAAGGCATGCCAGGTACAGGAAAAAGTAGGTAGCACTTGGTTTTCACTAAGTGCAGGAGGATAATGCGAAGGTAACTGTTTTGATTCAAAAAACATCTTGAGCTCCTTGAAAGAAAGGAATGATGTCATTTCTAAATGGGAATTATGTATTTTATGTAAAGGAGTTATATGCTTGGCATATGCTATTTAAAGCAAAATGATCACAGCATATGTTTTGTTTTACGTTACTTAAGTGGCCTTTAATGTTAGAACATCACCCAACACATAGTAGGCATGCAGATTCTGGTTGAAGAAGTATTTCTTGAGTATTTACTAGAAAAAGTTGAAAAGGTAGAACATTTATTCAGCCAAACGTAGGGGGGAAGCTTTCTTGACATATAAAACTTCTAAATAAATTTAAAATCTTTTCGGGTTTTTCTTTTTTTGCAAAATACACCTTTTAGAATAAATTATTTCTATTATTACATCTGAGTTTTTTTTTAGCTGACAGTTTTTTAAACTAGCAAATATATTTTTAAACAGTTTCTGAAACTAAAGAAAGCTTGATAATTAGGTGTAAACAGAGATGTGAGTGGCAATTCTATTTAAACTCTTTAAAATCCATTCTACACTTGTTAGTATTAATGCAACATTTGATTTTTAGTCGAATTTGAATGGAGATAATGTATAGCTATATCTGCCTGTGACAGAAGCTATCATGGATTTCAAACAGGTTTATTATTTAAAATCCCATAAAATAAGTCTAATGGTTCAACAGGGATTTTCATTAATAGGAACAAGACTTTATAAACCACATTTGCAAAGTGTACAAAGCACATTTAAATCTAATCTGACCCACACATGTACAATTTCTTAGAAGCTTATCAAATCCAAGCCTTTGAAAATGCATACACTGTAACAGATTTTTCAAAAACATGATGGAAAATATATACCACCCAGCTAAACACTCTCTTGATTTAGAATCGAGGCCTATATGTTTCTATTTCCATAGTGACTATTGCTGTGGAATCGACATGTTTTAATTTAGATTTGAGATTATAAACATCGTTTGGAGACAGAATTTATTTTCTCTCCTACAACTTCTGAAAATTGATCAGTCTAAGTGCTACAGAACAGAAGCAAATTCTGAAGATTTAGAAATTATTTGGCTTAAGGGACATTTTTTATTAACAGAAGATGAGTTTTTATGAAAATTCATGGCTTTTTAACCCTTACAATTTTTTCATGAATGTTCATATCTTGTAAAAATACTCTGAAGAAGGGATTTCTAACAGGCCTCTCTCACAAGCATTTAAACTGTGCTAAGATGTACCTGTTTTGTTTTTTAAATCAAGGTCATGAGATAAGGATAAAGCAAATATTTTTGCCTAAATTTCTTAAAAGGTTAAAATGAGACTTTTTTTCCTTCATTCATCATCTAAGAAGGGTAGTTAGAATGTGATTCACATTTAGCAGTGTAAATTAGCAATCCAAAAGACTAATGAAAAGAGGAGAATGGATTATATTCTTTTTAAAATCCTTATTTATTTTGTGGGCGGGACAATTGATGCATGGCAACTTTTGTCCTTTCTGGTTAGCTCCTTGCTTCTGTCACGCCCATGTCTCCTGATTCCTTTTTTGGCCATACCCCACAGTGTGTGGGAACTTAGGTCCCTACCCAAGGACCCAACCTGTGCCCACCCACTGCATCAGAAGCACAGAGCCTTAACCACTGGACCTCCAGGGAATCCCCTGCTCTTTTTATTAATGTTTTCCATGAGCTTTCTTTTTCTTTTGGAACCCCTACTCTCCCTCTGCTCAAGATTATAAATGAGGATGGGCAGGGGCGAGGAAAGCGGTGAAAGAAGCGGGGGGTTGCCAAGTGCTTGGGTGGCGAGCAGCTCAAAATGCTGGCGGAGAAGGAAGAGCAAACCCAAGGCCGAAAGCAAACCCTGGGCGAAAACGAGGTAGGCAGGAGCACGTCCCAAGAGCTCTATGAAAGGACAATGGTTTATACCCTGAAAGGAAGATCTACTTCTCAAATGAACAAAAACAAACTCAGACAACTTCCCTTCACAAGGTTCATATGACCCACACAGCCCAGCTGCTACAGAAACAGCTGCCAGCCCACACCTTGGGACCTGCAGGGACTAGAAAGCCATGCTAATTAAGGTCACTCTTGAACTGCAGCTTCTAGTTTTGGAGAAATAAGGTTGAAAAAATGCTTCATAAATCCACCCTCTTCCGCAATTTGATTTTTTTTTGGTTCTCTCTGAAGAATAAAGCTAAACCAAAAGTTTATACACCCCCATTCATTGACAGAACTGCTCCATCCTCAGAAGCCAGCTTCTCAGCCCAGAGATGGTCTTCAATGAAAAGAAACTGTGAATCGCAGAGGGGAAGCCAGGAGAGATGTCAGAGAGAGGAGATTTCATTCATGATTAGCCAGACTCACCAATGATAACTGAAAGCTAACGCTTTGCAGTAATGATTTCTCTCAAAGACTGCGAAGTGTTTGCTGAAGATGTGTGTGTGTGTGCGCGCACACGCGCGTGCACGTACCAAGTTGCTTGTCATGTTCGACTCTTTCAACCCTATGGACTGTAACCCACCAGACCTCCTCTGTCCATGGGATTCTCCACCCGAGAATACTGGAATGGGTTGCTATGCTCTCCTCTAGGGGAATTTTCCCAACCCAGGGATCAGAATCACGTCTCTCACATCTCCTGCAATGGCAGGTGGGTTTTTTTTTAACCACTAGCGCCACCTGGGAAGCCTGTAGTTTATTCAAATATGTCTGGCACACTCTTTGAAGGGACCACATTTACTATCCAGGGACAGATTAATTCATTCTTCGATGTGATATTCAGTGAATGTTTGCTGGAACCCTGAGGGCCATGAAGAACAATGGAGCAGATAAGAAAGGCCAAGATAGTCATTCATTCCAAATTTACTAGATACCTCTTATGTGTTATGTGCTATTCTGGGATCCAAGGAATACAGCAATGAAGAAAATACATAAAAATCCCTGCCCTAATAAAGAAGGAAAGGGAAGAGGGAACAAGGGGGAGTGAGTGTTTGAGTCTATGGGCATAGAAAGGAGGAAAGTTTCACATTTCAAGCTGACTGGCACAGAAGGCCTCCCTTGAGACCTGAAGGGAGAGAGAATCCATGGGGGGAAAAGGTTCCAGAGGAAGGCATGGCAAGTGCAAAGGTCCTGAGGCAGGGGCTTGCCCAGCATGTGTGAGCAACATCAAGCAGGCTGTGGAGTGAGTGAGGGGGCACAAGCAGACGAGCTCAGACGCCAATTTAAGGGGATGGGTGTGGGACCTTGAAAGTCAGAATTAGGCTTTTACTCTTGAGTGGTACATGATAAAGCATTCGAGGGCTTCAAGCAGAGTGACGTGATCTGATATTTTGCAGCAAACAGTTACTGGGCATCTGTTGTGAGCCAGGCGCTGTGCTAGTCCAGACATGTAGGTGCTGGGGATGTGCCATCGACATGGTCCCTGCCCTCCCTCATGGAGCTTAGACTGGAGAAGGACAGAAACACACAAGCAAGAAAACCAGCTGACAAAAATGGTGGCTTGTGATCATTCTGAAGACAAAATCCAGGTCCTGGCATCCTTGCATAATGCTAGATGGGGTTAGAGACTGGGTCGAGGTGTTGAGGAAGACATCTTCAAGGAGGTGATACTGGAGGTGAGTCTTCAGTGAGCCAGAGGGGCTAAATATAATGCTGGGGAACAGAGTACATCAGGCAGTCCCTGCTAAGTCCCTTCAGTTGTGTCTGACTCTCGGCAACCCATGGACTGTAGCCCACCAGGCTCCTCTGTCCATGGGATTCTCCATCAAAGAACACTGGAGGGGGTTGCCATGCCCTACTCCAGGAGATCTTTCCAACATCAGGCAGAGGGAACTGCATATTCTAGGGCCCTAGATATGAACAGGTATGACTTATTGCAAGGACAGAAAGACACCAAGACAGCTAGTCCACAAAGCATGAAGGACAGCAGACAGAGGATGAGACTGTCGCCTCAGGCTGGAGGCAGACCGGAAAGTGCTTGAGCCCTGGGGAAGAGATCTGAAGAAGACATTGGTGACCCAAGGAAGAAAAATGTCAGACATTATACAAGAGCTACAGACAAAAAGCTGTGAGGGTTTTCAATGAGGCACTGGGAGGAAGGAAGTTATGTTGAACTGAGCTTGGAGGGGGCACAGAATTGAGGCACGCCAGGAGGGGAGAGGACCCTGTGAAGGCGGGCCGGGCACAGAGGGAGTGAACCCTGTCGCTGGCACACGCCCTGTAACAGCTGGGCCCCACTGCAGTCCTTGGGAACTCCCTTTTCCCCTAAATGAAAGGGCATGTGCCCGGAAGGTTTGAGAGAAATAAAAACTACTATTGACAAAATTGTTGTGCATAGTAAATGCCAAACAAATACTCGTTCTCATGTGTGTTAGTTGTTCAGCCATGTCCAACTCTTTGCAACGCCATGAACTATAGCCTGCCAGGTTCCTCTGTCCATGGGATTGTCCAGACAAGAATATTGGAGTGGGCAGCCACGCCCTTCTCCAGGGGATCTTCCCAACCCAGGAATCGAACCTGAGTCTCCTCCATCGGCAGGCAGATTCTTTACTATCTGAGTCACCAGGGGAGCCCGCGAGTTCTCATAATAGAATATAAATGTTGCTGATTTAAGTTCTTATCCCCCAATTAGAGAGACAGGAGGGAACCAGCAACAGTTATCTTCTGAACTTTGTATATCCTTTTCAACACTCGATTTTTTTTTTTTAAAGGAGGAAGTACCTAGCTTCATTCAGATCTAGATTTGATGAGCGTGGAACTTGGCATGGGACATACATGACTAACCACCCCACACTGTGGTCCTCCCAGTGTACCCAGGGAAAACAATAAAGGAAAAAGTAAACCATGCCTTACTACAAGCCCACCTAGAATTAATGAGGTGGAGTGAGGGGAGCTAGGGCTCTCTTTTCAAGGATAAGCCTCACAAAGACCAGACCCACCCCCAATGTTACTATCAAGTTTACATAATGTCGGTCCTTCCTTTCCAATAAAGACCTTTGCGATGCAGGCTATGCCCAAAGGATGAGCAGGAGCCAGCCACAAGAACAGTGAGGGAGAGGAAGCCACTCTACAGCTGAGAACAAGAAGCGCAGGTGCAAGCTATCAGATGTGGGGAAAACTCCAAACAAAAATCAGCCACCACTAAAAAAAACAAACAAACAAACAAAAAACTCATGGGGAAATGAAAATCTCTTCTCTCTTGCAGGCACTCTGGCATCTATTTTCCCCAAGGACGGAATGCCTAACACTGACTTCCAAAGCTATTGATTTCCCATGATCTAAGCAGAAGTGATGTGAGGAGTACTTTAAGCACCGAGCTTCCACTTGTGAGTCCCGCGGAGCACCCCTCGAGGGACGCAACTGCAAACATCACTGCATTCTTCTTCCAACACAATATTCCTTTGCAGTAGATCATCAGTGGTCTTATGTCAGTTTTAAAGATTTGAGAGAAAGCCATCGAGACCCCGCATCTTCTTCAAATTAATCTCTGGCCTACAGTTTAAATCCCACGTTTACTCTGGCTCACTCAAGACATCCAACTCCGCTCTGCTCTCCTCCCCAGAGAAACCCTGCACATGTTAGCACGGGCGTGGAGTATGTGAGAAACTTATTTGAGAGAAAATTCAGGCCAAGAGGACAATTTATCTAAAAGTCATGCATTTTCATGAANAATCTCCGGCCTACAGTTTAAATCCCACGTTTACTCTGGCTCACTCAAGACATCCAACTCCGCTCTGCTCTCCTCCCCAGAGAAACCCTGCACATGTTAGCACGGGCGTGGAGTATGTGAGAAACTTATTTGAGAGAAAATTCAGGCCAAGAGGACAATTTATCTAAAAGTCATGCATTTTCATGAATTAGCCACAAGTCAGAGCATTCTGACTTTCCACATTTTTTTCCTCTGTGACCTCTGGACATGACAGAAGTTGGCTAGCACCTTCTGGTTATTACTATACAACCCAGCTGGTGTTAACCTGTATGCGGGTTTCTGGGTGCACACTTCACAATATTCAAGACCAAAGAGCTAACTTGAAACTTATTAACACAAATCGGATCAAGGAAGCTGTTCTGTTTTCTGGCGTCTCTTGGAGAATGTCAGAATGTAACCCACTGTCCTTCCTTATGGCTACCAGGAAGTTCAGCGTCAGTCACCATCAGTAACCCTGGGAGCTCAGTAACGCTTTCTCTCAGTAACCTAGTAGCTCGTCTATTTTCCTCCCATATGTTACCTTGACTTAACATTTTTATTGACCGTTCACTCAAAAGTGGTTTTGAGTGAAATTAGATTGATTTACTTTTGGAAAGGGACAAATGATAAACGATGGATCTTGACTCTTAGGTCCACCGGGTTTTAGGGTCCATGTCCTTCAACAAACAAGGCACAGACTTCTAGGTTCCAACCCCAGGAAGGGAAACCAGACTTCTTCCATGGTACCACTTGACCTCAGTCAGTATCTTCCTGAAGTCTATGTTGAGATGTCCTCTTTTTCAGTCAACCACACTTAAATTGTTCCTACATCATGGGAGCACTGCAAAAAATAACCAGATTATATCCTAAGAGCTCATTGTTCTTTATTGTTTGGGTGGGGAAGAGGGGTATTTTACTGTTTCTCCCAAAGTTCTATTGAGGTAAACTGACACGACATTATATCAATTATAAGATGCATGACATGCTGATCTGATAGACGTATTTTGTGAAATGATTATCGCTACAGTGTTAGCTAACACCTGCATCACGTCACATAATTACCATTCATATTCTGCGGTGAGAACACTGAAGATTTGTTCTCTTAGCAACTTTCAAGTATAACATGCAGTATTGTTAACTATACTTACAGTGCTGTCTATCAAATCCCCAAAATGTATGAAACTTCTAACTGGAAGTTTGATCAGCGTTTCCCCGTTTCCCTCCCTGAGAGATCTTCCTAAGTCTCATCATGGTGGTGCTGTATTTTTAACTTTTCCCTGAGTTCCTTGGCTCAGCCTCAGCCCCACCTCTGAAGACATTTTTATTCTGTATATAAATACGATGTGTGGATAGGGTTATAGAGTTTTCTTCCTCCAAACTTCTTTCACGTCGCAAAGTAGGACATGTCTACTTGAAAGATTCTCACAACCAGAAGAAGGGATTTAGGCAGACTATAAAAATGAGGCACAAGGAAAACCAATCTTGAACTTCAGACGTTCTGTTTCTAAGGTTTACAAGGAGAAGGTGGGTCATGGCTGAGATTACTGTAGTAGTCAGTATTTTTGGTTATAAACTACAGAAGAGAACTCTGGCCAATTTATGTGGAAAACTAATTCATTGCAAGGTTATGAGGGAGCTAGGAGAACAGAGAGGAAGGTTGTAATAGAAGGTTTGGAAGGGCAGGAATTAGGGGCACTCATGTAACAGGCTGACCCTCGGGTCTCCTTGGAATGAATGAGGTCCAGTTATCTGTAGTCTTGTCCCTCTGCTCAAGAGTTGAATTCCAAATAAAGTATCTGCATAATTCAACTTAAGCTCCACACCTGTCCCCTAGCTGGTGGACATGTCCCAGGGGGGACTGCTTCACAATACCAAGGATCTGTGCTCAGTGGAGAACGGCAGCTCCCTCAAAGCAAACCCAGAAGGCTGATAATCAGGAAGGAAAGCAGAGAATGCTCCAGCGGAAACCAACCATGCTTACGCTTACGCAGCACCATTAGAGGCAGTCACCGCGTGAGGACACCCTACGGAGCTCATCGCTCCCTGAGCTGTGCAACAATGCGCTCCGCCACTCCCCTCTCCTGACACTTCGGCCAGGTCTCTGACTTCTGTGACTTCAGGAAGTGAGAGAAAAAGACTGGTATCCTGGAAAGCTCTCACCCAGAAGTCTGTTAAGAGTCTCAAGTTCCTAAGACAAGCAACCACCTCCTTGTGGAAAAATATGGCCTACCCAATATAACTGTTAAACAGTCACATTTAAGTCAAGGATGTGTTGCTTCGGTGATTCCATCTGGAGACTTGGCTGAGAAACGCGCGCTTTAAAAACATGGCAGCAGTATCTCTTTCTATAAAATTTTTTTTTAAACTTTGATCAATTACTGTGTCATTCAGTGGGAAAATGATATGTGGGTCAATGGCCTACAGCACTCACTGCCCAGGGGTGCTTTTTCTTTTGTGTATCATACCATGGAAAACCCTTTCACCAAGTCCCAAGCAGGTTTGTGCTGTACCAACCAATGGATAATTAGGAGTTGTTGGGGAGCAGAGGCTTTGAGATTAAGTCCAAGTGGATTAACTCCAGGGGCCAACTGGAGTTGTGTTGCTGATTTTCTTAGCTGGTGCCTGGATACAACAGGGTCTTGAATTGTATTATGGCTGGTACCGACGACTTATTTCAAGTAGCCTTCTCCCACATATATGTTCTATCAAGTCACCCGCTTTGATTTCCTTCCTGGTGTTTACTAGCATCTGAATCTGTCTGCTGTTTCTTGGCTTGTTCATCACCTGTGTCCCACCATTAGGATGTTAAGATCCACAGGTCAAAGTCTGTGATGTTCACAGCTGTATCCTCACCACAATGGCTGGCACATAGCAAGCCTTCAGAAAATGTTTTAGGACTGAATTGTTACAAGATGAGAGTGCCAGTGGCTGCCCAGAAGACTGAGCAGGTAACCTCCCTGCCCATGGGGAGGAGTAGAAGTTCTTATCCAGCTCATTTTTGTGTACCTACTATGTGCCAAGCATTGGGCACATGGCAGTGAGAAAGGCAGACAACCTTGCCCTTGCAGTGCTTACTTTGCTAAAGAACTTGCAGGGCCTTCCCAGGTGGCCCAGTGGTAAAGAATCCCACATGCCAAGGAGCAAGTAAGCCCATGAGCCACAACTACTGAGCCCACACGCCCTAGTACCTGTGCTCCACAATAAGAGAAGCCACCGCATTGAAAAGCCCGGGCAATGCAACTAGAGAGCAGCCCCCACAGCAACGAAGACCTAGCCCAGCCCCAAATAAGTCAAATTACAAAAAACCGAAACATTGCATCATGGATCTCAAAATTTGAAGGGTAACAACTGTAGTATTAGCAATTAGGAGTCAAGAGTAAAAAGCTATAATTCATTGCATGTCAACTATGTGCCAGCCACTTTACACATATTATCTCACGTAAGTCCTTCTAACAGTGTTGCTACTGGCAAAGAATTTAAAGATGAGGCAACTGGGTCTCAATGTTAGAAGCTAAGTCACACAGTTTAGTCTAGGGTACTCCACAAAGTCGATATTTGATCTATATTCCCTGCTTTACTCAGAAATAGGCAGGCTTCAGCAGCCAGGCAGGTGCTGACAGGGCGCTAGGGTACCAATCTTCGCCCTAAGACACCTCAAACTCCAGCAGAACACTCCATTGGACCACGTGGGGAATCAGAATGCCGACAGTCCCTCCCTCTTAAACCACATCATTGATATGTGGTTTGTCTTGTTATCTGAACATTATTGACCAGGGATATATCAACTTGTTTTAGGGAGTGATACAATTAACATCACCAGAGCTGTGATGTTCAGAGCTTAAAATTCATCAAAGGTTCATTATACAACTTACTGCTATCATTATCACATTTTGCTCCGTTAGGTTTTTTTCCAACTTGTGTATATTATAAACTCAAGTTTATTACTGAAAAATTTTCAAAAATGGCACATGGTGAAATTTTGAGTGAAGAAGCATTTTTTTGTGAATTTCATGCAGATAACTTTCTCTGATTGTTCGAGCAACACATATACTAGTGTCTATGAAGAGGACAGTTCTTCAGAACATAGTTCTAAATAAGGCGACCTCAATATTAGACCAAGACAAAGACAAAAACCTTAGTGATTGAGTGTTATGGGAAGTGAAAACGAAACTCACGGTACATGAGAACACTTTACAGGTGTGTTGGGTGTAATTACTGAATTAATAATCCACAAAGTGTTACTTAAATAATGATTAGTTTTTGGTTTGTCAAAATAAAAATTGCCAATCACAAGCAGCAGTTTCCGCAAAAATCATCTGGTCAATAATGAGTTAAGGTGCCTCACATTCCGGTGATAATCATCACAGCATTTACCTAAACACCTGCAACGGATCAGGTGTTTGATTAGCCCCACTGCATCGAATCCTTATGGCCCACGTTACTGCACCCATTTTGCAGAGAAGAAATCTCAGGTTCAGAGAAGGCAAGACTGTAGCACAGAGTCTTACAGTTGCTCAGAGTCACAACTAAGTTTCAAAGGCATGCTCTTCATATTAAACCCAGCCACACCCAACCACATCTAGACGCACCAACTCACCGTCCTTCTTTCACCTGCAGGCTTTCACGTGCGCTGCATGAGATGGCTCTCCTTCCATTTCTCCGTTGGTAATGCCTTCTGCTTGTTGAAGACTCAACGCAGGCACGACTTTCTCTAGCCAAGCATCTCACACTTCCCTTTTTTCTGCCCAATGTCCATCAGGAGTCGCAGAAGTGAGAGCTGGGAGATTCCATTTTACAGCAATAGCCATGAAGTCCATGTGTGCCTCGGGCTTCAACCATACCAGGTCCAGCGGGGTCTTTCTGGGCCTCCTTTCGACTCCTCTCCCTCTCCACCTATAATACTTTCAGTACCAGAAGGCCTGAATATTATAACAAACATGTATACACCACAACACTGTAACAAACACGTGTACACTGGTCCCCAGACTTAGGCTGAGTCCACTCGCAAACCTCAGGAGCACGGCTTCTGCCTTGACCCATGCCAGGGCGCAACTTGCAAGGCTCTGATTGGGTCATGTGACTGGTCGTGAGCCAGTCACCATGGCCAGGAAGACGCCATACTCTGATTGTTCAGACCTGGGTCACATGCCCACATGTGGAGGGAGGGACCCAGGAGGGACCCACCCCACCCCACCTTAACCATACTGATGGAAAGTGGAGGGGAGCTGGTGTCTCAGAAGGAAATGTTGATGTTGTTACCAGAGGGGAGAATGCTGATCAGCAGGCAAAAGTAACAGATGTCCACTACACACCCCACCCCAGACAGGACTGAACGTGAATTTCATCTTCATGACCAGGTATCTTACGGGGATTTTTGTTGTATGTGATTTTCACCCCTACTCTATTATAAAGGGCTTCCCTGGTGGCTCAGAGGTTAAAGCGGCTGCCTGAGGGAGACCTGGGTTCGATCCCTGGGTAGGGAAGATCCCCTGGAGAAGGAAATGGCAACCCACTTCAGTATTCTTCCCTAAGAATCCCATGGATAGAGGAGCCTGGTGGGCTACAGTCCATGGGGTCGCAAAGAGTCGGACCCGGCTGAGAAATTTAACTTTCACATTTTTCTGGGGCAGAGGCTATGTTCTTCTCTTCCTTGTAATTCCAGCACCCAGAATAGTGTCTGACACATTGGAGGTGTTCTTATCATATTTTTTGGATGAATAAGTGTATTAATTTATGAAGCCCTAATGGTGTTACTGGGGCTTCTCAGGTGGCACAGTGGTAAAGAATCCGCCTGCCAATGCAGGAGTCTCAGGTTTGATCGCTGGGTGGGGAAGATCCCCTGGAATAGGAAATGGCAACCCACTCCGGTATTCTTGCCTGGAAAATTCAATGGACAGAGGAGCCTAGTGGGCCACAGTCATTTCATCTTTTAAAGGCAGCATCATTGTGAGGTGGAAAGAACACAGATGCTAAATCAGTGTTTCTTACGTGTAGTCAGGAACCAACTGCTTCAGGTTACAATGCAGATTCCTGGGCTACAGAGCAGAACTGTACACCCAGCATCTCAGGAAATGGAATTCAGGTACCTTTTTTTTTAAAAAAAATTCTCTTATTGGAACGTAATTGCTTTACGATGTTGTATTAGTTTCTGCTATATGAGAAGTGAATCAGCCTTGTGGATACATACATATCCTCCCTCTGGAACCTCCCTCCCACCCAGGCCCCCATCCCACCCATCTGGGTCATCACAGAGCATGAACTCAGCTTCTGTGCTTTACTGCAGCTTCCCACTAGCTATCCATTTTACATTAATACATGGCAGTGCACATATGTCAATCCTAATCTCCCAGTTCGTCCTACCCTCCCTTCCCACCCTATGTCCACGTGTCCGCTCTCTGTGTCTGCATCTTTATTCCTGCCTTGGAAATAGGTTCATCTGTGCCATTTTTTCTGGATTTCATGTGTATGTGTTAATATGTGGTATTTATGGCTCTCTTTCTGACTTCACTCTGCATGACGGACTCTACGGGCATCCACATCTCCACAGATGACCCTATTTCATTCCTGTGAGTAGCCGAGTAGTATTCCATGTGTTGCCACATCTTCTTTATCCATTCCTCTCTTGTTGGACTTTTAGGTTTCCACGTCTGGCTATCATAAATGGTGCTGAAATGAGCATTGGGGTACATGTGTCCTTTTGGATCACGGTTTTTTCAGGGTATGTGCCCAGTAGTGGGATTACTGGATCATATGGTAGTTCTATGTTTAGTTTTTTTGTTTTTTGGTTCCATCTGGTCTTAGTTACAGCACATGGGATCTTCATTGCATCACACAGGCTGTTTCACAGTGGCATGCATGCTTAGTTGCCCTGCAGCGTGTGGGATCATAGTTCTCCGAACAGGGATCGAACCTCTGCACTATCCCAAAGCACATTCTTAACCAGAGGACCACCAAGGAAGTCCCCTATGTTTAGTTTTTAAAGGAACCTCCATACTGTTTTCCACAGTGATGGCATCAATTTACATTCCCATCAGATCCATTTTAAACAAAAAAGTTATGTGGTTCTTGTACACCTTCCTTTTAAAACCGTGACCCATATTTAGACAGAATCATCTGAATCTGAGTCCCCAGTCCATCGCCTTCCAGTCATGTGAACTAACGGAAATCATACCTTCTCAGCAACTAGGTTTGCCCCTCTTTAAAATGGGGTTGAGAAAACTTACCTAATGAATATGTAATGAAGAGTCAACAAGATAACACAGGTAAAATTTCTTTAGAAAGCTCTGCATTCATGTTTTACTACTTGAGTTTTTCTAATAATTACCGCTAACTTCTGGAATTCTTCCTGTGTACATGCCAGGTACTATTCTAATTATATGTGTTAACTCATTTAAGCCTCGCAACAGCCCTGTGAGAAAAAAAAAATTTTTTTTTTTCTTTTTAAGGTATAATTGACACAGAACATTATATTAGTTTCAGGCACGATAGAAACTATTTCTGTTTTGCAAATGAAGAAACAGAGATGAGGTGGTCTTGCCTGAGAACTATCTGATCTAGGATTTGAAGTCAGCTATTTTGATGCCAGACCCCAGGCTCCTAAGCACTCACTGGATTTTTCTCCTTATGAATAATAAGTTATCTTTCCCAAGGCAATTCATCACCATCCACTTTGTGGAGGCGGGGCAAAATGAGGACAGTGAAACTCCTTGAGAAAGAAAAGAACTCCAGAAATGACCTAGGACTGAAAAACACCGAAGGAGAGAAACCACAAGGTCATGTGTCAGGCCACATGGCCTTCACAGGATGCCCTGATAAAAAACCAATTACATCAGATTCTGATTGATCTACAATAGAAACGTCTCACTTTCTCCTCTATTTCCTGCAATCTACCTTTCTAGATTGTATAACACCTCTGTGCTTTGAAAACCAGAACCAGTCTTTCATCCTAGATGACTGTTTTTATTTTGAATTGGTATACTTTTTCTTCCCCATTCTTTACTTCTAGGCACCAGGATATTTTTTTCATGAAGCATGAGCAAAGCCTGAAGTGCAAGCCAAGACCTCAGAAATGTGATAGCTGTTACCAAGGATTTGAGAGTAAGAATACAAAACCTAGAATCAAGATTTCAGTGCTGCACTCTAGTATCTGAGGGGGCACTGGTCCCACATCAAATATGGAATAAATAAGGCATTAAGCAACCACACGATTTGTTCTGGATTCCTTAGCTGAAGTTGGGCTTCTCTGGTGGCTCAGACACTAAAGAATCTGCCTGCAATGCGGGAGACCTGGGTTCAATTTCTGAGCAGAGAAGATCCCCTGGAGAAGGAAATGGCTGCCCACTGCAGTATCCTTGCCTGGAGAATTCCATGGACAAGGAGCCTGGCAGGCTATAGTCCATGGGGTTGCAAAGAGTTGGACACTTAACACACTCCTTAGTTGGAAATGGAAAACGCTATCACACACCTGGCTTTACTGAACACTGAGTGTAAAAGAATCCCAAACACTTCTGCTGTAGGGAATGTCTGGACATTTCTGTTTAATTGGGAAATAGATATGTTGACCTACTTTGTTAAAAGGTGGAAACATTAAAGTGATGCAGTCTCTTCATGCCAGACGAGCTAGGAGAAATAATTTAAATACTTGATCACCTGGTCCACAAAGCCATGGGTGATGAGTGTCTTTCTCTCCAGTTCTGTGCCCTGTGCAGAATTAGGAAGGCAGTCACCTGGGAGCGTGACAGTTTTGAATGGTCACTAGGACAGAGGGTAGAAAAACTGAATGTGAATGACAGACATCTGGTATCCTGGTAGGTGGGAGGGGGTGGGGGTGGCTTTAACTCTAGAAGAGAGAGAGGTACAGTTTGAAGAATGCTGGGAGCTGATAACCAGATTACCAGAACTTGTAGGGAGTCCTCAAAGGTTAGCCTGATACATTTTTTACTTATGAAAGAAACATCCAGAGGGTTGGTGGTGGGCACCAAGAGCTTCAGATCAGTACCACCAAAGGTGTGTGGCTCGTGGTAGAGTTTGCTCTGTGCTGGCAAGCCCACCTTTCTGCCTAGCTCCTTGTTCTTGGCTGGTTGTGTTCTGCCTCTGTCTGTCCAGTGTCCACCAAGGGGCCTGGCAGCGGCTCCCTTTTCTTGGGCTATGTACTTTCAACCAGTTTTGAGCAGCCCCATTTCAGATTGGCCTTTTTATGTTTGATATAAAGAATAGTTGTTGGCCAATTTCATCTTTTCATCGCTGTTCTCTAGGCCTGAATCCAAGCAGTTTGTCAGATGCTCATTAACTCCCCCTTTGGCTCTTTCTAGTGTGTCTCCTAAGCTCATTGTGCCAAGAACTAACGCTTTCTTTTACACGATTCTCTTTCTCTGCTCCATCAGGGAGACAAATTACTTTCCAAAAGGGATCGCCAGGGATGGTTTAATGAGAATTTCTTTGGGGCTAGGCATGGAACGCAATGTAGTTAACATTCGGTGGACTTAATTGGACTTTTCTTTTCTGCCTCTTTTTAAAAAAATCTGAAGCTATCCTGTTAATCTCTCATTTGTAATCAATTGTGTTGACTAAACAAAAGTCTAGGTCGTCTTTTCTTCCTGTCCCAGACAATCCTTTGTTGCCTCTAAATGCCTCATTCTTGAGTGATCCTGGTCGCGTAGATGGGCCCGATTGTTGACAGTTCATTATTGCGCTTTTGTCCATTAATCTTTCTTGCTGTGTTTTGCATGTGCATGCCTTAATGAGCTCCGTTGGCAATTAACATGTTTCTAGGAGCAAACTGGTTGCTCAGACGTTTGAGAGGGAAGTGCAGGGAAAAGGGCAACGCAGCTGCCTTGAGGTTGTTTATTTCCCAGCGTTTTCTCAAGACTCCCATCCTCTCTCTGGCAGCACCCCCCCACACCCCTCACTGTTATTCACTCCCCAGCTCATTCACAACCAGCACACCTGGATGCCTTGTTGCTGTGATTCTCCGGCCTGGCTCAGGCGACTCCCTATCCTCTTGTGAGCCAAACAGCAAAATGGGGACCTTACAGACACACTTCTGCAGCCGAGGCAAGAGTGAGCACAAGTGCACCCCAAAATGCGTCTGGATGCTGGCAACTTCTCTGTGTCGCTCTTTGCAGAGAGGAACCTCTTACTCGCCTAAGGCAATAGGACTGTACAATCTGTTATGTACAAGGCTGTGGCTTTGGAAGAAGGAGGGTTTTTTTTTTTTTTTTTTTTTGAGTCTTGCTGGCAAGATTGCTGAAGTGTGAGCAGTCATGGACAGAACAAACATCTTGTAGGGGAAAAGATAATTGGAGTCTTTTTTGTGTCTGTGACAGGATTCCCCTCCCCCGCAATTTGATTTTTTAAAAATATTTTTAAAGGGCAGCCTCTTCAATTTAATCAAGGTTAGAATATTAATATGCGCCTGATGACTACCTTGTTTAAGTCATTTGTTAATAATGCAAGCTACAAGTCATGCAAACAGCTTAATATTAAGAGGCAAAAAAAAAAAAAAGAGAGAGAGAGAGAGAAAATAGAACCTTTCACCCATCAATTCCGATGCATGGGAAATAACCTAGAAGGATTTCAGTGAGGACAGTTACTTAAAACAGCTTAGCGTTGGCATCAGAGCCTGCACTGGCTGAGAAAGGTGTTTAGTCATACAGATAGAAGGTTCCTTTTCTCCTCACACTACTTTCCAGGTGAAGAAATCCTTTTCTGAATCCCCCACAACTGAAGGAAGCAGACATCTTAAACTGAGGAGGAGGGACTTCAAGCAAAGCAGCACTAAGCCCTATAGATAGGAAAGAACTCTGTTTATCTACAATTACCACCAGATGTGAAATAACACCCTTCTCAGGGCAGAGCGCTGCTATGAAGGTTAAGTAACAATCAGGTTATGAGGGAACAACCTCAAGGAGGTTGGAGTCGTCAAGTAACTCTGCTCAGGTTCCATTCAGAGCTCTGATTTCTTACCTCTCCCCGACGGCAGAGAGGGATGAGCAGTCCAAGAGAGAAATGCCTCCTGTTCCACGCATTAGTATTATCTCATTTGCAGTCCTTTGCAAACATGGGCTCTTCAACCCTCTTCAGAACCGTCACCTGGAAATAAATGTCTCCAGTTTATGAGATGGGCAACCCCTTTAGTCTTTCTCCTGTGAAAACATTACAGAAGAATTTCCTCAGAGAACCATTCTCTTACTTGATGGTTAGAAAGTTATTTTCCTGGATGGGAGTGCCCCATCTATTTTTTATTTATTTTTTCTTCTTAAGGAGAAAGAGGAGAACTGAATCACCTTTCCCGAACGCAGGCCAACTTTTTAAACCCAATTCTCTAAGAATTATCTAAAGAGGAGGCTTCTGCGCTAAATTTTGTCGTGTCTGCCCCTTGCCCAAAGTTCTGGAGCTATTTAGGAAGAAGGTGGGCTTGTCCTGGCCAGTGTCTGGTCTCCAAGAAGCTCCTCTGCCAAGGATCCTTCCAGAGATGCAAGAAGCAAAGGCTTTTTGATTGAGACAGTCAGAGGGCACCCAAGAGCTCCCACAAATAGGCAAGAGGTGTGTATCTGTGAGGCGGGGCTAATAAAACCTAGGGAGATAAAACTGGGATAAGATCGGACTCCTCAAACCAGCCCGCAAGCCCCCTGGGGATAGATGTCTGGGAAGAGCAAGGCGCTATTTCCGTATCTTTAGCCGCCAAGTCCTCCTCGCCCAGTGTGGGGTTTCCTGGGGTTTGTGGCATCCACCGAGATTTCGGAGTTAAATCTACATATCCCTCTGGGTCCCAATCTCCCCTCAGCGAAATGCAGCCAGAACGAGCTAACATTTAAATTCCTCCTCGCTTCCTCGCCCCCCTCCCCTGGCTGCGTCTTCCCAGACTTGGGAGGGGGAGAGGAATACAGAAAAAAAACGAGGACGCTCTCCTTTCAGGAAATGGAATTCTAATGTACACGTTCCTATTTCTGAATCGGAGGTACTAAAAATACCCCCGCGACAGCCTGAGGAAGCTGTCGCTGTCCTCTGTGCAAACAAAATCGACAATTCTCCTTCCCGGCGCAATGGGTCTGCTAATCGGGCGGGGGTTGGGGTGAGGACCCAACCTTTGGCTGTGACCTGGACAGAACTTCCACCCAGCAGCCGAACGTCTTCTCCCGAGTCCCAGTTGGGACACTCCTCCCCCACCAACCGGGACTGAAGGCAGTTGGGATTTTCTAAAAGTCTAGACTCCGATTCCTGACCCTAGCTAATCCTGGAACCCTAGGCAGGTCATTTAGTTTTGATCTCTGCCTCAATTTCCCCATCCATCCACAGGGTGAGAATAATCACCCCCCAGCTTGTGAACGTTGGGTTGTGAACGTTCGAAAAAATATGGTTTGAGTGGCGTGGAGCAAGCGCTGCGGCAGTGTGAGCTTCTTTGATTAAGGGAGTCCCTGGCGCAAACAGCGCAAAGCGCCTACTGTATACCGGCTCTGGGATAATCCCCACTCAAGTCACTGTCAGACTTATTGGGAGTTTCTTTTTGCATCAACCATCTTTCCCTCCAAATACCCTCCACCTGCAGTGGGAATCCACGTGGGATCAGCGCCCAGACGCCGCCGCCCTAGCCCTTGCAGTGGCGAGGCTGCGTGGAAGCCCACTCCCCGGCCCCGCGCCACATTTCCTTCTGGCGCTGGGGAACATTGTTCCAGAAAACGTGGGCTGAATCGCGGTGCGAATATTAGGGGCGGGAGGAGAAGGCCCGGCGCGCCGAGCCAGTAATCCGAGCTCTTGATTATCCCGATTCGGATCAAACGGGGCGGCGGCGGCCGGCCCCCTCCTGGGAATGATTAGATGATTAATGTAATGCTGTTTGAAGGGTCTCTGTTTTCTCTCTTAATTTGGGTCATTACTTAGAAAGCAAGCGTGAGATCATTTCATCAGCGTGCTCGGCGGCGGAGATAGCTATTCAGGAAATGGGCTAACTGCGCGGTAATCAGGACGCTGGGGGCGGCGGCGGCGGCGGCGGCTGCGAGCCGCGGGAGCCCGGGTGCGCCCTCCCGCGGCAGGGCACACCGCACCCGGAGGCTGGCCCCAGACCACAGCGTGGGCCGCGGAGCCCCAAAGCTCCGGGTGGGCTGGAACACTTGGCCCCCAGTTCTCGTCGCCAGGAATGATTGAGTGGAAGAGTGGCTCCCCTTACATCACCCAGACAAGAGGGTGTGCCCAGAAGCGCCCCGGCGCGGCAGTGCCCATGCCATTTACCCCACTGTGGTGCGGCTCTTTGCTTTAGGACACGCACCCCAAACCTGCTCTCCAACACCTAGCCACTTTTAATCCCTTCTTTTTTTAAAACTCACCCAAATATGGCAACACCCAGAATCCCTTGGTCAGAACAGTTAACAAATAAAAACTTGGTACAACGTGAGGGCCCGTTGTAGGCCTTGGCATCCTTGATTCCTGGGGGGATCTGAACACATTAGCGTGACAGGAGGACCGATCTGGCCTCACCCTGGTTCCAGTGCCCTCAGAAAACGTCGCATGTGGGCGGCCGAGAAATGCTTAAAACGCCTATTTCTTTTTCATTCTTTAGGGTTGCTGAGCTGATTTGCGGCGAGGGGAGAGGGGGTAAAAGAAAAGACGCACTAAGGATTCTGTTTATTGAGTTATATATGTATATATTCCGTGTTCGTGTGTACAGGAGAATTTACATGGCTGTATAAAGATGGCTGGGGGCGCCGCGCTCTTCCGGGACGTTCACGTGACAGGCTGGGGTTAAAACCCGCTGCCGCCGGAGGAGAAGCCAGAAGCCGAGGCCTGGAATTAAATACGTTTCGGCGCGCTGGGTTTAAATAAGTTTCCCGAATATACAAAGGTGGGGAGCCAGCCGTTTGCTGCCAGTCATCGAGGAAACGTTTAGCTTTCCAAAAATATGCTGGTTTCGATAAATAGATTTTAGCCTTTCTGCTATAGCTTTTTTTTTTTCTCTCTCTCTCTCTCTCCTTTCTCTTAATTTTAGAAAGTTTATACGTGTGATCTGTTTGGGGGTTGGATAGGACTGGAAGGGAGGGTGAGGCAGGAGCTCTCAGCTCTGCACTGTCCGAGTCAGGTCCTTTGTGGAGGGGGCGGCGGGGCCCACGCTGTCGTGGAGTTTGCGCACGTGTTTCTTTAAGTCAAAGTTTCTGCAAAACCCTTTGCCGCAAGTGGCGCACGTGAAAGGCTTCTTGTCGTTGTGGGTGTGCATGTGGAAGGTCAGGTTATAGACCTGGTGGAAGGCCTTGTTGCAAATGGTACATTTGTACTGCTTCTCGCCGCTGTGGGTCAGCTTGTGATTCTTGTAGTTCCCTACAGGAGACCAAAAACAAAAAGGGGAGGGGGGGATAAAGTGGGACGGGGAGGGGCCGAGTGTCCCAGGGTTGGCTCAGGTGCCCGCGTAAAGAAGGCGACGCTTGGCTAGGCAGGCGCGACCTCTCCGAGTGAAGAAGTTGTCAAACTTCGTACGCGTCAAGCCCCGGGCTCTCACTACAGGATGCAGGGCCGAGTCCCGCGTAGCCGCCCCGCGTCCCAGCCCCGCCGGGGCCTGAGGCCCGCGCAGCATCCCTCCCGCTGAGCTCCGCCGGCCCGGAAACTTTTGTACTGCCCAGAGAGACGCATGGGGCCCTTGTCCGGGCCGCCGCCTCGCTCGAAGAAATAAATTCGCATGAACCCGGGCTTCGTTCCCTATTATTATTATTTTCTTACTATTTTTAAAGTTACTCCCTGTTGTCCCCTAACTACCACTTGGAGATCCGAACGTGCCTGGGAAAATCTAAGCGGAATGCTGGAGCCAGTAGCGATTTCCCCCAGTCTAAATTGTTCCCAGGAGGTGCATTACGCCTCGAATTTTTTTTTTTTTTTTTTTTTCATTTTCAAAAGAATCCCGGCTACAAAGGGATGCTTCCGCCATAGGGCGATACCTTGTCTTTCTCCAACTTCCTTTCCCTCTACCCCTTTCCTTCTTCCCATCTCCCAGACTCACAGTCTCCCCGTGCAACCAGCTTGAGTCCGGCGAGCTCTACTAATCCAACCCGGAGAGCTTCCACCGAAACCCCGTACAACCCGATTCCAAAGAAATGCTGCGCCTGAGCCCGCGGCCCTCGCGCGCTCTCTGCTCTCTCCAGATCCTTCTTTGCCTTCCCGCTAGCGATGACCTGCCGAGACCCAAGGGGAGGTGAGGAGAGGGCCTCGCCCCGCATGTTACCTTTTTGGTGAAAGCCTTTGCCGCAAAATTCACAGACGAAGGGCTTGTAGCCCGCGTGGATGCGAATGTGTGTGTTGAGCGTGGAGCTGCGGTTGAAGGCTTTGCCGCACTGGTTGCATTTATGCGGCTTTTCCTGCGGAGAAGGGCGTGTGTATCATGAGGCTGAGGCCCCGGCCGGGAGAAGCCACCTTGTGGGGCATCTGGAAGGGGCACACCGAAGGGACAGGGGCCTCTGGTGGAGGTTATGAGGGGAACCCTTGGTCATTCTCTCCCCAATCCCATCACTTAGTTCCGGGTGTTGGGTACGGGTCGGGCCAGACCCGGGGCCCACGTACCTGGGTGTGGATAATTTTGTGTCTGCAGAGCGTGCTGGCCTGGCGGAAGCCTTTGCCACAGACTTTGCACACGAACGGTCTGGCTCCGGTGTGGACTGGCATGTGGCGGGTGAGGTTATAGTGAGCGTTAAACACCTATGGAAGCACACAAGGGGGCCTTGTGGCTGTCTGTCCGAGTCCGCCTGGCAGGGTTGGGGGGGGGGCGGGCACGCAGAGACCACCTCCCCCAACCAAAACTCCCTTCAGAAGCCACAGCCCTTTTCATTTTGTAAAGAGCTGCCCAATCCACTGTTCGTGCCAGTCCTGTGAGGCAGCTGACAAAGGCATCCCCATTTTACAGAAAAGGAAACTGAGGCCCAACTGTGCCCTCAATTCGAGTAGACAGCTACTAGGGAGCTCCCAAATTTGAGAAAGGGGACGTCTAGGCTGCCCCTCAAGGAAGCAGCTGCTCACCCCTCCCAGACTCCGAGGACCCCGAGCCTCACCTTTCCGCACACCTCGCAGGTGAAGTTTTTAGGCTTGCCGTCCGTTGAGCCCCCGGGCAGCTTGCTGTGGCCCTTGACGCCGCCGCGCTCAGCAGTCAGGGCCGAGTTCTCCTTCAGCACCTGCTCCAGCGGCACAGGCAAGCGCTCCTTATGGGCGTAGGGGGCTGGATGGGCAAACTTGTCCGCGGTCAGGCCGGCCAACTTGGCGTTCTCCAGCAAAAAGAGCTTGGGGTGCGCAGCCAGGGCAGCGGGAGCCTGTGTGTTGAGGAGACCGGATGGGAAGAGGTGGCCGCCGAGGAGCTCAGACGGCGGGTACGTGGCAGAGTCCAGGTAGTTGAAGTAGTAGAGCGAGCCGCTGGCCGGAAGCCCCACCGCCTGGTTGATGACCTGCGGCTTGATGACCCTGCCCGCGGGCAGCGCCGACGGTACGAGGCCCAGCTCGGCCTTGCAGCACACGCCACAGTTGGTTTTGCACAAGCCGCTGGCGCCGCACACCGGGCCCCCCCCACCGCCGCCTCCACCTCCTCCTCCGCCGCCGCCGCTGCCGCCCGCCCGGAGGCTGCTTTTCCAGAGCTCAGAGTAACTGAGCAGCGTCTTGGACGGCACCTCGTAGCCTAGGGGTTGGAGGGGGATCATACAGGGCAGCGGCGAGCAGAGGTTGAGCAATTTCTTGCCCTGGCCGCTATCCGCCTCCAGTGCCCCTGGCCGGGGCTCAAAGGGCGCGCGGGGCTCCGACGTCTTAGCCATGATGCGCTCGATGGAAAAGGCCAGAGTCTTGGAAGTGGCCGGCGACGCTCCTGCACGCGGGCAGGCCGGGGGCACCATGGTCTCCAGGGAAGCCGAGCTTGCCATGGCGCGCCGAGCCGAGTCGTACCGGACTGGGCCAGGGCGCAGCCTCTCTCCTCTAAGTCTGCATTCCGGAAAAGGCAGGGAGGGAAACCGCAATTTAATAAGCACCTTGTCGGGTCCAGGTCACCCATTTGCATTCAAATGAACAGGGGCAGAACAAAGTGCACCCAAGGGTACCAAATTACCGCCCATTAACCCGCCGCGCAAAGGAACCCACCAGCCCCTGCCCCGGGACTTTGAAAGGGGGGAAAGGGGGGAGGGTTTACAGAGGAGGAAGAGAGAGGGAGAAAAAGAAAGAAAGAAAAGAGCCTCAAATTAACCCCCCTGAGCCGCTCCCTGGACCCTGGCCTCCGCCACGCGTGCTGGGAGCTAGAGAGTGAAGGGGCAAAGTTAGAGGACCGGGAGCGCCACCTCGCATTTACCTCTTTCCCCCACCGCCAAGGAGATGCGGTCCGAGCCATGCAGCCTGTCTCCTCTGTCACATTTTGATGGCAAACATCTTCCCCTCCGCGTGAGATCACTGTCTTTTACATTCAGCTGACATCACATGAAGTCACTTGAAGTGGAATGACATGGGCGGCGGCGCGGCTCCTGTAGCGGCCCCTGTGTTCCACCGCGCCTGCCGGCCGCCGCCGCCACCGCCCCTCAAACTTTAAAAGGAGGCAACTGGCGCCCGCGCTCCCCTCGGGAAAGTGCGAGCGGTTCGCGAATCGGGAAGGAGGGAAGAGACGGGAGGGGGAGGGGGAGGAATCGTGATGGTTTTGCTGGTGGAAAAAAAAAAGGGGGGGGAGCCCAAACCCAGGAAGAGTTCCGTGCGTGATTCACAACTTTGGGGGCCTATAGGTTTGGGGGACGTGGAGAGGGCAGGGGATCCCGGGCGCGCCGTCTCAAAGGGCCCCTGGGTGTCCGTCTAGTCACCGAAGTATCCCTTAGCCCTCTGCAGCCGCGCTGGGCATCGTGCTAATAAACTGCCATTTACCCACGGAGCCGGCGCCAGCCCCGAACACGCGCAAATGATAATTACCTCATTAGGATGTGGCGCGGGGACGCGGGCGCCGCATTTGGAGGGGGGAGCTTGTTAATGGGGAAATATTAATTTATGCAAAAACAGCCAGCTCGCCTTGGCTGGCGTCGGAGGTCGGGAGAGAGCTCTCGCAGCCAAAGGACGACCCCCGTAGCGTCCTCAGGAGCAAGGCCGCGCGCCCAGATCCTGGGGGCTTCCGCGTCTGGAGGGTGCGCGTCCCCCTCTCCGACTCGCTCTCCGCCTGCGGCTGAGGGAGGCTGCACCCTGAGCGGGAGGGCTGTTTGAGAGCTTGATTGATCGGGATCGCTGATTTGTGATCGGGTTTCTGAGGCAAAGCCCGACTCCGCTGCGGGTTCAGGGCTCTGAGCGAGGAGGATTCCGAGGGCAGGTCTCCCCGCTGACGGGTACTTACTGTTTGTATAATTGAGACAGTCCAATCTCCACCTGTTTAAGGAGCAGATTGAAACAGCAGAACCTCCCCTGGATCCTATTAAAACGTTTTTCCTCCTAAGGCCATTCAGTCGAACCAATTTTCCGAAGTGATTCATAGAGCTGAATTCTGCCAAGGCAGCTCTTTCACTTTTAGCCACTAAAGCACCGCGTGGAACCGGGTTTTGTGTTTTTCTAAAATAAAGAGAAGGATTATCAGAGGGGAGAGGGAGGAGGACTGAAGGGGGGCGGGCAGAGACTTAGTGTGGCCAGAGGTACACGCAGAGGGAAGAAAAGGCCCTTTTCTAGACAGGCCCCAAGTAAGTTCGGAGGAATTCAGCGTTTTGTGCCTCGCCACAAAAGCAGCGCACTCCGCGCTCGGTTTGGAGGGGCTGAATTCATCTGTTTGCAGACCATTCCACCTGCGTATCACAACAAACTGCTCAAAGACGCTCCAGCACTTTCAACAGGCCGGGTGCTCTTGGCGACAACAAAAGTGATAGAGGTTGAGGGTTCTTATGGGGAGGGGGACAGCGGCTAGCAAGAGAGCGAGGGAGAGAATTAGGTTTAGGAAAGGAGAAGGGAGACTCTGGGGTTAAAGAAAAAAAAACTTTTGGAGGGTTTTGTTTGCTGGACAATTATATCTTGCCTGCCGGCTTTTGCAAGACCAGGAGCTTTGTAGCAGCAACTACAGTTTCAGAGGATTATGGTTGGTATAATATGAGCAAACAGGGCTGAGGGTTTGATAGTGGATTCTCTCTCCAAAGGTGTAAGATCTTGTGGAGCTCCAGAGAGTGCTGGTGGGATGAAAACCCTCTCCCTTCTCACTTGAGTGCCCCATCCCAGGCCTCTCTCATGCAAAACATCCCAGGAAAACCAGCAAGGGAAAAAGACAGGAAAGGTATGGTTTTAAATTCAGGCAAACCATTCCTTTCTCCCCTTTGGAATTTCTCTTTTCTACCCACTCCCCCTCTGACGTGTAACTGCAGACATGATGTGGATATGGCAGGTAAAGAAAAGGAAAAGTGTACTTGGAACGCTAGGAGAGGGAACAGAGAGAGGTCTCCGGGGGAAAGTGGCCTGGATGGCCACGGTGGTTTAATTCTTCCACCCTGCCAAGCCTGGAAACTACCCCTAAATTAAACAGTCTTAAATCTGTTATCCAGCATCTGCCCCCCCACCCCATCTCCAACTTCCAAATTTCAAAGCTAGAAAGAGGCTAACTCCTCTGGAAGAGAACATTTCCATACAGCCTATTTAATTTAGATGTTCAGAGAGGTAGAATTCCAGACTCAGTATGCCCCCATCCCTACGTTAATGTAAAAACAAGACAGATAAACTACCCCCTACCCAACCCCACCACCAAACAGGAAACAAATCAACAACTCACCCTGACACTGAAACAGTATCAATAACACCCGAAGGTCTCACAACCTGCATTTCTATCCCGACTTTCCTGTGGATCCCGTTCAGCCATCAGCACTTGCACCCCAACCCCCTTTCTAATTTGGGTAATTGTTGATCTCTGCAGCTTGAAAGATCTGCTGGTCTGAAAGCTCCATCGGGCTGAAAGGCTTCCAAAGACTTCCCATGAACCTGCTTTGCCATCCCTAGTGCTTTTCGTAGCTGCAGAAGCCATCTCTCTCTCCCCAGCATCACAAAGGAGTGCTACCTCCACAGAAAGAAAACATTTGGGTAAAAACAAGTTGCCCCTAATGTGCCTCTCTTTCCAAATGTTGGGTGAATACACTGGCTTTTATGAAAGTATTTAATTAGCTTCCACAAACTTCTCCTTCCCTGCCTGCAGATTATATTGAAGTGGAGGGTTGGAAACTATTTTACACCTTGCCACTCACATGTTAATTAATCTCTATCTAACCCTAATTGCAGTTTATTCAAGCACCGCTCAACAGCTCACCCACACAATAAACACTGATCCTACTTTTATACATATTACTTCACGTTAACACATTGAGTAATTAACTCCAGTACCAACTAATAGTGCAAACAAATATTTTCTGTAAACGAGATGATTTCAGGCAGAATAACAGAGGACTGGAGAAATGTGGCACTCGGTGGAGGCAATGCTGAGATTTCGATTTGCTGCTCCCAGCCCTCTAAATTCATTCTCAACCGCAGCATCTTTTTTCCCCTTGAGGCTGAAATGCTTTTTAGAAAGGAGGGTGGGGGGGGGGAGACAGTAGGGAAATATGACAATTTTTCAGAGTTCTTGGAGGGGTTCTTAAAGAATAAGGACAACTTTTTTCCACCCACACATTTTTAGTGAAGGAAAAAAAATCTGGAGTAACTCTACAGTAAGGGCAATAGGGGGCTAGCCGGAGAGCAGCTATTTCAGATATGTGGATCCGTTCATGACAAAAGTTTTCCCAAACCTCCTACTCTAAGCAAGTCCTGTCCTTTTAAGCAGTGGTTCTAGGAGAGGAGTGAGCAGTGACTATCCAGATAGATAGAAATCCCAGGCTCTCTCCCAATCCGGACTAGCATACACGTGGCTCTGAGGGGCCAGTGCCTTGGTCTCAGCCCCAAACAAGGCACCTGGCCTGGAGGCCGGCGGCTGCGGGGCAAGCAAGGCCCACTAGGCCTCACTCAGTGCGGGGCTCTGCCCCAGGGGCCAGATGACAAGAGGTTGCTTGCCCGCAGTCTTGGAGCACCCAGGCCAGAGGCTGCCGGCCTTGCTGGATGGCGCGGGCTGCAGCTCTTTGAGCTCGGCCTGTCAGCCCTGGACCCACCGTGGGGTCCTCTTGGGCCCTGTGGCCTCAGCTTCAGGCCCTTCTCCTCCTGGGCGCCTCCGCCAAAAGCCAGACGCTTTCCTCTCGGCCCATCTGGCCCACGTTTGGGCCTCCACAGCTCGGCCGCGGTGGGGAAACACTGCCAGGGTTGCGCCTGACGCCTCTCGCGGCCGGTGCTCTTCCCACGCTGCAGAGCAGGGTGCCACGGCCCGGTGCTCCGCAGCGCCGCTGGGCCTGACCCGGACTGCGACCTCAGGGATCGGCGGCTGTAGGACGCCATGCCCGGGGCCAAGCCGCTCGCACACCACTGACTGCGGATCCAGGCTCAACCAGGGACCGGAGCGCAATGTTTTAATTGAAATCGCAGGTTTAAGCACAGCTGGCGGCTGTCTATTGATTTTGCAGAGGCTTCTCTTGTGGGAAGCATATTAAATATGACTGGCACGGCTAGAGTCTTCCTCCCTCTATCCCCTCCCTCGGGCCTTTTTATGGTCACTAAGCCGAACACTGTAAGGATGACTTTTGTTTTCAAAAATGTCTTAATGCCAGAAATCGCCCTCACTTTAGAATAAATTACTTAGCAGACGCCTTCCTGGGGTGTAGACAACCTCAGAGGAAAACCCACCTCGGGAGCAAAAGCTCACACGTTTGCATTACTTCTGAGATGGCAGAGGGAAAAGGCAAGCATTTCTGCTCCACAGAAGTGTTGCAATTCCAGCCCTGGTGGCTTGTGTCTCCTGGTGCTAGATGGCAAGAGGCGCTGTGGTTTTGTTTTTTTTTTTAAGTATTACGATTATAATTATTTCCTCACCCTATTATTAGGTTGCAATACATAATATAGCGTCCTGTGTCCTCTCCCCAGGGAGCTGAGTAGCTTGGGGGCCACTGCAGGCTGGAGGCTGCTGAGTTTGGGGAAATGCCCACTGGGCAGATTTGATATTCTTTCTCACCGCTGCTCTGAAACTCGTTTGGAAACAAATAAACAAAAACCAAATCAACCGAATAAACAAACCCAAACCAAACAAACTTCATGGTTTAAGGAGTCTCCCTCTCTTCCTTCTTCCTTCTAAAGGGATATTTAGGATCGGATTTACCCGGTGCTGCGTTTAATCGCTGAAAATAGATTAACTTCTGCAGAGAAATTCTTCTGCGATTTCCCTTTTTTTTTTTTTTTTCAATCCCCTAGGAAGCATTTTATTGAAAACATTCGAACCGGCTTGCCAGCGGCGGGCTTGTCCAAGGCCCAGGGGCCTCCGCCTTTAGTGCCCGCAGTGAGCTGGATTAGTGCGGCGGGGAGACAAAAGAGGCCCTGATCCCCCGGCCAGGCAAGGCCCGGAGCGCCCCGGTCGTCGGCAACACGTACCGCGCGAGCACAGTCTTGGGCCCGGGCCTCCAGGGACAGATGGGCCAGAGCCGTCTACATCTGCCCGCGTCCTGGGAGATGCTGTGGCGCCCACAGCCAGGGTGGCAAAGCACCCGGCCCACTGCACCCGGCTGCTTCACAGCGCCCCTCGCATCCGGGGACTGGTTTGCAAATCTCAGTGCACCCACAGACTGGTTTTCACCCTCGAAGAGGAGAGATGCCTGTACATCAAGGGCAGCCGGCTTTGCTGCCAAGGAGGGAGGAGGATGGTGCTGTGAACCTATCACAGTTTCCAGGACCCTCTCAACCCCCACCTCAATCTCTGCAGAGATCTTCCACCTCGTCTGGAAATCTGGGGCAGTGTGCGCACTCTTTGGCCAGAGGGACTCTCCCCAGAGAGCAGATCTGCAGCCCCTACATGCAGGTTTGGTGTGCTGTCCCCTCTGCTCTCGATGCACATATAACCACACTCACGCATATATATGCACACGTAAGTATTTTGTATGTATATGTATATATGTTCACTGCTCTCCACAACCCTTCACTTAAAATGCCTTTTGATTAGGACTCTGAATCCAATACCTGCATGTTGCAGTTTGCCAGTCCCGAGCCGTAGCGGGGGCAGGTAGTCATCTTGTAAATGCCTTTTTTTCTTGCCATGCGATTTCCAGGTGCAACTCAAAGGAAACAATAGTTTACAAAGAACAGTTATATTTTACACACTATGTACATATATATAAGTGTGCATTATATATATATATATATATATGAAATAAAAAGGCATTTTGGAGGAGTAACAGACCTGTAGCTCGGATGCTGTCGGATTTCTAACTCCCTGGGAAGACGGCTTAGGATCCTCCGTGTTATTTAACTTGGCAGCTAGTTAAACTCCGCGGTGGAGCCTGCCCAAAGGTATTAGCGTTAAGTGCTAAGAGCTGGAGTTAAGCCGGCAGTGAAAAGGAGGGACTGGAGGGGCCAGAGGGGTAAGAGGAACTGATTCCAGGTTCGCCAAAACTTCTGCAAGTCTGCCGGGCAGAGTAGGTCTGATTTGGATGGCCTGTTGGATTGGAATCCCGAACTCTGTGATTGCTTTACAAGAGAATCTCTTGGTACCGTTTTGTTTGCTTGGTTGGTTTGGTTTGGCTCTGCTAGGTATGCGTTAAGAACGGAAAAGTTCTTTCCTGCCCAGTTTTCTTGAGTTCTCACTAGTTCACTTGAATCCCATCTTCTCCTCACCTAGGTAAAGACTTCTGTCTGCATGCTCACCTCTGCAGTTTGCAGTTGGGCTTAGGTAACAAAATAGGAACTGTAAAAGTGCTAAGTAGCGCTCCACCAAGAATGAATAAATCTCTTTCTGCTTCCACCCCTGTCTCCCTCTCACATACAGACCCTCCCGCTTTGGGGGTTCAGCTAGGCTGGCCATCAGTAGTAATAAGGCTGGCCTTATTACTGAGGGCCTTTTGCATGGCAGGCACAGTAGTAGCTAAATATCCACTCCAGTCAGTTCTCAGTTTTGTCCTATAAAGTCAGTACCTATAGCCAATGTGCCCATTACACAGATAACATGTCCAAGGTCACATAGCTGGCAAGAGACTGTTTTAAGAACCCCTTCTCCTCAGGACCATGCCAAGAAAAACACACAAAACACCATCTAGACAATTAGCCTGAGTTGGCTGGTGGAGTGTAAACTGGGAAAATTTAGAGTAGAGTGTAAACACTTGGAAAATTGGTTGGCAGTAACAATTAAATTTGAATATGTGCATTCCTTATAACCCAACAATTCCACTCCTAAGTATATACCCAGCAGAAGTGTGTACTTAAGTTCACCAAAATACAGGCACTAGCATGTTCATGGAACATTTCCTGAATGGAAATTTCCTGAATAACCATCAAGTGTGGCACCCATAAATAAATCAAGATAAAATAATATACATCAATAAGAATCAACTAACCACTACTATATTAAGCATGTCAATGAGTTACATGAACATAATATTGACCAAAGCAGCCAGATCCAAAAAATTACACACAGCATGATTTCACTTAAGGTTCAAGGTAGGCAAAATTTGGGGTAATAATGGGGGCTTCTGGGGTGCTGGTAAGGGTTTGTCTTCTGATCTGGATTTTGGTTTGTGAATATTTTTTGAACTGTGCACACTTATTATGTGAATGTTTTATATATGTTTGTTATACTTCTATATATCAGTTAAATACACTTATCTGTTCACATTTTAAGATATCTATTATAATATCTCTTAAAGTGTTATTCACTCAGTCACGTCCAGCTCTTTGCAACCCCATGGACTGTCGCCCACCAGGATCCTCTGTCCATGGAATTCTCCAGGCAAAAATACTGGAGTGGGTCTACTACTAGACCCACTCCAGGGGATCTTCCTGACTCAGGGATTGAACCCAGATCTCCCGCACTGCAGGCAGATTCTTTACCATCTGAGCCACCAGGGAAGCCCAATATCTCTGTATTTGTTAAACAAGTGAATTTTCAGCCTGAATATGTCTAACTTACTCCCCGTCCCCAGTTTCCCTAAAAGATACTGCTCCTTACCTGCCTCTTGCCTTGCATTTCTTCCTTTGGACCAGACAACCACATCAATTAATTGGGCTCTCATAAAGACTTAAAAATAAGCAGCTTCCAGACTTGTAAGACAATTGTCTTTGGAGCCTGGGCATTGGATCCAACTCCCCAGGGAACCTGCAATGGGCTCAAAAATGCTTAATCAGGGGAGCTCATTTGAAGCATTCTGCTCACCCAAAATCTTAGCATAGGGGTGGCAGCTTTGAACTTGGACCTGTACCCTTCGCTACAGGTGAAGCAGGTAAAGAACCTTTGGCCAGGAACTGCCTCAAACCTTCCAGAAACACAATCTGGCAGGTTGCACTGGGAGATGGAGTGCTGGCTGAAGGTGGCAGGGTGGGATATGGGATGTTGTAGCATTAATAGAAAGCCTTGTCAAGTCCTTAGAGCTCAACTCACTGGTTCCTGGCCCAGAAGAGTCCAGGGGGAAAAAAGTCTTGGCTGCCTGGCAAAGTGACCAGTTAGCAGAAGGAGCAGCTCTGCTTTAGGAGAAGGTGGGGAAGTCTATTTCAGCAGGAAAAAGCTTTGGGGCAATTGACAATTCCTTTGTGCAAAGCCAAGGTAAATTCTACCAGGGCCAATGGTTGCAAATCTGATCTCAGCACTTTAAGAAAGAAATCTTAAAAGAACCTACAACTAAAGCAATTAAAGAGAAGGTAAGGAGATAAGCTATAATTTAGACAGACTAAAAAGATAAAAATTCTCTGGCAAATAGATGAGATAAGACCCAACGTAAAGTAATTCATTCATTAGTTAGCCTCACCTATCTGAGACTTTCTGTACTGGGTACTTACAAGCTACATGCCAGAGATATAGTGCTTACCAAGATAGACACAATCCATACCCTCATGCCTCTTCAATTCAGTTTAGTTGCTCAGTCGTATCTGACTCTGTGACTCCAGGGACTGCAGCATGCCAGGCCTCTCCAACTCCTGGAGCTTGCTCAGACTCATGTCCATCGAGTCAGTGATGCCATCCAACCATTGTCCCCTTCTCCTCCTGCCTTCAATCTTTCCCAGCATCAGGGTCTTTTCCAGTGAGTCAGTTCTTCGCATCAGGTGGCAAAAGTATTGGAGTTTCAGCATCGGTACTTCTAATGAATATTCAGGACTGATTTTCTTTAGGATGGACTGGTTTGATCTCCTTGCAGTCCAAGGGACTCTCAAGAGTCTTCTCCAGCACCACAGTTCAAAAGCATCAATTCTTCAGTGGTCAGCTTTCTTTACAGTTCAACTCTCACATTCCATACATGACTACCGGAAAAACCACAGCCTGGACTAAATGGACCTTTGTTGGCAAAGTAATGTCTATGCTTTTTAATATCCTGTCCAGGTTGGTCATAACTTTTCTTCCAAGCAGCAAGCATCTTTTAATTTCATGGCTGAAGTCACCATCTGCAGTGATTTTGGATCCCCCTTCCCCCCCAAAAAAAAGTCTCTCACTATTTCCATTGTTTTCCCATCTATTTGCCATGAAGTGATGAGACATGATGCCATGATATTAGTTTTCTGAATGCTGAGTTTTAAGCCAACTTTTTCACTCTCCTCTTTCACTTTCATCAATATGCTCTTTAGTTCCTCTTCACTTTCTGCCATAAGCGTGGTGTCATCTGCATATCTGAGGTTATTAATATTTCTCCCGGCAATCCTGATCCCAGCTTGTGCTTAATACACCCCAGCATTTTGCATGATGTACTCCGCATATAAGTTAAATAAACAGGGTGACAATGTACACCTTTGATGTACTCCTTTCCCAATTTGAAACCAGTCCATTGTTCTATTTCCTGTTCTAACTGTTGCTTCTTGACCTGTATACAGATTTCTCAGGAGGCAGGTCAGGCGGTCTGGTATTCCCATCTCTTTAAGAGTTTTCCAGTTTGTTGTGATCCACACAGTCAAAGGCTTTGGCATAGTCAATAAAGCAGAAGTAGATGTTTTTCTGGAACTCTCTCGCTTTTTCAGTGATTCAGTGGATGTTGGTAATTTGATCTCTGGTTCCTCTGCCTTTTCTAAATCCAGCTTGAACATCTGGAAGTTCATGGTTCATGTATTGTTGAAGCCTGGCTTGGAGAATTTGAGCATTACTTTGCTAGTGTGTGAGATGAGTGCAATTGTGTGGTGGTTTGAACATTCTTTGGCATTGCCTTTCTTTGGGATTAGAATGAAAACTGACCTTTTCCAGTCCTGTGGCCACTACTGTTTTCCAAATTTGCTGGCATACTGAATGCAGCACTTTCACAGCATCATCTTTTAGGATTTGAAATAGCTCAACTGGAATTCCATCACCTCCACTAGCTTTGTTCGTAATGATGCTTCCTAAGGCCCACTTGACTTCGCATTCCAGGATGTCTGGCTCTTGGTGAGTGATCACACCATCATCCCTCTTACATTTGTTCATTCAACCAATACACTTACATCAGTACCTTGTATAAACCAGGCTATAGGCTCAGAAATGGAGAAAAGACAAAAGTCATGGCTAGGGTGGTGCAAGGTTCTCAAAGAGAGCAGAATTTGAGGGAAGAAGTAAAAAATATACTCCAAAACCCAGAATATAACCAAAGGACTCCCTGATGGGGAAGTTAAAAAATTTTAAACCTTCTCACTCCAACAGAGGCCACAGGCTGAAGTCATAAATACCAGTTCTCTAGAGGCATTTCCATGATGGGTAGGTAGACCCCTCTCTGACAATTTATCATCTGGTGCTTTTTTCTATAGACAGAATTTTCTGGTTTGGATGGAGCATGGCATTTCTTAGGATATTAGGGCATGGCATGAAACTCCTTTCTGGGCTTGGAAGGGCTGAGTGTCTTTGAACCAGAGAATTGTTCTAGAATCAGATCAGGTCAGAAGCCTGGCTTGTCTGTGAGCCGTCGGTCTACAGGCAGGTTACTAAACATTTCTTCAAGTCTGAGTTGCCCACCTTGGCCAGGAGTTGAACACCTATTTGGTCACAAGGTAGTGAGGACTAAATGAGAAAATGCAGAGAGAGAGCTCAGCCCCCATGACTGGCCAACAGAAAGCCTTCAGGAAGCATTTGCTATCATTATTATTCTAAGTGTTGCTATTTGTAGATATGGTCCTTCAGTCTGATGGGTGGTGAGATGGGAGAAGACAGCCACAAACATTTACTTTGCTCCGTACTTGTTTTACTTCTTATGGTAAATAAAGTGAGGTGGTTTTTCCTCCCCTGATTTAAAAAGTGAGCAGTGGAAAAAATATTGGAAAAAGCAGAGAATTACAAAGAAGCATATTAAAATGATATTAAAATTGTACCTAATCCTGTAATTCAGAAATCACAGACCATGCTTTGGTCTATATTGTTTCTTTGCCTTTGAATGGTTGCCATCATAGGCTATATACTATTTGATAATCTGCTTTTCTATTTAATATAGTATGAATGTTTCCCTGGTCTTAAATATGCAACTAAGACATGATTTTACTGTCTCCATGGTACTCCACTGCCTGGCTTTAACAGGAGTTAGTCCTTTGTCGCTGGATATGTAGGTTGTTCACAAATTCTTTTTTCCTAATAGTTCCATCAGGAACATTCTCACACATTAATTTTGTGCATAGCTAATTCCTGTAGGATAAATTCCCAGAAGGAGAAATACTGTGGCAAAAGATATGCACATTTTTAAAGCTTTAGATACCAAGTGGCAGACTGCCCTTCCAAGAGGGGGTACAATGCCTCTTTCCCAGCACCTTCACTAACATTGGGCACTATCATCTAAAACACCCTGACCAATCCGATAGTCCCCACATGGTACTGCATTGCTATTTCTGCCTATCTGTTCCTGCCCAGGGCGGACTCAGGTGCCAAATTATGGAGAACTTGGAATGTAGGAATGCTGGTACAGACTGGGGTGACAGAAGAGAGGAAGAAATATGGGAAAGGATGTCCCCACAGAGAAAGAACCATCCAGAGAAAGCAGGGAGGGACCGCGTCACATATTTTGGGGCATCCAAATGGTTCTAGTTTACTTTAGGATCTGAGCATTTCCTGAGAAGCCTCCTCACGCCCAGCAGAAAGTGAGCTGCTCCCTTTCTACTGCTGCTAGACCATCTGGCCCCTCCCCAGGCTGGCTTGCCCCTAGGTCCTGCAGGTGGGTGTCGATCTGTAGCTGAAGGTCCAGCCCCGAGAGTGGGGTCCTGGGCTGTCTGTCTCCCTCCCAAAGGCAGCTAGACCAGTTCAAAATCTCTCACCATGCCCAGAAAAAGAACCAGAATCTCCAGGCCAAGGAAAGGACGTGAAATGAGAAGCATGGTCCTGCACATGTGACCGAAGTAAGAGAGGGTCTAAGGAGAGTCTCGTGCTGAACTTGAGCCTCTCTGCAGGCAGAGAACTGAGCGATTTTCATCACTTCTCTACCTTTCCTGGTGATTAAAACATAACCAAATCCTAACAGAAGCTTTCAACACACACAAAACAAATACATAAAAATATAATGAGTCCATATACAGAGTCTCAGTAAGACCAGTCCATGGCCAATCATGACTCATCTATGTCCCCATCCACTTACCCCCTCACATCATTCTCAAACAAGTCCAAGATGTACTATTTCATCATCCATAAATAATTTCAGTACCCTCACCTAAGATATTAACGATAATTTCTCAACATCATCAAATACCCAGCATTTCAATTTCTGATTTTTAAATGTTACAATTTTCAGTAATCTTTGGCTTAAATTATGATTCAAATAAGGTCTGAATACATTACAATTGGTTGTTATGCCTTATAAGTCTCTTTTAATTTATATATTTCTCTCCACCGTTTTCCCCTTGCAATTTATTTCTTTAATGAAAACTCAGGTTTTGTTGTTATTGTTTTTGTTCTATAGAGTTTTCTTTCACAGTCTACATTTTGCTGACAATAGCTACAGTTTTGGCAATTTTAAAAACTCACGTCTTAAGATGTCCTCACTGCCACTCTGTGAACATTCCTTTGAGAGCAAATCTTTGCTAAGTCCTGTGGTCTGTGTCCTCCTGGAGGGCAGGGGCATCTCTTGTTCAGTTTTCTCACTGCAGCACTCACCGCTCGGACAGCAAGCATGTCTGGCTGGTTGGATGGATCAAATGCCTGAAAGAATTACGTTCTTTTCATTACATTTCTTCTGGGTACATCCCTGAACTCAGCTTGCAGTCCTGCCTTTTATATCACATGTATTTTTTTCCCAATGTGTGGTTAGTGTCTAAAGACAGGATAGACCTCATGCTGCTTTGAAAAACACAGACCTTTTCTCCACTGCCACCAATAAAGATGCTCCACACAGATCAAGATTCTGAGTTATGACTAGTTCAAAGGCCAACTGACTTTTCATCTTTTTTGGTTCTGGAGTGTATACTGGTGCTTTCATTCTCCTCATATTTTAAAGTGTTAGTTGCTTAGTCATGTCTGACTGTTTGTAACCCCAAAGACTGTACCCCTCCAGGGTCCTCTGTCCATGGGATTCCCCAGGCAGGAATACTGGAGTGGGTTGCCATGCCCTTCTCCAGGGGATCTTCCTGATCCAGGGCTCAAACCCACGTCTCCTGCACTGCAGGCAGATTCTTTTACCATCTGAGCCACCAGGGAATCTGGCTGTTAACTGAAAAGAAGGAAGCCCTCTTAGACTTTTCCTTGGATATTGAGAAGATATTTAATTCCAGAAGAAAGATTTCCTTTAGAGCTGCAGTTCTCTCCCACCCACACCTCCATAGGTCCCCTGGGGGTGGAAGTGGAGGTGGTACAAAGTTCTGTACAGGGGAAACTTAACATTCTATAAATAAGGGCTTGCTTAAGGAATGAAAGAAGAGCCGTAGCAAGGATGTCTCTATCCCTGTTAAATTAAATTGGAGCACATGCTTATTTAACATAATCAAGTGTAGGAAGAATTCTCCTTCGATTTCTTTGCAGATTAAATTTTCACTTAGGACACATAAGGAGTAAGTGAATTAATACTGATCACCTAGGATCTTATTGGTGGGTCAAGCTTTTGTGTTTCTAGACTGAATGACTTTAATTGCTAACACTTACTGCATTCAAGTAATGTAATACGTATGCAATGAAAATCAAGTCTCCCACCTAAATCTCTGGCCTCTTTCCCCAGAGGCAACTACTTACTTTGGTTTCCTACTATGTGCCAGGTCCTGTGAGCTTGATAATTATTACCAGTTACTGTTATTATTACATAAATAGTGTGAACTTGTAGAGCAAGTGGACCGGCTATCTTCATCTTCAGATGAAGTAAATGAGACTCGGGGGTATTGGTAATTAGCCTAAGGCTGTATGTTTTTGGTTTTGTGTTTGTTATTTTTGGCTACACTGTGAAGATGTGTTCACACTGTGAGGATCTATGATCAGGAATTGAACCCAGGGCCCTGCAGTGGAAGTACTAATCTTTTTTACCACTGGACCTCCAGGGAGGTTCCACAAGGCCACGTGTTTAGGTGAGAGGCAGAGGCAATACCCAGAGCTAGCCAGCATGGGATCCCACACCCATGGTTCTTAGTCATTAACCATCCAGTCTAGAAACACAAAATTATGACCTATTGATAGCCTTGAACAGTAAATTGCAGACTATCATTCGTCAAACTGTTTTTGCCAGTTTGATGGCCTGAATTTCCTTCAAAAAATTAAAACTCTACAGCCTGCATGGTTTGTATAAAAAAGGAATAGGCAAGGAAATCAGGAGGAAATACAATGGATAAAGCAAGGAGTGGGATGGGCAGGCAAAAGATGAAGAGCTTTGGCATAAATTGTCAACTTTTCTCTGTGTGTGAGTGTATGTGCCTGTGTGTGTATGAGTGTGTTTATATGTGTACAGTTGTAAACAGTAGACCCCTTTGACAGTCTGGTAAGACTATGGACCTCTTCTCAGCATAATGCTTTTAAAGGCATAAAGTAGATATAATTGCAAAGCAGGCCAACCACATTCATACACAGTTATCAAAATCTTTAAAAAATCAACGTGTGGCATAGTGATATACGTGCTTCCTTTTTAATGCATTAAATAAGATCTGGTGGCAGGTGTAATAACTAAGGAAATTTAGAAGTACTGATGAGTGTAAATGATATTTTGAGATACTGCAACAACTGTAATTGTAATTGTATCTGTGATTTCTCTTGATGATAAAGTCACAGATGCTACTATGGTTTGCTGTCTCTCTCTCTTTTTATTCTTTCTTCAGGTTCACAGACATCTCAAATTCTGGCCCCAACACTCCAGGTTCAGACTCTCTCGCCTGCAAGAGGATATGAGCTAGGGTTAGAGAGCAAAACTTAACTTTCCATCCTGCACCTGCTGCTACTACTGTATTGCAAATCCACCGTTTTCTTGCCCAGATGATGCTCTGTTGGGACACTGTAAACAGTATTTTTATTTAAACGACACTCCTTTAAACTATTTTTAATTTGAAAGAGTAGTGAAAGCACATGGTTAAAAGAACCAAACATAAAGCAGTACGCACTGAAAAACACATCCCCTCTCCCAGAGGTGAACACTGCTACCAGAGTCTTCTGAATCCCTCCTGTACGAGTCAGTGCTCTTGGTCGCCAGCAACAGAAACTGACAGCAGACAAGGAGCTGATGCAGTAGCTCAGAGAATCCACTGAAGGCTGGGGAAACAGGCGCAGTCAGGAGCCAAGGGTCGAGTTAAGTGAGGCGCAGACACGAGAGCCCTGGGAACAGTTTTGCTTGGGCTGCTGCTGGACAAATGCCTAGTCGCTGGAAACACCCCTGGTCTAACCAGCAGCCACACTGAAGGGTGTCTGACGCTGCTGTGCCTTGGGGTCCTTCTTTTAATGAACACACTGTAACAACAGGTCATGCTTCGGGTATTGTTCTGGTTATTTCTCTTTTATAGATGAGAAAACTGAGGCCTAGGAAAGATGAGGTCATTTGTCTGAGGTCACAGGGTAGGTGTTCCCACCAGTTGGCTGAAATCTGAGCCAAGGTGAGCCTGGCTCCAGACCTGAGCTTGTGCTTTTCATCTCCACCTGCTGCTCCTTCGTGCTGTAACTGTCACCCAGGGGTCCGCAGGTCCTGCAGCCCCTGCTTTCGCCTGTACTTAACGTTACATAGCGTGGTGTGAACCCCCATCCTTTGGAATAACAGTATCTGGACCCCTTGCCATTTCAAGGATCATCTTCTCCTCACATCCTGGGAGCAAAGGGGTGCTGGTTTCTTCTCATCCTGAGCCAGGTCCTAGTTCTGCCTATGCCCTCAGTTCACTGTGTGGGAGGTCTTTCCCTGGGATAGACACCTTTTCCTTGCATTTCCCCAAAGCAATAGTAACACTNACAGATGCTACTATGGTTTGCTGTCTCTCTCTCTTTTTATTCTTTCTTCAGGTTCACAGACATCTCAAATTCTGGCCCCAACACTCCAGGTTCAGACTCTCTCGCCTGCAAGAGGATATGAGCTAGGGTTAGAGAGCAAAACTTAACTTTCCATCCTGCACCTGCTGCTACTACTGTATTGCAAATCCACCGTTTTCTTGCCCAGATGATGCTCTGTTGGGACACTGTAAACAGTATTTTTATTTAAACGACACTCCTTTAAACTATTTTTAATTTGAAAGAGTAGTGAAAGCACATGGTTAAAAGAACCAAACATAAAGCAGTACGCACTGAAAAACACATCCCCTCTCCCAGAGGTGAACACTGCTACCAGAGTCTTCTGAATCCCTCCTGTACGAGTCAGTGCTCTTGGTCGCCAGCAACAGAAACTGACAGCAGACAAGGAGCTGATGCAGTAGCTCAGAGAATCCACTGAAGGCTGGGGAAACAGGCGCAGTCAGGAGCCAAGGGTCGAGTTAAGTGAGGCGCAGACACGAGAGCCCTGGGAACAGTTTTGCTTGGGCTGCTGCTGGACAAATGCCTAGTCGCTGGAAACACCCCTGGTCTAACCAGCAGCCACACTGAAGGGTGTCTGACGCTGCTGTGCCTTGGGGTCCTTCTTTTAATGAACACACTGTAACAACAGGTCATGCTTCGGGTATTGTTCTGGTTATTTCTCTTTTATAGATGAGAAAACTGAGGCCTAGGAAAGATGAGGTCATTTGTCTGAGGTCACAGGGTAGGTGTTCCCACCAGTTGGCTGAAATCTGAGCCAAGGTGAGCCTGGCTCCAGACCTGAGCTTGTGCTTTTCATCTCCACCTGCTGCTCCTTCGTGCTGTAACTGTCACCCAGGGGTCCGCAGGTCCTGCAGCCCCTGCTTTCGCCTGTACTTAACGTTACATAGCGTGGTGTGAACCCCCATCCTTTGGAATAACAGTATCTGGACCCCTTGCCATTTCAAGGATCATCTTCTCCTCACATCCTGGGAGCAAAGGGGTGCTGGTTTCTTCTCATCCTGAGCCAGGTCCTAGTTCTGCCTATGCCCTCAGTTCACTGTGTGGGAGGTCTTCCCCTGGGATAGACACCTTTTCCTTGCATTTCCCCAAAGCAATAGTAACACTGTGTGCAGCAGTGTTGTTCCGGAGCTGGTGCGGTGGCGGAGGTAGACGCAATGCGAGCTTATGTTTGTTTTCGCAGTGGAGGAATGACCTCCAATGTCAGACATGCTAAAAATGAAAAGAAAAAGCTTTGTCTTTTGCATCAATGAAACATAAGAATTGATGTCACTTAGAGTCAGAGAAGAAGTGGATCAGAGATGGTTTTACTTCACTTCAATGTTAAGAAGAAACCATTTCCTTGATTGGGAGATCGTTAGTCTAGGTCAGTCTCTCCAGAATTATTTTATCAGAGATATCCTGAGTTCCAGAGAGAAAGACATCTTCCCTGCCTGCCAAAAATCACTTCACAGGGGTTCAACTTATAGTATCACGAGATCAGAGACTGTCATTTAATTAAAGCATCCTCTGAAGAGTTCAGACTTTCCAAATACATTACGATGTCAGTATTCTCCATATGCTCTGGAATTTTTAGTCTATAATCTTGATGTTTGGGGGTTTTTTTTTTGAAGAGTGGTTTTTATTTAAAATGAAAGTAATTGCACAAAAGAACACGGTGGAGGAATTTATTGTGCTCCAAGTTCCATTCTGGGCAGCAACTGGGGAATCTCAGTGAAGTGCCTAGTTCAGGACCATTCATATGGTGACATCAGAGTTTGAGACCCGGTCATACTGTCCACCTAATCTATACCTTTGTTTGCATGAAATACTGGCAGTATTTGTCTTTTTATATTCCCTTCGGTTTTAAGTGCATTCCAAAATTTCCAACACTCTGAAATCCGTACTATCGTCAATCATGTTTCCTGCTTGGAGATTTAAGCAAAGCCTTGTTTGTTCTTTGCAATTGTATTCTCTACCCAGGAAACAAGCCAACTTGTTTCTGATGGACAGAGGGAAATATGCCAGCTTAACCATGTTTACAATTCCTTTTTGCCATCACATCAAAAATTCTTAGGAAGTAAGAAAAATTTTTAGTTGGGTACTCTTGGCTTTTTATTACCTTTGCATTCCTCTTATTTGTAGTCGAGTGTATTAAATGTGATCAGTTTATCCCTCTGTTTGCTGGGGACTGTGACTAAACTGTTGTGGAGGGTTCTTCTTTGACCTTTTCCGTGTACTGTCATCAGGAGAGAGGACTCTGCTGGCTGGCGGCACCGTCACCAGTCCTTTTCTCCGTTTCTGCTTAGTTACCACAAAGGCAGATTTACAACTTTAGATGAAAGGCATAGTTTCATAAGAAGGGAAACAGATGATAATTTTAGTATTTAGATGAAGAAAAAAAAACAACCTTGAATAAAAGATGAATATTGATTTTTTAAAATTTGTTTACCCAGAATTGCAGAATTGTGCATAATGTGATTTCAGTTCAGATTTGTTAATCATGTGCTGATGGAAACTGGCCACAAAGAACACTTATTTTAGATTTTAAAATTTAAATAAAATGAACTTCTTAAAATTTATGCTGAAACAATAATGACACAACCCTGGCTGGTTGATTTCCTGAAATTTTTACAGAACCCCCAATTTATGACAGCATGACTGTTCTTGTGTGCACCAGAAGTCTGGGTCATGTTCGTGACGAGGTGGATGGTTTTCCTAAGGCTGTTGAGATTCATCTTTTTTTTATTTTGCAATTCTTTCTTTATAGACAGAGGATACTGTAATAAATAAATTCAGTCTGTACTTTCTTAGTTATGATCATACTCCAGTATGCCTCTCTGATATTCTCCCATTCAATTCAACCAACATTTGCTGAATGCCTACTACATTCCAGGCACCTGAATGGCACACACAAATAGACGTAGAGTCCCTGACCTCAAGCAGCTGGCAGTCTGTCGAGGAGACAAGACACACACACACACAAATCAGTATAGGATAGTGCAGTTAGACTGGGACTGAATTTGGGGTGTTTCAGACATTCTTCAGGCACATTTCAGACAGTCTCTTGGGTCACTTCCACAGATGGCTCATTTCCACCATTATGTTTCGATTCATCGTAGATTTCCTCCTGGAATTTTAGTTTATCTTATTTTGCTCTTGTTTCTTCTTTGATTAGACAGTCTCCTTAAACACAGCACAACCATTAAAAGTAATATAGAAAATTTGTATGTGCAGACATGGAAATGATCCTTCACTGACAAATGAAAGATATGAGTTGCCTCAGTAGGCTCAGGCTGAATCCCATTTGTGAAAATATATTTCTAAATATATATATAAATATATAAAAATATAAATATATCCAACTGGATATTGGATATATGTATTATATATATAAATATATATCCAATATACTTATATATAATTTGAACATATTTGGAAGAATATAGGCCCATCTGTTAGCAATGGCTACTTTGGGGAAATGGGTTGGGGAAGGAAGAGGCTTCAACTTCGTGTTTCATAGGATTCTGCTCTATTTGATTTTTTTTAACTTAAAAATTTTTTTCTTTAAATATTTCGAAAAAGTAAAAATCCTAGTTAGCTCTTTGTTATGCAGACCATTAAACCCAAACTAAATGAAACTTGAAACCTTAATGCACCCTTCCCATCTTAATCTCTTCTAACCCCCTGCATAAATCTTTCCATGAAGCCAGGTTCCCATAACACACCAAGCATATTCATTAATGTCTCAAGTCAACATGTATTTGTTGAGCACTTACTATGTTCACCAGGAATCCATCAGAGGAAGGAGAAAAAAGAACAGCTTCAGCCAAGTGGCACATTCCCCTTACCTCCCTCTGCTTTGGACCATGTCTCTTCCTGTCCTTTCTTTGGGCTCTTCAAGGCCCCCGCTCCAGGAAGCCTTCCTTTCCTTTTCCCTCCTTTGAATCTTAGAGTATTCAGTGTAAGTCTTTTAAAGAATCATACTGGCTAGACTAAAGGTTCTAAGAGAACAGTAATCATATATGGAGTGACTACAATAAGGATAGAGCAGGGAAGTTGGCAGGGATCACATCCTCTGGCAGCGGGGAAGAGCTACATGAAACATGTGATGATGCAATAGCCCCTCCGAGACTAGTGTGATGGACAGTATGAAAGAGGAGCAGAGAGCGTCATGAGGACATATACCAGGAACGCGGATGCTGGACTGAGGGTGGGGTTTGGAAGGGCTTCCCTGGAGAAGTCACATTTATTTAGCTGGGATGTGAAGGAAGAGATGAGCGCTTAGGGGAGGGGCCCAGGTGGGAAGCGCCATGGTGCACGGGAAGTGAAAGAAG